>CAUDMG010002286.1:7500-269704 GCA_958450375.1 Homarus gammarus | reverse complement strand
GGTTGATATAATAATGGTAGTGGTTGTTATAATCATGGTCGTGGTTGTTATAATCATGGTCGTGGTTGTTATAATCATCGTCGGGGTTGTTATAATCAAATTCGTGGTTGTCATAATCTCGGTCGTGGTTGTTATAATTATAGTCGTCGTTGTTATAATCATGGTCGTGGTTCTTATAATCATGGTCAAGCTTGTTATATTCATGGTCGTGGTTGTTATAATCATAGTCGTGGCTGTTATATTCATGGTTGTGGTTGCTATAATCATAGTCGTGGTTGTTATAATCATGGTCGTGGTTGTTATAATCATGGTAGTGGTTGTTATAATCATGGCCGTGGTTGTTATAATCATGGTCGCGGTTGTTATAATCATAGTTGTGGTTGCTATTATCATGTTCGTGGATGTTATAATCATAGATGTGGTTGTTATAATCAAAGTCTTGGTTATGATCAAGGTCGTATTTGTCATAATCATAATTGTGGTTGTTATAATCATGGTCGTAGTTGTTGTAATCATCGTCGTGGTTGATATAATCATGGTCGTGGTTGTTATAATCATGGTTGTGGTTGTTATATTCATGGTCGTTGTTATTTCAATCATGTTCGTTGATGTTATAATCATAGATGTGGTTGTTATAATCATGGTCGTGGTTGATATAATAATGTCTGTAGTTGTTATAATCATGGTCGAGTTTGTTATAATCATGGTCGTGGTTGTTATAATCATGGAAATGTTCATTATAATCATATTCGTGGTTGTTATAATCATGGCTTGTGGTTGTTATAATCATGGTCGTGGTTATTATAATCATATTCGTGGTTTTCTTATCTCGGTCATGGGCGTTATAATTATAGTCGTCGTTGTTATAATCATGGTCGTTGTTGTTATAATCATGTTAGTGGGTGTTATAATCATAGATGTGGTTGTTATAATCATAGTCGTAGTTGTTATATGGTCGTGGTTGTTATAATCTTATTTGTGGTTGTTACAATCATGGTCATGTTCATTATAATCATATTCGTGGTTGTTATAATCATGGCTTGTGGTTGTTATAATCATGGTCGTGGTTATTATAATCATATTCGAGGTTGTTACAATCATGGTCATGGTCGTTATAATCATATTCGTGGTTGTTATAATCATAGTTGTGTTTGTTATATTCATGGTCGTGGTTGTTATAATCATGGTCGTGGTTGTTATAATCATGGTCTTGGCTGTTATAGTCATGGTCGTTGTTGCTATCATCATAGTCGTGGTTATGATCATAGTCGTGGTTGTTATATAATCATGGTCGTGGTTGTTATAATCATATTTGTGGTTGTTACAATCATGTTCATGGTCGTTATAATCATATTCGTGGTTGTTATAATAATGATCGTGGTTGTTATAATCATGGTCGTGGTTGTTATAATCATGGTCGTGGTTGTTATAATCATAGTCGTGGTTGTTATATTCATGGTTGTGCTTGATATATTCATGTTCGTGGGTGTTTTAATCATAGTTGTCGTTGTTATAATCATGGTTGTCTGTATTATAATCACGGTCGTGGTTGTTATAATAATAGTTGTGGTTGTAATAATCATAGTCGTGGTTGTTATAATCATGGTCGTCGTTGTTATAATCATGGTCGTGATTGTTACAATCATAGTCATGTTTGTTATAATCATGGTCATGGTTGTGATCAAGGTCTTTGTTGTAATAATCATGGTCGTATTGTTATAATCATAGTCGTGGTTGTTATAAACATGGTCTAGGTTATGATCATGGTCGTAGTTGTTATAATCATGGTTATGGGTGTTATAATCATAGTCGTGGTTAAAATAATTATATTTGTGGTAGTATTAATCATGGTCGTGGTTGTTATAATCATGGTCGTGGATGTTATAATCATAGTTGTGGTTGTTATAATCATAGTCGTGGTTGTTATAATTATGGTCTTTGTTGTTATTATCATAGTCGTGGTTGTTATAATCATGGTCGTGGTAGTTGTAATCATGGTCGTGGTTGTTATAATCATAGTCGTGGTTGTTATAATTATAGCAGTGGTAGTTATAATCATATTCGTTGTTGTTATATTCATGGTCGTGGTTCTTATATTCATGGTCGTGCTTGTTATATTCAATGTCGTGTTTATTATAATCATAGTCGGGGTTTTATAATCATAGTCGTGGTTGATATAATAATGGTCGTGTTTGTTATAATCATGGTGGTGGTTGTTTTAATCATCGTCGTGGTTGTTATAATCATATTCGTGGTTGTCATTATCTCGGTCGTGGTTGTTATAATTATAGTCGTCGTTGTTATAAACATGGTCGTGGTTGTTATAATCATGGTCATGGTTGTTATATTCATGGTCGTGGTTTTTATAATCATAGTCGTGGTTGTTATGTTCATGGTCGTCGTTGCTATAATCATAGTCATGGTTGTAATAATCATGGTCGTGGTTGTTAAAATCATGGTAGTGGTTGTTATAATCATGGCCGTGGTTGTTATGATCATGGTCGGGGTTGGTATAATCATAGTTGTGGTTGTTATTATCATGTTCGTGGATGTTATAATCATAGATGTGGTTGTTATAATGAAAGTCGTGGTTATGATCAAGGTCGTATTTGTTATAATCATAATTGTGGTTGTTATAATCATGGTCGTGGTTGTTATAATCATGGTCGTGGTTGATATGATCATGGTCGTGGTTGTTATAATCATGGTTGTGGTTGTTATATTCATGGTCGTTGTTATTATAATCATGTTCGTGGGTGTTATAATCATAGATGTGGTTGTTATAATCATGGTCGTGGTTGATATAATAATGTCTGTGGTTGTTATGATCATGGTCGTGGTTGTTTTAATCATGGTCGTGATTGTTATAATCATATTCGTGGTTTTCATAATCTCGGTCATGGTTGTTATAATTATAGTCGTCGCTGTTATAATCATGGTCGTGGTTATTATATTTATGGTCGTGGTTGTTAAATTCATGGTTGTGGTTGTTATATTCATAGTCGTTGTTGTTATAATCATGTTTGTGGGTGTTATAATCATAGATGTGGTTGTTATAATCATGGTCGTGGTTGTTATAATCATGGTCGGGGTGGATATAACCATAGTCGTGGTTGTTATAATCATAGTCGTGGTTGTTATAATCATAGTCGTGGTTGTTATATTCATGGTCGTGCTTGTTATATTCATGGTCATGCTTGTTATATTCATGGTCATGCTTGTTATAATCATAGTCGTGGTTGCTATAATCATAGTCGTGTTTGATATAATAATGGTCGTGGTTGTTATAATCATGGTCGTGGTTGTTATAATTATGGTCGTCATTGTTATAATCATATTCGTGGTTGTCATAATCTCGGTCATGGTTGTTATAATTATAATCGTCGTTGTTATAATCATGGTCGTGGTTGTTATATCTTTGGTCGTGGTTGTTATAATCATGGTCGTGGTTGTTATAATTACGGTCGTGGTTGCTATATTCATGGTTGTGGTTGTTATATTCATGGTCGTGATTGTTATAATCATATTCGTGATTGTCATAATCTCGGTCATGGTTGTTATAATTATAGTCGTCGTTGTTATAATCATGGTCGTGGATGTTATATTTATGGTCGTGGTTATAATAATCGTGGTCGTGGTTGTTATGATCATGGTCGTGGACGTTATATTCATGGTTGTGGTTCTTATATTCATGGTCGTTTTTGTTATAATCATGTTCGTGGGTGTTATAATCATAGATGTGTTTGTTATAATCATGGATGTGGTTGTTATAATCATGGTCGTGGTGGATATAATTATCGTCGTGCTGGTTATAATCATAGTCGTGGTTGTTATAATCATAGTCGTGGTTGATATAATAATGGTCGTGGTTGTAATAATCATTGCCTTGGTTACTATAATCTTAGTCGTGGTTGTTATAATTATATTCGTGGTTGTCATAATCTCGGTCACTGTTATTATAATTATAGTCGTTGTTGTTATAATCATGTAAGTGGGTGTTATAATCATAGATGTGGTTGTTATAATCATAGTCGTGGTTGTTATAGGGTCGTGGTTGTTATAATCTTCGTCGTCGTTGTTATAATCATGGTCGTGGATGTTATATTCATGGTTTTGGTTGGTATAATCATGGTCGTGGTGGTTATAATCATGGTCGTGGTTGTTATAATCATGGTAGTGGTTGTCATAAGAATGGTCGTGGTTGTTATAATCATAGTCGTGGTTGCTATAATCATAGTCGTTGTTGTTATATTCATGGTCGTGGTTGTTATATTCACGGTCGTGCTTGTTATATTCATGGTCGTGCTTGTCATAATCATAGTCGTGGTTGTTATAATTATAGTCGTGGTTGATATAATAATGTCTGTGGTTGTTATAATCATGGTCGTGGTTGTTATAATCATGGTTGTGGTTGCTATAATCATGGTCGTGGTTGTAATAATCATGGTCGTGATTGTTATAATCATATTCGTGGTTTTCATAATCTCGGTCATGGTTGTTATAATTATAGTCGTCGCTGTTATAATCATGGTCGTGGTTATTATATTTATGGTCGTGGTTGTTAAATTCATGGTTGTGGTTGTTATATTCATAGTCGTTGTTGTTATAATCATGTTTGTGGGTGTTATAATCATAGATGTGGTTGTTATAATCATGGTCGTGGTTGTTATAATCATGGTCGGGGTGGATATAACCATAGTCGTGGTTGTTATAATCAAAGTCGTGGTTGTTATAATCATAGTCGTGGTTGTTATATTCATGGTCGTGCTTGTTATATTCATGGTCATGCTTGTTATATTCATGGTCATGCTTGTTATAATCATAGTCGTGGTTGCTATAATCATAGTCGTGTTTGATATAATAATGGTCGTGGTTGTTATAATCATGGTCGTGGTTGTTATAATTATGGTCGTCATTGTTATAATCATATTCGTGGTTGTCATAATCTCGGTCATGGTTGTTATAATTATAATCGTCGTTGTTATAATCATGGTCGTGGTTGTTATATCTTTGGTCGTGGTTGTTATAATAATGGTCGTGGTTGTTATAATTACGGTCGTGGTTGCTATATTCATGGTTGTGGTTGTTATATTCATGGTCGTGATTGTTATAATCATATTCGTGATTGTCATAATCTCGGTCATGGTTGTTATAATTATAGTCGTCGTTGTTATAATCATGGTCGTGGATGTTATATTTATGGTCGTGGTTATAATAATCGTGGTCGTGGTTGTTATGATCATGGTCGTGGACGTTATATTCATGGTTGTGGTTCTTATATTCATGGTCGTTTTTGTTATAATCATGTTCGTGGGTGTTATAATCATAGATGTGTTTGTTATAATCATGGATGTGGTTGTTATAATCATGGTCGTGGTGGATATAATTATCGTCGTGCTGGTTATAATCATAGTCGTGGTTGTTATAATCATAGTCGTGGTTGATATAATAATGGTCGTGGTTGTAATAATCATTGCCTTGGTTACTATAATCTTAGTCGTGGTTGTTATAATTATATTCGTGGTTGTCATAATCTCGGTCACTGTTATTATAATTATAGTCGTTGTTGTTATAATCATGTAAGTGGGTGTTATAATCATAGATGTGGTTGTTATAATCATAGTCGTGGTTGTTATAGGGTCGTGGTTGTTATAATCTTCGTCGTCGTTGTTATAATCATGGTCGTGGATGTTATATTCATGGTTTTGGTTGGTATAATCATGGTCGTGGTGGTTATAATCATGGTCGTGGTTGTTATAATCATGGTAGTGGTTGTCATAAGAATGGTCGTGGTTGTTATAATCATAGTCGTGGTTGCTATAATCATAGTCGTTGTTGTTATATTCATGGTCGTGGTTGTTATATTCACGGTCGTGCTTGTTATATTCATGGTCGTGCTTGTCATAATCATAGTCGTGGTTGTTATAATTATAGTCGTGGTTGATATAATAATGTCTGTGGTTGTTATAATCATGGTCGTGGTTGTTATAATCATGGTTGTGGTTGCTATAATCATGGTCGTGGTTGTAATAATCATGGTCGTCATTGTTATAATCATATTCGTGGTTTTCATAATCTCGGTCATGGTTGTTATAATTATAGTCGTCGTTGTTATAATCATGGTCGTGGTTATTATATTTATGGTCGTGGTTGTTAATTTCATGGTTGTGGTTGTTATATTCATAGTCGTTGTTGTTATAATCATGTTTGTGGGTGTTATAATCAGAGATGTGGTTGTTATAATCTTGGTCGTGGTTGTCATAATCATGGTGGTGGTTGATATAATCATGTTCGTGCTTTTTATAATCATAGTCGTGGTTGTTATAATCATAGTCGTGGTTGATATAATAATGGTCGTGGTTGTTATAATTATGGTCGTGGTTGTTATAATCATGGTCGTGATTGTTATAATCATATTCGTGGATGTCATAATCTCGGTCATGGTTGTTATAATTATAGTCGTCGTTGTTATAATCATGGTCGTGGTTGTTATAATTATGGTCGTGGTTGCTATATTCATGGTTGTGGTTGTTATATTCATGGTCGTGATTGTTATAATCATATTCGTGTTTGTCATAATCTAGGTCATGGTTTTTATAATTATAGTCGTCTTTGTTATAATCATGGTCGTGGGTGTTATATTTATGGTCGTGGTTATAATAATCATGGTCGTGGTTGTTATAATCAAGGTCGTGGTTGTTGTATTCATGGTTGTGGTTGTTATATTCATGGTCGTTGTTGGTATAATCATGTTCGTGGGTGTTATAATCATAGATGTGGTTGTTATAATCTTGGTGGTGGTTGTCATAATCATGGTCGTGGTTGATATAATCATGTTCGTGCTTTTTCTAATCATAGTCGTGGTTGTTATAATCATAGTCGTGGTTGATATAATAATGGTCGTGGTTGTTATAATCATTGCCTTGGTTACTATAATCATGGTCGTGGTTGTTATAATTATATTCGTGGTTGTCATAAACTCGGTCAAGGTTGTTATAATTATAGTCGTCGTTGTTATAATCATGGTCGTTGTTGTTATAATCATGTTAGTGGGTGTTATAATCATATATATATGGTTGATATAATCATAGTCGTGGTTGTTATATAATCATGGTTGTGGTTGTTATAATCATATTCGTGGTTGTTGCAATCATGGTCGTGGTTGTTATAATCATAGTCGTGGTTATTATAATTATCGCCGTCGTTGTTATAATCATGGTCGTGGTTGTTATATTCATGGTTTTGGTTGTTATAATCATGGTCGTGGTTGTTATTATCATGGTCGTGGTTGCTATAATCAAAGTCGTGGTCATGATCATAGTCGTGGTGAGGATCATAGTCGTGGTTGTTAAATAATCATGGTCGTGGTTGTTATAATCATGGTAGTGGTTGTTATAATCATGGCCGTGGTTGATATAATCATAGTCGTGATTGTTATAATCATGGTCGTGGTTAGGATCATGGTCATAGTTGTTATAATCATGGTCGTGGGGGTTAAAACCATCGTAGTATTTGATATAATCTTGGTCGTGGTTGTTATAATCATGGTCGTCGTTGTTATAATCATGGTATTGGCTGTTATAATCATGGTCGTGGTTTCTATAATCATAGTCGTGGTTATGATCGTAGTCGTGGTTATGATCATAATCGTGGTTATGATCATAGTCGTGGTTGTTAAATAATCATGGTCGTGGTTGTTATAATCATGGTAGTGGTTGTTATAATCATGGCCATGGTTGTTATAATCATGGTCGTGATTGTTATAATCATGGTCGCGGTTATGATCATGGTCATAGTTGTTATAATCATGGTCGTGGGTGTTAAAATCATCGTAGTGTTTGTTATAATCATGGTCGTGGTTGTTATAATCATGGTCGTGGTTGTTATGATCATGGTCTTGGCTGTTATAATCATGGTCGTTGTTGTTATAATCATACTCGTGGTTATGATCGTAGTCGTGGTTGTTATATAATCAAGGTCGTGGTTGTTATAATCATATTTGTGGTTGTTACAATCATGGTCATGGTTGTTATAATCAGTTCGTGGTTGTTATAATCATGGTCGTGGTTGTTATAATCATGGTCGTGGATGTTGTAATCATGGTCGTGGTTGTTAAAACCATAGTCCTGGTTGTTATGATCATAGTCGTGGTTGTTATATTCATGGTCGTGCTTGTTATATTCATGTAAGTGGGTGTTATAATCAGAGTTGTGGTTCTTATAATCATGGTCGTGGGTGTTATAATCATGTTCGTGGTTGTTATACTCATAGTCGTGGTTGTTATAATCATGGTCGTGGTTGTTATAATCATGGTTGTGATTATTACAAATATAGTCGTGGTTGTTATAATCATGGTCGTGGTTGTGATCAAGGTCTTAGTTGTGATAATCATGGTCGTATTGTTATAATCATAGTCGTGGTTGTTATAATCATGGTGGTGGTGGTTATAATCATGGTCGTGGTTGTTATAATCATGGTAGTGGTTTTTATAAGAAGGGTCGTGGTTGTAATAATCATAGTCGTGATTATTATCATGGTCGTAGTTGTTATAATCATGGTTATGGGTGTTATAATCATATTCGTGGTTGTTATAATCAGAATTGTTGTTGTTATAATCATGGTCGCGGTTGTTAGAATCATGGACGTGGTTGTTATCATCAGAGTTGTGGTTGTTATAATCATAGTGGTGGTTGTTATAATCATGGTCGTTGTTGTTATAATCATAGTCGTGGTTGTCATAATCATGGTCGTGGTTGTTATAATCATGGTCGTGGTTGTTATAATCATGGTAGTGGTTGTTATAATCATGGTCGTGGTTGTTATAATCATAGATGTAGTTGATATAATCATAGTCGTGGTCGTTATAATCATGGTCGTTGTTGTTATAATCATAGTCGTGGCTGTTATAATCATGGTCGTGGTTGTTATAATCATGGTCGTCCTTGTTATAATCATAGTAGTGGTTGTTATAATCATGGTCGTGGTTGTTATAATCATGGTCGTCCTTGGTATAATCATAGTCGTGGTTGTTATAATCATGGTCGTGGTTGTTATAATCATAGTTGTGGTTGTTATAATCATAGTCGTGGTTGTTATAATCATGGTCGTGGTTGTTATAATCATGGTCGTCCTTGGTATAATCATAGTTGTGGTTGTTATAATCATGGTCGTGGTTGTTATAATCATAGTTGTGGTTGTTATAATCATGGTCGTGGTTGTTATATTCATGGTTTTGGTAATTATACTCATGGTCGTGGGTGTTATAATCATGGTCGTGGTTGCAATAATCATAGTCGTGGTTATGATCATAGTCGTGGTTGTTAAATATTCATGGTCGTGGTTGTTATAATCATGGTAGTGGTTGTTATAATCATGGCCGTGGTTGTTATAATAATGGTCGTGGTTATGATCATGGTCATATTTGTTATAATCATGGTCGTGTGTGTTAAAATCATCGTAGTGTTTGTTATAATCATGGTTGTGGTTGTTATATTCATGGTCGTGGTTGTTATGATCATGGTCTTGGCTGTTATAATCATGGTCGTGGTTTCTATAATCATAGTCGTGGTTATGATCATAGTCGTGGTTCTGATCATAGTCGTGGTTGTTAAATAATCATGGTCGTGGTTATTATAATCATGGTAGTGGTTGTAATAATCATGGCCATGGTTGTTATAATCATGGACGTGATTGTTATAATCATGGTTGTGGTTATGATCATGGTCATAGTTGTTATAATCATGGTCGTGGGTGTTAAAATCATCGTAGTGTTTGTTATAATCATGATCGTGATTGTTATAATCATGGGCGTGGTTGTTATAATCATGGTCTTGGTTGTTATAATCATGGTCGTTGTTGTTATAATCATAGTCGTGGTTATGATCGTTGTCGTGGTTGTTATATAATCATGGTCGTGGTTGTTATAATCAATTAATCATATTTGTGGTTGTTACAATCATGGTCATGGTTGTTATAATCAATTCGTGGTTGTTATAATCATGGTCGTGGTTGTTTTAATCATGGTCGTGGATGTTATAATCATGGTCGTCCTTGTTATAATCATAGTTGTGGTTGTTTCAATCATGGTCGTGGTTGTTATAATCATAGTTGTAGTTGTTATAATCATAGTCGTGGTTGTTTTATTCATGGTCGTTGTTGTTATAATCATAGTCGTGGTTGTTATAATCATGGTCGTGGTTGTTATAATCATGGTCGTCCTTGTTATAATCACAGTAGTGGTTGTTTTAATCATGGTCGTGGTTGTTATAATCATGGTCGTCCTTGTTATATTCATAGTCGTGGTTGTTATAATCATGGTCGTGGGTGTTATAATCATCGTTGTGGTTGTTATAATCATAGTCGTGGTTGTTATAATCATGGTCATTGTTGTTATAATCATAGTCGTGGTTGTTATAATCATTGTCGTGGTTGTTATAATCACGTTCGTCCTTGTTATAATCATAGTAGTGGTTGATATAATCATGGCTGTGGTTATCATAATCATGGTCGCAATTGTTATTATCATAGTTGTGGCTGTTATCATCATAGTCGTGGTTGTTATAATCATGGTCGTTGTTGTTATAATCATAGTCGTGGTTGTTATAATCATGGTCGTGGTTGTTATAATCATAGTTGTGGTTGTTATAATCATAGTCGTGGTACTTATAATCATCGTCGTCGTTGTTACAATCATGGTCGTGGTTGTTATATTCATGGTTTTGGTTGTCATAATCATGGTCGTGGTTGTCATAATCATGGTCGTGGTTGCAATAATCATAGTCGTGGTTATGATCATAGTCGTGGTTATGATCATAGTCGTGGTTGTTAAATAATCATGGTCGTGGTTGTTATAATCATGGTAGTGGTTGTTAAAATCATGGCCATGGTTGTTATAATCATGGTCATAATTATTATAATCATGGTTGTGGTTATGATCCTGGTCATAGTTGTTATAATCATGGTCGTGGGTGTTAAAATCATCGTAGTGTTTGTTATAATCATGGTCGTGGTTGCTATAATCATGGTCGTGGTTGTTATAATCATGGTCTTGGCTGTTATAGTCATGGTCGTTGTTGTTATAATCATAGTCGTGGTTATGATCGTAGTCGTGGTTGTTATATAATCATGGTCGTGGTTGTTATAATCATATTTGTGGTTGTTACACTCATGGTCATGGTTGTTATAATCAATTCGTGGTTGTTATAATCATGGTCGTGGTTGTTGTAATCATGGTCGTGGTTGTTATAATCATGGTCGTGGTTGTTATAATCATAGTCGTGGTTGTTATGATCATAGTCCTGGTTGTTATATTCATGGTGGTGCTTGTTATATTCATGTAGGTGGGTGTTATAATCATGGTCGTGGTTGTTATAATCATGGTCGTGGTTTTTATAATCATGGTCTTGGCTGTAATAGTCATGGTCGTTGTTGTTATAATCATAGTCGTGGTTATGATCGTAGTCGTGGTTGTTATATAATAATGGTCGTGGTTGTTATAATCATATTTGTGGTTGTTGCACTCATGGTCATGGTTGTTATAATCAATTCGTGGTTGTTATAATCATGGTCGTGGTTGTTGTAATCATGGTCGTGGATGTTATAATCATGGTCGTGGTTGTTATAATCATAGTCGTGGTTGTTATGATCATAGTCCTGGTTATTATATTCATGGTGGTGCTTGTTATATTCATGTAGGTGGGTGTTATAATCAGAGTTGTGGTTCTTATAATCATGGTCGTGGGTGTTATAATCATGGTCGTGGTTGTTATAATAATAGTCGTGGTTGTTATAATCATAGTCGTGGTTGTTATAACCATGGTCGTGGTTGTTATAATCATGGTTGTGATTATTACAATCATAGTCGTGGTTGTTATAATCATGGTCGTGGTTGTGATCAAAGTCTTAGTTGTCATAATTATGGTCGTATTGTTATAATCATAGTCGTGGTTGTTATAATCATGGTCGTGGTGGTTATAATCATGGTCGTGGTTGTTATAATCATGGTATTGGTTGTTATAAGAATGGTCGTGGTTGTAATAATCAAAGTCGTGGTTATTATCATGGTCGTAGTTGTTATAATCATGGTTATGGGTGTTATGATCATAGTCGTGGTTGTTATAATCAGAATTGTGGTTGTTATAATCATGGTCGTGGTTGTTATAATCATGGTCGTGGTTGTTATCATCAGAGTTGTGGTTGTTATAATCATAGTGGTGGTTGTTATAATCATGGTCGCTGTTGTTATAATCATAGTCGTGGTTGTCATAATCATGGTCGTGGTTGTTTTAATCATGGTAGTGGTTGTTATAATCATGGTCGTGGTTGTTATAATCTTAGTTGTGGTAATTATAATCATAGTCGTGGTTGTTATAATCATGGTCGTTGTTGTTAAAATCATAGTCGTGGTTGTTATAATCATGGTCGTGGTTGTTATAATCATGGTCGTCCTTGTTATAATCAAAGTTGTGGTTGTTATAATCATGGTCGTGGCTGTTATAATCA
Source organism: Homarus gammarus (assembly GCA_958450375.1). Classification (NCBI taxonomy): domain Eukaryota; kingdom Metazoa; phylum Arthropoda; class Malacostraca; order Decapoda; family Nephropidae; genus Homarus; species Homarus gammarus. Next base: position 257,203 of record CAUDMG010002286.1, on the reverse strand, counting down.
TAGTTGTAGTTGTTATAATCATAGTCGTGGTTGTTATAATCATGGTCGTTGTTGTTATAATCATAGTTGTGGTTGTTATAATCATGGTCGCTTGTTGTTGTAATCATGGTCGTCGTTGTTATAATCATAGTAGTGGTTGTTATAATCATGGTCGTGGTTGCTATAATCATGGTCTTCTTGTTATAATCATAGTAGTGGTTGTTATACTCATGGTCGTGGTTGTTATAATCATGGTCTTCCTTGTAATAATCATAGTCGTGGTTGTTATAATCATGGTCGTGGTTGTTATAATCATGGTCGTCCTTGTTATAATCATAGTAGTGGTTTTTGTGATCATGGTCGTGGTTGTTATAATCATGGTCGTGGTTGTTATAATCATGGTCGTCCTTTTTATAATCATAGTCGTGGTTGTTTTAATCATGGTCGTGGTTGTTATAATCATGGTCGTCCTTGTTATAATCATAGTAGTGGTGTATATAATCATGGTCGTGTTTGTTATAATCATAGTCGTTGTTGTTATAATCATTGTCGTGGTTGTTATTGTAATGATGGGTTGTCAGACCACAGCTTGCATCTCAGAAACAGTCCAGACTTGACCCGACATTAGGGGCGTCAAATGTAAGGGTACCCCTTGCAACCACTCAAGGAGTTACAAATCAACTGGCTCCCCTCCCATGTCACACGGCCCCAACAAACCTGTAAGAAAGCACCGGCCGACTCTCTCCCAATATACACAATAACCTACACCGCAGAAGAAGTCCAGATCTGACCTCACATTAGCCAGGTCAAATGTAACCCTCGAGCCCAAGTCAAGGGGCCACAAATCAACCAGGGCCTCACATGTCACACGGCCCCAGCTGAAGATTTTACCAGAATATACAACTTATAGTCTCTGAAAAAGTCCAGATCTGACCCTACATTAGCGAGGGCAAATGTAAGGAGACCCTTCGCCGCCCCCCTCCCCGATCAGGTCAACCTGACGGCTCACCTCCCAATATATAGGACGTCCTAGTCCTCCCTCTGCCCAGAGAGAGACAGAGAGAGAGTGTGTCTTGTAACCAAGAAGGGCCAGCTACGACGTCCCCAGTCCTGCTCGAGAGAAGTCAGGGGCCGGAGGCAAGCCGCCTCCGGTCGGGAGCGAGTTGCCCTCGACACACCGGTGCCCAACTAAGCAGTCTCCCATAGAGACAACCCAGGCCCACCTACTAGGCCTCCCCTAGGTCACGTGAGTTTTTGTCAGACCTTTCCATGGGATGACTTACTTACGTGGGAAGTGTATTCATTTCATGTTCGTGTCCGAGAATCAGAGTGTCTAGTAACGTAATATGATGGCCTAGTAACGTAAATATAATGTCCTAGTAACTTCAATAGAAGGTGTTATTAATGTGTCCATGTCATGTTCGTAATTAATGAAGAGTTGTAACGAAGCGGTGTTTGAGAAGTCGCCCTTAAGACGTAATAGATGTGTATTGACATATGAGATAAGGTAAGTGTATTGACAGTGTAAATAACTATCACGGCCACGCTACCAAAGTCTTCCTCTCTTTTATAATCTTATACTATCAATATTCTACCTATATGTAATCTTCTTCTTGTGAGATTTGTCTCATTATATTATAATCATAGTCGTGGTTGCTATAATCATAGTCGTGGTTGTTATGATCATAGTCGTGGTTGTTAAATAATCATTGTCGTGGTTGTTTTAATCATAGTCGTGATTGTTATAATCATGGTCCTGGTTATGATCATGGTTGTAGTTGTTATAATCAAGGTCGTGGGTGTTAAAATCATCGTAGTGTTTGTTACAATCATGGTCGTGGTTGTTATAATCATGGTCGTCCTTGTTATAATCATAGTAGTGGTTGTTATAATCATGGCCGTGGTTATCTTAATCATGGTTGCGGTTGTTATAATCATCGTCGTGGTTGTTTTAATCATGTTTGTGGGTGTTACAATCATAGTTGTGGTTGTTTTAATCATAGTCGTTGTTATTATATAATCATGGTCGTGGTTGTTATAATCATATTCGTGTTGCTACAATCATGGTCGTGGTTGTTATAATCATAGTCGTGGTAATTATAATCATCGTCGTCGTTGTTATAATCATGGTCGTGGTTGTTATATTCATGGTTTTGGTTGTTATAATCATGGTCGTGGTTGTTATAATCATGGTCGTGGTTGCTATAATCATAGTCGTGGTTATGATCATAGTCATTGTTGTTAAATATTCATGGTCGTGGTTGTTATAATCATGGCCGTCCTTGTTATAATCATAGTCGTGGTTGTTATAATCATGGTCGTGGTTATGATCATGGTCATAGTTGTTATAATCATGGTCGTGTGTGTTAAAATCTTCGTAGTGTTTGGTATAATCATGGTTGTGGTTGTTATAATCATGGTCGTGGTTGTTATGATCATGGTCGTGGTTGTTATATTCATGGTCATGCTTGTTATATTCATGTAAGTGGGTGTTATAATCAGAGTTGTGTTTCTTATAATCATGGTCGTGGGTGTTATAATCATGGTCGTGGTTGTTATAATAATAGTCGTGGTTGTTATAATCATAGTCGTGGTTGTTATAATCATGGTCGTGGTTGTTATAATCATGGTCGTGGTGGTTATAACCATGGTCGTGGTTGTTATAATCATGGTAGTGGTTGTTATGAGAATGGTCGTGGTTGTAATAATCGTAGTCGTGGTTATTATCATGGTCGTAGTTGTTATAATCATGGTTATGGGTGTTATAATCATAGTCGTGGTTGCTATAATCAGAATTGTTCTTGTTATAATCATGGTCGTGGTTGTTATAATCATGGTCGTCGTTGATATCATCAGAGTTGTGGTTCTTATAATCATAGTGGTGGTTGTTATAATCATGGTCGTTGTTGTTATAATCATAGTCGTGGTTGTCATAATCATGGTCGTGGTTGTTGTAATCATCGTAGTGGTTGTTATAATCATGGTCGTGGTTGTTATAATCATAGTTGTGGTTGTTATAATCATAGCCGTGGTTGTTATAATCATGGTCGTTGTTGTTATAATCATGGTCGTGGTTGTTATAATCATGGTCGTGGTTGATATAATTATGGTCGTCCTTGTTATAATCATAGTTGTGGTTGTTACAATCATTGTCGTGGTTGTTATAATCATGGTCGTCCTTGTTATAATCATAGTCGTGGTTGTTATAATCATGGTCGTGGTTGTTATAATCATGGTCGTCCTTGCTATAATCACAGTAGTGGTTGTTTTAATCATGATCGTGGTTGTTATAATCATGGTCGTCCTTGTTATAATCATAGTCGTGGTTGTTATAATCAAGATCGTGGTTGTTATAATCATAGTTGTGGTTGTTATAAGCATAGTCGTGGTTGTTATAATCATGGTCGTTGTTGTTATAATCATAGTCGTGGTTGTTATAATCATTGTCGTGGTTGTTATAATCACGTTCGTCCTTGTTATAATCATAGTAGTGTTTGTTATAATCATGGCTGTGGTTATCATAATCATGGTCGCGGTTGTTATAATCATAGTTGCGGTTGTTATAATCATAGTCGTGGTTGTTATAATCATGGTCGTTGTTGTTATAATCATAGTCGTGGTTGTTATAATCATGGTCGTCCTTGTTATAATCATAGTAGTGGTTGTCCTAATCATGGTCGTGGTTGTCATTATCATGGTCGTCCTTGTTATAATCATAGTTGTGGTTGTTATAATCATGGTCGTGGTTGTTATAATCATAGTTGTGGTTGTTATAATCATAGTCGTGGTTGTTATAATCATGGTCGTTGTTGTTATAATCATTGTCGTGGTTGTTATAATCATGGTCGTGGTTGTTATAATCATGGTCTTCCTTATTTTAATCATAGTAGTGGTTGTTATAATCATGGCCGTGGTTATCATAATCATGGTCGCGGTTGTTATAATCATCGTCGTGGTTGCTATAATCATGGTCGTGGTTGTTATAATCATTGCCGTGGTAGTTATAATCATGCTCGTGATTGCTACAATCATAGTCGTGGTTGTTATATTCATGGTCGTAGTTATGATCAAGGTCGTAGTTGATAATCAAAGTCGAGGGTGTTATAATAATAGTCATGGTTGTTATAATCATAGTCGTGGTAATGATCATGGTCGCAGTTGTTATAATCATGGTCATGGGTGTTATAATCATGGTCGTGGTTGTTATAATCATTGTTGTGGTTGTTATAATGATAGTCGTGGTTCTTATAATCATGGTCGTGGTTGATATAATCATGGTCGTCCTTGTTATAATCATAGTTGTGGTTGTTACAATCACAGTCGTGGTTGTTATAATCATGGTCGTCCTTGTTATAATCATAGTCGTGGTTGTTATAATCATGGTCGTGGTTGGTATAATCATCGTCGTGGTTGATATAATCATGGTCGTGGTTGTTATAATCATGGTTGTGGTTGTTATATTCATGGTCGTTGTTATTATAATCATGTTCGTTGATGTTATAATCATAGATGTGGTTGTTATAATCATGGTCGTGGTTGATATAATAATGTCTGTAGTTGTTATAATCATGGTCGTGGTTGTTATAATCATGGAAATGTTCATTATAATCATATTCGTGGTTGTTATAATCATGGCTTGCGGTTTTTATAATCATGGTCGTGGTTATTATAATCATATTCGTGGTTTTCTTATCTCGGTCATGGGTGTTATAATTATAGTCGTCGTTGTTATAATCATGGTCGTTGTTGTTATAATCATGTTAGTGGGTGTTATAATCATAGATATGGTTGTTATAATCATAGTCGTAGTTGTTATATGGTCGTGGTTGTTATAATCTTATTTGTGGTTGTTACAATCATGGTCATGTTCATTATAATCATATTCGTGGTTGTTATAATCATGGCTTGTGGTTGTTATAATCATGGTCGTGGTTATTAAAATCATATTCGAGGTTGTTACAATCATGGTCATGGTCGCTATAATCATATTCGTGGTTGTTATAATCATAGTCGTGGTTGTTATATTCATGGTCGTGGTTGCTATAATTATAGTCGTGGTTATGATCATAGTCGTGGTTGTTAAATAATCATGGTCGTGGTTGTTATAATCATAGTCGTGATTGTTATAATCATGGTTCTGGTTATGATCATGGTTGTAGTTGTTATAATCAAGGTCGTGGGTGTTAAAATCATCGTAGTGTTTGTTATAATCATGGTCGTGGTTGTTATAATCATGGTCGTCCTTGTTATAATCATAGTAGTGGTTGTTATAATCATGGCCGTGGTAATCATAATCATGGTTGCGGTTGTTATAATCATCGTCGTGGTTGTTTTAATCATGTTTGTGGGTGTTACAATCATAGTTGTGGTTGTTTTAATCATAGTCGTTGTTATTATATAATCATGGCCGTGGTTGTTATAATCATATTCGTGTTGTTACAATCATGGTCGTGGTTGTTATAATCATAGTCGTGGTAATTATAATCATCGTCGTCGTTGTTATAATCATGGTCGTGGTTGTTATATTCTTGGTTTTGGTTGATATAATCATGGTCGTGGTTGTTATAATCATGGTCGTGGTTGCTATAATCATAGTCGTGGTTATGATCATTGTCATTGTTGTTAAATAATCATGGTCGTGGTTGTTATAATCATGGTAGTGGTTGTTATAATCATGGTCGTCCTTGTTATAATCATAGTCGTGGTTGTTATAATCATGGTCGTGGTTATGATCATGGTCATAGTTGTTATAATCATGGTCGTGTGTGTTAAAATCTTCGTAGTGTTTGGTATAATCATGGTTGTGGTTGTTATAATCATGGTTGTGGTTGTTATGATCATGGTCGTGGTTGTTATATTCATGGTCATGTTTGTTATATTCATGTAAGTTGGTGCTATAATCATAGTTGTGGTTGCTATAATCATAGTCGTGGTTGTTATAATCATGGTCGTTGTTGTTATAATCATAGTCGTGGTTGTTATAATCATGGTCGTCCTTGTTATAATCATAGTAGTGGTTGTCCTAATCATGGTCGTGGTTGTCATAATTATGGTCGTCCTTGTTATAATCATAGTTGTGGTTGTTATAATCATGGTCGTGGTTGTTATAATCATAGTTGTGGTTGTTATAATCATAGTAGTGGTTGTTATAATCATGGTCGTTGTTGTTATAATCATAGTCGTGGTAGTTATAATCATGGTCGTGGTTGTTATAATCATGGTCGTCCTTATTTTAATCATAGTAGTGGTTGTTATAATCATGGCCGTGGTTATCATAATCATGGTCGCGGTTGTTATAATCATCGTCGTGGTTGTTATAATTATTGCCGTGGTAGTTATAATCATGGTCGTGATTGTTACAATCATAGTCGTGGTTGTTATATTCATGGTCGTAGTTATGATCAAGGTCGTAGTTGATAATCAAAGTCGAGGGTGTTATAATAATAGTCGTGGTTGTTATAATCATAGTCGTGGTTATGATCATGGTCGTAGTTGTTATAATCCTGGTCATGGGTGTTATATTCATGGTCGTGGTTGTTATAATCATTGTTGTGGTTGCTATAATCATAGTCGTGGTTGTTATAATCATGGTCGTGGTTGATATAATCATGGTCGTCCTTGTTATAATCATAGTTGTGGTTGTTACAATCATGGTCGTGGTTGTTATAATCATGGTCGTCTGTGTTATAATCATAGTCGTGGTTGTTATAATCATGGTCGTGGTTGTTATAATCATGGCCGTCCTTGTTATAATCACAGTAGTGGTTCTTTTAATCATGATCGTGGTTGTTATAATCATGGTCGTCCTTGTTATAATCATAGTCGTGGTTGCTATAATCAAAATCGTGGTTGTTATAATCATAGTTGTGGATGTTATAAGCATAGTCGTGGTTGTTATAATCATGGTCGTTGTTGTTATAATCATAGTCGTGGTTGTTATAATCATTGTCGTGGTTGTTATAATCACGTTCGTCCTTGTTATAATCATAGTAGTGTTTGTTATAATCATGGCTGTGGTTATCATAATCATGGTCGCGGTTGTTATAATCATAGTTGTGGTTGTTATAATCATAGTCGTGGTTGTTATAATCATGGTCGTTGTTGTTATAATCATAGTCGCGGTTGTTATAATCATGGTCGTCGTTGTTATAATCATAGTAGTGGTTGTCCTAATCATGGTCGTGGTTGTCATAATCATGGTCGTCCTTGTTATAATCATTGTTGTGGTTTTTATAATCATGGTCGTGGTTGTTATAATCAAAGTTGTGGTTGTTATAATCATAGTCGTGGTTGTTATAATCATGGTCGTTGTTGTTATAATCATAGTCGTGGTTGTTATAATCATGGTCGTGGTTGTTATAATCAGGGTCGTCCTTATTTTAATTATAGTAGTGGTTGATATAATCATGGCCGTGGTTATCATAATCATGGTCGCGGTTGTTATAATCATCGTCGTGGTTGTTATAATCATGGTCGTGGTTGTTATAATCATTGCCGTGGTAGTTATAATCATGGTCGTGATTGCTACAATCATAGTCGTGGTTGTTATAATCATGGTCGTAGTTATGATCAAGGTCGTAGTTGATAATCATGGTCGTGGGTGTTATAATAATAGTCGTGGTTGTTATAATCATAGTCGTGATTATGATCATGGTCGTAGTTGTTATAATCATGGTCATGGGTGTTATAATCATGGTCGTGGTTGTTATAATCATTGTTGTGGTTGTTATAAACATAGTCGTTGTTGTTATATTATCATGGTCGTTGTTGCTATAATCATGGTAGTGGTTGCTATAATCATGGCCATGGTTATTATAACCATGGTCGTCATTATTATAATCATGGTTGTGGTTATGATCATGGTCATAGTTGTTATTATCATGGTCGTGGGTGTTAAAATTATCCTTAGTGTTTGTTATATTCATGGTCGTGGTTGTTATAATCATGGTCGTGGTTGTTATAATCATGGTCTTGGCTGTTATAGTCATGGTCGTTGTTGTCATAATCATAGTCGTGGTTATGATCGTAGTCGTGGTTGTTATATAATCATGGTCGTGATTGTTATAATCATATTTGTGGTTGTTACAATCATGGTCATGGTTGTTATAATCAATTCGTGGTTGTTATAATCATGGTCGTGGTTGTAATAATCATGGTCGTGGATGATATAATCATGGTCGTGGTTGTTATAATCATAGTCGTGGTTATTATGATCATAGTCGTGGTTGTTATATTCATGGTGGTGCTTGTTATATTCATGTAAGTGGGTGTTATAATCAGAGTTGTGGTTCTTATAATCATGGTCGTTGGTGTTATAATCATGGTCGTGGTTGTTATAATAATAGTCGTGGTTGTTATAATCATAGTCGTGGTTGTTATAATCATGGTCGTGGTTGTTATAATCATGGTTGTGATTATTACAATCATAGTCGTGGTTGTTATAATCATGGTCGTGGTTGTGATCAAGGTCTTAGTTGTTATAATCATGGTCGTGGTTGTTATAATCATGGTCGTCCTTGTTATAATCATAGTAGTGGTTGCTATAATCATGGCCGTGGTTATCATAATCATGGTCGCGGTTGTTATGAGAATGGTCGTGGTTGTAATAATCATATTCGTGGTTATAATCATGGTCGTAGTTGTTATAATCATGGTTATGGGTGTTATAATCATAGTCGTGGTTGTCATAATCAGAATTGTGGTTGTTATAATCATGGTCGTGGTTGTTATAATCATGGTCGTGGTTGTTATCATCAGAGTTGTGGTTGTTATAGTCATAGTGGTGGTTGTTATAATCATGGTCGTTGTTGTTATAATCATAGTCGTGGTTGTCATAATCATGGTTGTGGTTTTAATAATCATGGTAGTGGTTGTTATAATCATGGTCGTGGTTGTTATAATCATAGTTGTGGTTGTTATAATCATAGTCGTGGTTGTTATAATCATGGTCGTTGTTGTTATAATCATACTCGTGGTTGTTATAATCATGGTCGTGGTTGTTATAATCATGGTCGTCCTTGTTATAATCATAGTTGTGGTTGTTATAATCATGGTCGTGGTTGTTATAATCATAGTTGTGGTTGTTATAATCATAGTCGTGGTTGTTATAATCATGGTCGTTGTTGTTTCAATCATAGTTGTGGTTGTTATAATCATGGTCGCTTGTTGTTATAATCATGGTCGTCCTTGTTATAATCATAGTAGTGGTTGTTATAATCATGGTCGTGGTTGTTATAATCATGGTCGTCCTTGTTATAATCATAGTCGTGGTTGTTATAATCATGGTCGTGGTTGTTATAATCATGGTCGTGCTTGTTATAATCATAGTAGTGGCTGTTAACATCATGGTCGTGGTTGTTATAATCATAGTCGTTGTTGTTATAATCATGGTCGTGGTTGTTATTGTAGTGATGGGTTGTCAGACCACAGCTTGCATCTCAGAAACAGTCCAGACTTGACCCGACATTAGGGGCGTCAAATGTAAGGGTACCCCTCGCAACCACTCAAGGAGTTACAAATCAACTGGCTCCCCTCCCATGTCACACGGCCCCAACAAACATGTAAGAAGGCACCGGCCGACTCTCTCCCAATATACACAATAACCTACACCGCAGAAGAAGTCCAGACCTGACCTCACATTAGCCAGGTCAAATGTAACCCTCGAGCCCAAGTCAAGGGGCCACAAATCAACCAGGGCCTCACATGTCACACGGCCCCATCTGAAGATTTCTCCAGAATATACAACTTATAGTCTCTGAAAAAGTCCAGACCTGATCCTACATAAGCGAGGGCAAATGTAAGGAGACCCTTCGCCGCCCCCCCCCCCCCCCCCCGATCACGCTCAACCTGATGGCTCGCCTCCCAATATAGAGGACGTCCTAGTCCTCCCTCTGCCCAGAGAGAGGCAGAGAGAGAGTGTGTCTTGTAACCAAGAAGGGCCAGCTACGACGTCCCCAGTCCTGCTCGAGAGAAGTCAGGGGCCGGAGGCAAGCCGCCTCCGGTCGGGAGCGAGTTGCCCTCGACACACCGGTGCCCAGCTAAGCAGTCTCCCATAGAGACAACCCAGGACCACCTGCTAGGCCTCCCCTAGGTCACGTGAGTTTTTGTCAGAGCTTTCCATGGGATAACTTACTTATGTGGGAAGTGTATTCATTTCATGTTCGTGTCCGAGAATCAGAGTGTCTAGTAACGTAATATGATGTCCTAGTAACGTAAATATAATGTCCTAGTAACTTCAATAGAAGGTGTTATTAATGTGTTCATATCATGTTCGTAATTAATAAAGAGTTGTAACGAAGCGGTGTTTGAGAAGTCGCCCTTAAGACGTAATAGAGGTGTATTGACATATGAGATAAGATAAGTGTATTGACAGTGTAAATAACTATCACGGCCACGCTACCAAAGTCTTCCTCTCTTTTATAATCTTATACTATCAATATTCTACCTATATGTAATCTTCTTCTTGTGAGATTTGTCTCATTATATTATAATCATAGTCGTGGTTGTTATAATCATAGTCGTGGTTGTTATATTCATGTTCGTGGTTGCTATAATTATAGTCGTGGTTATGATCATAGTCGTGGTTGTTAAATAATCATGGTCGTGGTTGTTATAATCATAGTCGTGATTGTTATAATCATGGTCCTGGTTATGATCATGGTTGTAGTTGTTATAATCAAGGTCGTGGGTGTTAAAATCATCGAAGTGTTTGTTATAATCATAGTCGTGGTTGTTATAATCATAGTCGTGTTTGTTATAATCATGGTCGTGGTTGTTATAATCATGGTCGTCCTTGTCATAACCATAGTCGTGGTTGTTATAATCATGGTCGTGGTTGTTATAATCATGGTTGTCCTTGTTATAATCATAGAAGTGGTTGTTATAATCATGGCCGTGGTTATCATAATCATGGTCGAGGTTGTTATAATCATCGTCGTGGTTGTTATAATTATGTTTGTGGGTGTTACAATCATAGTTGTGGTTGTTATAATCATAGTCGTTGTTGTTATAATCATGGTCGTGGTTGTTATATTCATGGTTTTGGTTGTTATAATCATGGTCGTGGTTGTTATAATCATGGTCGTGGTTGTTATAATCATGGTCGTGGTTGTTTTAATCATAGTCGTTGTTATAATCATGGTCGTGGTTGTTATTGTAGTGATGGGTTGTCAGACCACAGCTTGCATCTCAGAAACAGTCCAGACTTGACCCGACATTAGGGGCGTCAAATGTAAGTGTTACCCTCGCAACCACTCAAGGAGTTACAAATCAACTGGCTCCCCTCCCATGTCACACGGCCCCAACAAACATGTAAGAAGGCACCGGCCGACTCTCTCCCAATATACACAATAACCTACACCCCAGAAGAAGTCCAGACCTGACCTCACATTAGCCAGGTCAAATGTAACCCTCGAGCCCAAGTCAAGGGGCCACAAATCAACCAGGGCCTCTCATGTCACACGGCCCCATCTGAAGATTTCTCCAGAATATACAACTTATAGTCTCTGAAAAAGTCCAGACCTGACCCTACATTAGCGAGGGCAAATGTAAGGAGACCCTTCGCCGCCCCCCCCCCCCCCCCCCCGATCAGCTCAACCTGACGGCTCGCCTCCCAATATATAGGACGTCCTAGTCCTCCCTCTGCCCAGAGAGAGACAGAGAGAGAGTGTGTCTTGTAACCAAGAAGGGCCAGCTACGACGTCCCCAGTCCTGCTCGAGAGAAGTCAGGGGCCGGAGGCAAGCCGCCTCGGGTCGGGAGCGAGTTGCCCTCGACACACCGGTGCCCAGCTAAGCAGTCTCCCATAGAGACAACCCAGGACCACCTGCTATGCCTCCCCTAGGTCACGTGAGTTTTTGTCAGAGCTTTCCATGGGATGAGTTACTTATGTGGGAAGTGTATTCATTTCATGTTCGTGTCCGAGAATCAGAGTGTCTAGTAACGTAATATGATGTCGTAGTAACGTAAATATAATGTCCTAGTAACTTCAATAGAAGGTGTTATTAATGTGTCCATGTCATGTTCGTAATTAATAAAGAGTTGTAACGAAGCATTGTTTGAGAAGTCGCCCTTAAGACGTAATAGATGTGTATTGACATATGAGATATGATAAGTGTAAATCCATCATCAAACAACCATCACGGCCACGCTACCAAAGTCTTCCTCTCTTTTATACTCTTATACTATCAATATTCTACCTATATGTAATCTTCTTCTTGTGAGATTTGTCTCATTATATTGGTGGCAGCTGTGTCTCATTATATTGGTGGCAGCGGTGTCTCATTATATTGGTGGCAGCGGTGTCTCATTATATTGGTGGCAGCGGTGTCTCATTATATTGGTGGCAGCGTACTATAACGTTAACTCACGCTCTCCTCGTCCCTTGTTATTTTTAACAGTGTACTTAACGTAAACCCATGCCCTCCCTCATTTTGCCATAACACGTGGCTCGTTGTTTGAGTATTGTTCGAAAGTGAGTGTTAAGGAGTTCCTGCATAATAGTGTGAAAAGTGTCCTAGTGTGTCACCGTTACAGCTCAAGTAAATGTCTCTCGTCGTGGTATGCCCGAATTTTTTCTAGAAATATGTTCAGTGCTTAACGGGATTTCTCGGTGTCCCCAGCGATCTGTGACATTCTCAGTAGCCCAAGTGCAGTTTGATTGTTGGTCATTGTTGAACGTAGAAATTGTGTTTCAGTGATGAAAGCGGTGTCTGTACTAACTGTTATAACTTAACATGTCTTTTAACCTACATCCTCCTCCCTGTCCTAATCCTCACCTCACCCTCCTTACCCTTCCTCCCAGTCCTGCCCCGCCCCGCCGTTTCGTGCCCTGCCCCTCCCCGCCGTTTCGTGCCCTGCCCCGCCCCGCAAAGCCCAGGCCTGGCCCAATCAACCACGCCTCGGCTCCTTCCCCACTACACTTAACTCCGCCTCACCCGCCCCGCCTCACCCACTCTGCCTTACCCGCCCTGCCTCACCCCCTCCGCCTCACCCGCCCCACCTCCACCCGCCTCCCACCGTCCAGTGTGACCACCAATCCCCATATGTTTTGTCCCGTGAGTTATGCTTCGAAATCGGTGGTTAGTGTTACTTAATATTGGGATAATTACAGAGCTTCACTCAGTGTGTTTTTATGCTAGTATGATTTGTAATGTACTCTTTGACGCGTAGTGATAAATAATATTCAATATAGTGAGCAGAGCTTCACTCCCCGACCCAGCCTAATGAGAATATTGTCGTGACGGAAACTATAGTTGCCAAACATTGACGTAACGTATAAAGTAAATATTTGTTTTTCTTTACGGATACATTTCCAACTAATCCATCATCCCTTTCTGATTGTTTCTGTCAAATGTCACACACAGTACCGCCCCATGGCTAGCCGGAATCCGACCACAGCACATATAAGAAGAGAAGAAGCAGCGTGAGGAATGCAGCGTGAGGAATGCAGCACCACACCCGCCACACACCACCCCACTTCTTTCAAGTCCTCCCTGGTCTAGGATTAAGAAGATTTTATATTTTTCTACTCTAGGAAATTAAGGAGTGTGGAATGCAGCGCCACACAACGAACCCTGGTGAGCCCAGCCAGGGAGGGATTCACCACTGTGGAAGGTGTAAGACAGGACGGTCTTTGGTCTCGCCGACACTCACGTACGGAGGGCGAGCCCTGGTCCGCGGAACCTGCCTTACAGTCATCTAAGGAGACGACAGCCCAAGCAGTGGACCGGCTTTCATCCCGGCCGGAGGGGGCCGACGGCAGAGGAACAGAAAATCGTCTGGAATATGTTGAAAATGATGATGTTGCAGAGAAGAAATACAGATGGAGCAGAAAAAATCATCTGGAATATGACGGAAACGAAGATGTATAAAGAAACGCAGATGAACAGAAAAATCGTCTGGAATATGAAAATGAAGATGTATAAAGAAACGCAGACGAGCAGAAAAATTCATCTGGAATATGAAAATACTCTAAACGTAGAGGAAGAGCACATGAACAGAAAAATCATCTGGAATATTATAGAAACCAGGAGGAAGTGAGAAGAAGTCAGATGTGGTGACACGACCTACAAATTGCGGTATTGAAGAAAGAAAAACGTGCTATGTGAAGACAGAAGACACGCTGTGCTGACATAGAAAGTCGACGATGAAAAGGTGGATCATCAGAAGGACCAATCGACTACCGCTGTTGTGCTGCCGGCATTCCCTATTTTCAGATACTAGCTGGATGGAGGACTTAAGCCATGCTGGACCCAACAAATGTACTGATGTTGTTGATGTACATTAAAAAGATATAACACCCTAACATGTGAAGTAGGAGCATTTTGTATTTTGTATTTAATTCTCTGATTTTTGTTATCATGTACTACAAAGAATGTTTTTTTTTTAAAAGATTAGTCACTTTTTCTATGAGTTCATTTGATCAATGTTTTGTATTACCAAATGCAATGTTGTAGACATACTACTGAGTGGGACGAATTCTTATTTTGACACGGCCTGGTTAGGCAATGTAACACCTGTTTTTGTTTGTAGAATGTGATTTGCAAGTTTGCCTCGGACACTATGCTAGATATGAAGGATCCTTAGATCACTCTATGTTCACTTACTGTGTATGTATTTAATTTTTTTTCTCCTGTCATAGAAGCTTTAATCTTGGCGGGAGGTATAGTAAGCTTTGTCAGATCAAACTATGCCAGTAGAAAAACATACAACTCTATTGTTATAATTTGTAAAATGTAAGGATGCATTATCGCCTCAGGGACTATATTAGATACTGCACATAATGTTACTGTCTACTTAAAATGTGTCATCAGTTGTCTGAGCATGAAAGCTTTGGTCTTGGTGGGAGGTGTAGTGATGGGTTGTCAGACCACAGCTTACATCTCAGAAACAGTCCAGACTTGACCCGACATTCGGGGCGTCAAATGTAAGGGTACCCCTCGCAACCACTCAAGGAGCTACAAATCAACTGGCTCCCCTCCCATGTCACACGGCCCCAACAAACATGTAAGAAAGCACCGGCCGACTCTCTCCCAATATACACAATAACCTACACCGCAGAAGAAGTCCAGACCTGACCTCACATTAGCCAGGTCAAATGTAACCCTCGAGCCCAAGTCAAGGGGCCACAAATCAACCAGGGCCTCACATGTCACACGGCCCCATCTGAAGATTTCTCCAGAATATACAACTTATAGTTTCTGAAAAAGTCCAGACCTGACCCTACATTAGCGAGGGCAAATGTAAGGAGACCCTTCGCCGCCCCCCCCCCCCCCCGATCAGCTCAACCTGACGGCTCTCCTCCCAATATATAGGACGTCCTAGTCCTCCCTCTGCCCAGAGAGAGACAGAGAGAGAGTGTGTCTTGTAACCAAGAAGGGCCAGCTACGACGTCCCCAGTCCTGCTCGAGAGAAGTCAGGGGCCGGAGGCAAGCCGCCTCCGGTCGGGAGCGAGTTGCCCTCGACACACCGGTGCCCAGCTAAGCAGTCTCCCATAGAGACAACCCAGGACCACCTGCTAGGCCTCCCCTAGGTCACGTGAGTTTTTGTCAGAGCTTTCCATGGGATGACTTACTTACGTGGGAAGTGTATTCACTTCATGTTCGTGTCCCAGAATCAGAGTGTCTAGTAACGTAATATGATGTCCTAGTAACGGAACGTTGCTATAATCATAGTCGTGTTTGTTATAATCATGGTCGTGGTTATTAAAATCATGGTAGTGGTTGTTATAATCATGGTCGTGGTTGTTATAATCGTGGTAGCGGTATTTATAATCTTAGTCGTGCTTGTTATAATCATGTTCGTGGGTGTTATAATCATAATTGTTTTTGTTATTATCATGGTCGTGGTTGCTATAATCATGGTCGTGATTGTTACAATCATAATCGTGGTTGTTATATTCATGGTCGTAGTTATGATCAAGGTCGTAGTTGGTATAATCATGGTCGTGGGTGTTATAATCATAGTCGTGGTTGCTATAATCATGGTCGTGGTTATAATCATGGTCGTATTTGTTATAATCATGGTCATGGGTGTTATAATCATAGTCGTAGTCGTGGTTGTTATAATCATACTTGTGGTTGTTATAATCATGGTCGTGGTTGTTATAATCATATTCGTGGTTGTTATAATCAAGGTCGTGGCTGTTATAATTATAGTGGTCGTTCGTATAATCATTGTCGTGGTTGTTATAATCATGGACGTGGTTGTTATATTCATAGTCGTGGTTGTTATAATCATAGTCGTGGTTGTTATAATCATGGTCGTGGTTGTTATAATCATAGACGTGGTTGATATAATCATGGTCGTGGATTTTATAATCATGGTCGTGGTTGTTATAATCATGGTCGTGGTTGTTATAATCACAGTCGTGGTTGTTATAATCATGTTCGTGGGTGTTATATTCATAGTTGTGGTTATAATAATCATAGTCGTGGGGGTTATAATCATGGTCGTGGTTGTTATAATAATTGTCATTCTTGTCATAATCATAGTCGTGGTTGTTTTAATCATGGTCGTGGTTGTTATAATCATGGTCGTAATTGTAACAATAATAGTCGTGGTTTTTATAATCATGGTCATGGTTATGATCAAGGTCGTAGTTGTTATACTCTTGTTTGTGGGTGTTATAATCATAGTCGTGGTTTTTATAATCATGGTCGTTTTCATGATCATGATCGTAGTTGTTATAATTATGGTCATGGGTGTTATAATCATTGTCGTGGTTGTTATAATCATACATGTGGTTGTTATAATCATGGTCGTGGTTGTTATAATCATGGTTGTGGTTATAATCATTGTAGTGGTTGTTATATCCATAGTCGAGGTTGTTATACTCATTGTCGTGGTTGTTATAATCATGGTCGTGGTTGTTATAATCATGGTCGTGGTTGTTATAATCATGGTCGTGGTTGTTATAATCATAGTCGTGATTGCTATAATCATAGTCTTGGTTGTTATAATCACTTCGTGGTTGTTATATTCATGGTCTTGGCTGTTATATTCATGGTCGTGGTTGTTTAAATCATAGTCGTGATTGTTACAATCATAGTCGTGGTTGATATAATAATTTTTGTGGTTGTTATATTCATGGTCGTGCTAGTTATTTTCTTAGTCGTGGTTGTTATAATCATGGTCGTGGTCGTTATAATCATAGTCGTGGTTTTTATAATCATGGTTGTGGTTGTTATAATCATAGTCGTTGTTGTTATGTTCATAGTCGTCGTTGTTTTAATCATGGTCGTCGTTGTTATAATCATGGTCGTCGTTGTTATAATCATGGTCGTGATTGTTACAATCATAGTCGTGGTATTTTATAATCACGGTCATGGTTATGATCAAGGTCGTAGTTGTTATAATCATGGTCGTGGGCGTTATAATCATAGTCGTGGTTTTTATAATCATGGTAGTGGTTATGATCATGCTCGTAGTTGTTATAATAATGGTCATGGGGGTTATAATCATAGTCGTGGTTGTTATAATCATACTTATGGTTTTTATAATCATGGTCGTGGTTGTTATAGTTATGGTCGTGGTTGTTTTAATTATAGTCGTGGTTGTTATATTCATAATCATGGTTGTTATAATCATAGTCGTGGTTGTTTCAATCATCGTCGTGGTTGGTATAATCATAGTCTTGGTTTAATAATCATTTTCGTTGATGTTGTATTCATGATCGTGCTTGTTATTTTGATAGTCGTGGTTGTTATAATCATGGTCGTGGTTGTTATAATCATGGTCGTGGTTGTTATAATCGTGGTCGTGGTTGTTATAATCATGGTCGTGGTGGTTATAATCATAGTCGAGGTTGTTATATTCATAGTCGTCGTTGTTTTAATCATTTTCGTGGATGTTGTATTCATGGTCGTGCTTGAAATTAGAATAGTCGTGGTTGTTATAATCATGGTCGTGGTTGTTATAATCATGGTCGTGGTGGTTATAATCATAGTCGTGGTTGTTATATTCATAATCGTGGTTGTTATAATCATAGTCGTGGTTGTTTCAATCATCGTCGTTGTTGGTATAATCATAGTCGTGGTTGGTATAATCATTTTCGTGGATGTTGTATTCATGGTCGTGCTTGTTACCTTCATAGTCGTGGTTGTTATAATCATGGTCGTGGTTGTTATAATCATAGTCGTGGTTGTTATAATCATGGTCGTGGTGGTTATAATCATGGTCGTGGTTGTTATAATCATGGTAGTGGTTCTTATAAGAATGGTTGTGGTTGTTATAATCATAGTCGTGCTTGTTATATTCATAGTCGTGCTTTTTATAATCTTAGTCGTGGTTGTTATAATCATGGTCGTGGTTGTTATAATCATAGTCGTGGTTGTTATAATAATGGTCGTGGTTGTTATAATCATAGTCGTGGTTGTTATAATCATGGTCGTGGTTGTTATAATCATATTGGTGGTTGTCATAATCTTGGTCGTGGTTGTTGTAATTATAGTCTTCGTTGTTATAATTAGGGTCGTGGTTGTTATATTCATGGTCGTGGCTGTTATAATGATAGTGGTGGTTGATATAATAATGGTCGTGGTTGATATAACCATGGTAGTGGTTGTTATAATCATGGTCGTGGTTGTTATAATAATATTCGTGGTTGTTATAATCATGGTCATGGTTGCATAATTATAGTCGTGGTTTTTATAATCATGGTCGTGGTTGTTATATTCATAGTCGTAGTGGTTATAATCATGGTCCTGTTTCTTATAATCATAGTCGTGGTTGTCATAATCTTGTTCGTGGGTGTTATAATTATAGTCATCGTTGTTATAATCATGGTCGTGGTTGTTTTAATCATGGTCGTGGTTGTTATAATCATGGTCGTGGTTGCTATATTCATGGTCGTGGTTGTTATAATCATGGTCGTGGTTGTTATAATCATAGTCGTGGTTGTTTTTAATCATGTTTGTCTGTGTTATAATCTTTGTTGTGGTTGTTATAATCATGGTCATGGTTGCTATAATCATGGTCGTTTTGTTATAATCATGATCATGGTTGTTATAATCAAATTCTTGGTTGTTATAATCATGGTTATTGTTGTTTAATTATAGACGTGGTTGTTATAATCATGGTCGTGCTTGTTAAATTCATAGTCGTGCTGTGTATAATCTTAGTCGTGGTTGTTATAATCATGTTCGTGGTTGTTATAATCATAGTTGTGGTTGTTATAATCATGGTCGTGGATATTATACTCATGGTCGTGGTTGTTATAATCATGGTCGTGGTTGTTATAATCATAGTCGTGGTTGTTATAATCATGTTCGTGGTGGTTATAATCATGGTCGTTTTTGTTATAATTTTGGTCGTGGTTGTTATAATCATTGTCGTTGTTTTTATTTTCATAGTCGTGGTTGTTATAATCATGTTCGTCTGTATTATAGTCATAGTTGTGGTTGTTATAATCATGGTCGTGGTTGTTATAATCATAGTCGTGGTTGTTTTTAATCATGTTTGTCTGTGTTATATTCATTGTTGTGGTTGTTATAATCATGGTCATGGTTGTTATAATCATGGTCGTTTTGTTATAATCATGATCATGGTTGTTATAATCAAATTCTTGGTTGTTATAATCATGGTCATTGTTGTATAATTATAGTCGTGGTTGTTTTTAATCATGGTCGTGCTTGTTATATTCATAGTCGTGCTTTGTATAATCTTAGTCGTGGTTGTTATAATCATGTTCGTGGTTGTTATAATCATAGTTGTGGTTGTTATAATCATGGTCGTGGTTATTATACTCATGGTCGTGGTTGTTATAATCATGGTCGTGGTTGTTATAATCATAGTCGTGGTTGTTATAATCATGGTCTTGTTTGTTATAATCATGGTCGTGGTTGTTATAATCACAGTCGTGGTTGATGTAATCATGTTCGTCTGTGTTATAATCATAGTTGTGGTTGTTATAATCATGTTCGTGGTTGTTATAATAATAGTTGTGGTTGTTATAATCATGGTCGTGGTTATTATACTCATGGTCGTGGTTGTTATAATCATGGTCGTGGTTGTTATAATCATAGTCGTGGTTGTTATAATCATGGTCGTGGTTGTTATATCATGGTCGTGGTTGTTATAATCATGGTCGTGGTTGTTATAATCATGGTCGTGGTTGTTATAATCATAGTCGTGGTTGCTATAATCCTGTTCGTGTGTGTTATTATTATTGTCGTCGTTGTTATAATCATGGTCGTGGTTGTTATAATCATATTGGTGGTTGTCATAATCTTGGTCGTGGTTGTTGTAATTATAGTCTTCGTTGTTATAATCAGGGTCGTGGTTGTTATATTCATGGTCGTGGCTGTTATAATGATAGTGGTGGTTGATATAATAATGGTCGTGGTTGATATAACCATGGTAGTGGTTGTTATAATCATGGTCGTGGTTGTTATAATAATATTCGTGGTTGTTATAATCATGGTCATGGTTGCATAATTATAGTCGTGGTTTTTATAATCATGGTCGTGGTTGTTATATTCATAGTCGTAGTGGTTATAATCATGGTCCTGTTTCTTATAATCATAGTCGTGGTTGTTATAATCTTGTTCGTGGGTGTTATAATTATAGTCATCGTTGTTATAATCATGGTCGTGGTTGTTTTAATCATGGTCGTGGTTGTTATAATCATGGTCGTGGTTGCTATATTCATGGTCGTGGTTGTTATAATCATGGTCGTGGTTATTATAATCATGGTCGTGGTTGTTATATTCATGGTCGTGGTTGTTTTAATCATAGTCGTGGTTGTTATAATCATAGTCGGGGTTGTTATAATCATAGTCGTGGTTGTTATAATCATGGTAGTGGTTGTTATAATCATGGTCGTGTTTGTTATAATCATGGTCGTGGTTGTTATAATCATAGTCGTGGTTGTTATAATCATAGTCGTCGTTGATATAATAATGATCTGATATAACCATGGTCGTGGTTGATATAATCATGGTCGTGGTTGTTATAATCATATTCGTGGTTGTTATAATCATGGTCATGGTTGTATAATTATAGTCGTCGTTGTTATAATCATAGTCGTGGTTGTTATAATCATGGTCTTGGTTGTTATATTCATGGTCGTGGTTGTTATAATCATAGTCGTGGTTCTTTTAATCATGTTCGTGGTTGTTATAATCATAGTCGTGGTTGTTATAATCATTGTCGTGGTTGTTATAATCATGGTCGTGGTTGTAATAATCATGGTCGTGGTTGTTATAATCATGGTCCTGATTGTTATAATCATAGTCGTGGTTGCTATAATCATGTTCGTGGGTGTTATAATCATGGTCCTGATTGTTATAATCATAGTCGTGGTTGTTATAATCATGTTCGTGGGTGTTATAATCATCGTAGTGGTTGTTATAAGAATGGTCGTGGTTGTTATAAGAATGGTCGTGGTTGTTATAATCATAGTCGTGTGTATAGGCCTGGGACTTAGGGATAGAAATCCCTTACCAAGCTAATCAGGATCTTAATAAAGGAAAGTCAAGGACCATGGTTTTCTGTGGAATAAAAAACAACCGTTTGAGATGTACATCTCTTCACTATAAAAAGTATAACACAAAACTCTGACACCACTCAACAAACATCAAATAATTACGGGAGCCAAACAATTAAGGCAGTCAACAGTTAATGGAGTCAAACAATTAATGGAAGCAAACAATTAAAGGAATCAAACAAATAATGGGAGTCAGCAATTAATGGATTCAAACAATTAAATGAAATCAACAATTGATAGAATCGAACAATAAAGGGGAGTCAGCAATTAATGGAATCAAACAATCATAGAATCAAACAATGAACAAATATTTCCTACGGCAGTGGCCCTGGGGGAAGGTTCTGGAACACGGTGATGCACACTCAGCGTAGGGAAGCGTCCATTCAACACCACACTCGAGCGACGTCTTGAAACGGCAGGAGAACACCGGGGCACAGACGGAATGAGATGAACTGACGGTTGTGGTATGGTAGTGGTTGATGACCAGAGAATTGACAGTTGATAGGTGAAGGTCTGGGAACACAGCCCACGAGTCCAGGACCAATGATGAGATCACCTCCAGAATTTGACGGACAGCGGGGTAGCTAGATAGTGACTGTATGGCGGCTGGGTTGAATCTCTCGGTGACCCAGATAATCGCTGCCGTTCTCACATCTGTCCAACCACCCAAGTGTCGTCTGCACCAGCAAACGAGCGAGTTAGCGCGGTAACCAGCTGGAAGATCGTTTTCACCCTTACATCGTGGTTGTTATAATCATAGCCGTGGTTGATATAATAATGGTCGTGGATGTTATAATCATATTCGTGGTTGTCATAATCTCGGTCGTGGTTGTTATAATTATAGTCGTCATTGTTATAATCATGGTCGTGGTTGTTATAATCATGGTCGTGGTTGTTATATTCATGGTCGTGGTTGTTATAATCATAGTCGCTTTTGTTATAATCATGGTCGTGGTTGTTATAATCATGGTCGTGGTTGTTATAATCATGGTCGTGGTTGTTATAATCATGGTCGTGATTTTTACAATCATAGTCGTGGTTGTTATAATCATGGTCGAAGTTGTGATCAATGTCGTAGTTGATAATCACGGTCGTGGGTGTTATAATAATAGTCGTGGTTGTTATAATCATGGTCGTGGTTATGATCATGGTCGTAGTTGTTATAATCATGGTCATGGTTGTATAATTATAGTCGTCGTTGTTATAATCATGGTCATGGTTGTTATAATCATGATCTTGCTTGTTATATTCATGGTCGTGGTTGTTATAATCATAGTCGTGGTTCTTATAGTTATGGTCGTGGTTGCTATAATCATAGTTGTGGTTGTTTATCATTGTCGTGGTTGTTATAATCATGGTGTTGTTGTAAAAATCATGGTCGTGGTTGATATAATCATGGTCAAGGTTGTTATAATCGTAGTCGTGGTTGTTATAATCATGTGCGTGGGTGTGATAATAATAGTTGTGGTTGTTATAATCATGGTGGTGGGGGTTATATTCATCGTCATGGTTGTTTTAATCATGGTCGTGGTTGTTATAATCAGGGTCGTGATTGTTACAATCAGAGTCGTGGTTTTTATAATCAAGGTCATGGTTATCAATTTCGTATTTGTTATAATCATGGTCATGGGTGCTATAATCATAGTCGTGGTTTTTATAATCATGGTAGTGGTTATGATCATGGTCGTAGATGTAATGATCATGGTCATGGGTGTTATAATCATACTTGTGGTTGTTTTAATCATGGTCGTGGTTGTTATAGTAATGGTCGTGGATGTTATAATCATGTGCGTGGGTGTTATAATCATGGTCATGGTTGTTATGATAATGGTCTTGGTTGTTATAATCATGGTCGTAGTTGCTATAATCATAATCGTGGTTGTCATAATCATGTTTGTCTGTGTTATAATCATAGTTGTGGTTGTTATAATCATGATCGTGATTGTTATAATCATGGTCGTGGTTGTTATAATCATGGTCGTGGTTGTTATTAATCATGTTTGTCTGTGTTATAATCATTGTTGTGGTTGTTATAATCATGGTCATGGTTGTTATAATCATGGTCGTTTTGTTGTAATCATGATCATGGTTGTTATAATCAAATTCTTGGTTGTTATAATCATGGTCATTTTTGTATAATTATAGTCGTGGTTGTTATAATCATGATCGTGCTTTCTATATTCATAGTCGTGCTTTGTATATTCTTAGTCGTGGTTGTTATAATCATGTTCGTGGTTGTTATAATCATAGTTGTTGTTGTTATACTCATGGTCGTGGTTATTATACTCATGGTCGTGGTTGTTATAATCATGGTCGTGGTTGTTATAATCATAGTCGTGGTTGTTATAATCATGGTCGTGGTTGTTATAATCATGTTCGTGGTGGTTATAATCATGGTCGTTTTTGTTATAATTTTGGTCGTGGTTGTTATAATCATGGTTGTTATAATCATGGTCGTGGTTGTCATAATCATAGTCGTGGTTGTTTTTAATCATGTTTGTCTGTGTTATAATCTTTGTTGTGGTTGTTATAATCATGGTCATGGTTGTTATAATCATGGTCGTTTTGTTATAATCAAGATCATGGTTGTTTTAATCAAATTCTTGGTTGTTATAATCATGGTTATTGTTGTTTAATTATAGACGTGGTTGTTATAATCATGGTCGTGCTTGTTAAATTCATAGTCGTGCTTTGTATAATCTTAGTCGTGGTTGTTATAATCATGTTCGTGGTTGTTATAATCATAGTTGTGGTTGTTATAATCATGGTCGTGGTTATTATACTCATGGTCGTGGTTGTTATAATCATGGTCGTGGTTGTTATAATCAGAGTCGTGGTTGTCATAATCATGTTCGTGGTGGTTATAATCATGGTCGTTTTTGTTATAATTTTGGTCGTGGTTGTTATAATCAGTGTCGTTGTTTATAATTTCATAGTCGAGGTTGTTATAATCATGTTCGTCTGAATTATAATCATAGTTGTGGTTGTTATAATCATGGTCGTGGTTGTTATAATCATAATCGTGGTTGTTTTTAATCATGTTTGTCTGTGTTATATTCATTATTGTGGTTGTTATAATCATGGTCATGGTTGTTATAATCATGGTCGTTTTGTTATAATCATGATCATGGTTGTTATAATCAAATTCTTGGTCGTTATAATCATGGTCATTGTTGTATAATTATAGTCGTGGTTGTTATAATCATGGTCGTGCTTGTTATATTCATAGTCGTGCTTTGTATAATCTTAGTCGTGGTTGTAATAATCATGTTCGTGGTTGTTATAATCATAGTTGTGGTTGTTATAATCATGGTCGTGGTTATTATACTCATGGTCGTGGTTGTTATAATCATGGTCGTGGTTGTTATAATCATAGTCGTGGTTGTTATAATCATGGTCTTGTTTGTTATAATCATGGTCGTGGTTGTTATAATCATAGTCGTGGTTGATATAATCATGTTTGTCTGTGTTATAATCATAGTTGTGGTTGTTATAATCATGTTCGTGGTTGTTATAATCATAGTTGTGGTTGTTATTATCATGGTCGTGGTTATTATACTCATGGTCGTGGTTGTTATAATCATGGTCGTGGTTGTTATAATCATAGTCGTGGTTGTAATAATCATAGTCTTGTTTGATATAATCATGGTCGTGGTTGTTATAATCATGGTCGTGGTTGTTATAATCATGGTCGTGGTTGTTATAATCATGGTCGTGGTTGTTATAATCCTGTCCGTGTGTGTTATAATTATTGTCGTCGTTGTTATAATCATGGTCGTGGTTGTTATAATCATATTGGTGGTTGTCATAATCTTGGTCGTGGTTGTTGTAATTATAGTCTTCGTTGTTATAATGAGGGTCTCGGTTGTTATATTCATGGTCGTGGCTGTTATAATGATAGTGGTGGTTGATATAATAATGGTCGTGGTTGATATAACCATGGTAGTGGTTGTTATAATCATGGTCGTGGTTGTTATAATCATAGTCGTGGTTGTTATATTCATGGTCGTGGTTGTTATAATCATAGTCGCTTTTGTTATAATCATGGTCGTGGTTGTTATAATCATGGTCGTGGTTGTTATAATCATGGTCGTGGTTGTTATAATCATGGTCGTGATTTTTACAATCATAGTCGTGGTTGTTATAATCATGGTCGAAATTATGATCAATGTCGTAGTTGATAATCACGGTCGTGGGTGTTATAATAATAGTCGTGGTTGTTATAATCATGGTCGTGGTTATGATCATGGTCGTAGTTGTTATAATCATGGTCATGGTTGTATAATTATAGTCGTCGTTGTTATAATCATGGTCTTGGTTGTTATAATCATGATCTTGCTTGTTATATTCATGGTCGTGGTTGTTATAGTCATAGTCGTGGTTCTTATAGTTATGGTCGTGGTTGTTATAATCATAGTCGTGGTTGTTTTTCATTGTCGTGGTTGTTATAATCATGGTCTTGGTTGTAATAATCATGGTCGTGGTTGGTATAATCATGGTCAAGGTTGTTATAATCGTAGTCGTGGTTGTTATAATCATGTGCGTGGGTGTGATAATAATAGTTGTGTTTGTTATAATCATGGTGGTGGGGGTTATAATCATCGTCATGGTTGTTTTAATTATGGTCGTGGTTGTTATAATCAGGGTCGTGATTGTTGCAATCAGAGTCGTGGTTTTTATAATCATGGTCATGGTTATCAATTTCGTATTTGTTATAATCATGGTCATGGGTGTTATAATCATAGTCGTGGTTTTTATAACCATGGTAGTGGTTATGATCATCGTCGTAGTTGTAATGATCATGGTCATGGGTGTTATAATCATACTTGTGGTTGTTATAATCATGGTCGTGGTTGTTATAGTAATGGTCGTGGATGTTATAATCATGTGCGTGGGTGTTATAATCATGGTCATGGTTGTTATGATCATGGTCTTGGTTGTTATAATCATGGTCGTAGTTGTTATAATCGTAATCGTGGTTGTCATAATCATGTTTGTCTGTGTTATAATCATAGTTGTGGTTGTTATAATCATGATCGTGATTGTTATAA
This sequence comes from Homarus gammarus, assembly GCA_958450375.1. NCBI lineage: Eukaryota > Metazoa > Arthropoda > Malacostraca > Decapoda > Nephropidae > Homarus > Homarus gammarus. The sequence goes on along the minus strand of CAUDMG010002286.1, from coordinate 230,688 downwards.
TCATGGTCGTGGTTGTTATAATCATGGTCGTGGTTGTTATTAATCATGTTTGTCTGTGTTATAATCATTGTTGTGGTTGTTATAATCATGGTCATGGTTGTTATAATCATGGTCGTTTTGTTATAATCATGATCATGGTTGTTATAATCAAATTCTTGGTTGTTATAATCATGGTCATTGTTGTATAATTATAGTCGTGGTTGTTATAATCATGGTCGTGCTTGTTATATTCATAGTCGTGCTTTGTATAATCTTAGTCGTGGTTGTTATAATCATGTTCGTGTTTGTTATAATCATAGTTGTTGCTGTTATACTCATGGTCGTGGTTATTATACTCATGGTCGTGGTTGTTATAATCATGGTCGTGGTTGTTATAATCATAGTCTTCGTTGTTATAATCAGGGTCGTGGTTGTTATATTCATGGTCGTGGTTGTTATAATCATGTTCGTGTTTGTTATAATCATAGTTGTTGCTGTTATAATCATGGTCGTGGTTGTTATAATCATATTGGTGGTTGTCATAATCTTGGTCGTGGTTGTTGTAATTATAGTCTTCGTTGTTATAATCAGGGTCGTGGTTGTTATATTCATGGTCGTGGCTGTTATAATGATAGTGGTGGTTGATATAATAATGGTCGTGGTTGATATAACCATGGTAGTGGTTGTTATAATCATGGTCGTGGTTGTTATAATAATATTCGTGGTTGTTATAATCATGGTCATGGTTGCATAATTATAGTCGTGGTTTTTATAATCATGGTCGTGGTTGTTATATTCATAGTCGTAGTGGTTATAATCATGGTCCTGTTTCTTATAATCATAGTCGTGGTTGTTATAATCTTGTTCGTGGGTGTTATAATTATAGTCATCGTTGTTATAATCATGGTCGTGCTTGTTTTAATCATGGTCGTGGTTGTTATAATCATGGTCGTGGTTGCTATATTCATGGTCGTGGTTGTTATAATCATGGTCGTGGTTATTATAATCATGGTCGTGGTTGTTATATTCATGGTCGTGGTTGTTTTAATCATAGTCGTGGTTGTTATAATCATAGTCGGGGTTGTTATAATCATAGTCGTGGTTGTTATAATCATGGTAGTGGTTGTTATAATCATGGTCGCGTTTGTTATAATCATGGTCGTGGTTGTTATAATCATAGTCGTGGTTGTTATAATCATAGTCGTCGTTGATATAATAATGATCTGATATAACCATGGTCGTGGTTGATATAATCATGGTCGTGGTTGTTATAATCATATTCGTGGTTGTTATAATCATGGTCATGGTTGTATAATTATAGTCGTCGTTGTTATAATCATAGTCGTGGTTGTTATAATCATGGTCTTGGTTGTTATATTCATGGTCGTGGTTGTTATAATCATAGTCGTGGTTCTTTTAATCATGTTCGTGGTTGTTATAATCATAGTCGTGGTTGTTATAATCATTGTCGTGGTTGTTATAATCACGGTCGTGGTTGTAATAATCATGGTCGTGGTTGTTATAATCATGGTCCTGATTGTTATAATCATAGTCGTGGTTGTTATAATCATGTTCGTGGGTGTTATAATCATCGTAGTGGTTGTTATGAGAATGGTCGTGGTTGTTATAAGAATGGTCGTGGTTGTTATAATCATAGTCGTGTGTATAGGCCTGGGACTTAGGGATAGAAATCCCTTACCAAGCTAATCAGGATCTTAATAAAGGAAAGTCAAGGACCATGGTTTTCTGTGGAATAAAAAACAACCGTTTGAGATGTACATCTCTTCACTATAAAAAGTATAACACAAAACTCTGACACCACTCAACAAACATCAAATAATTACGGGAGCCAAACAATTAAGGCAGTCAACAGTTAATGGAGTCAAACAATTAATGGAAGCAAACAATTAAAGGAATCAAACAAATAATGGGAGTCAGCAATTAATGGATTCAAACAATTAAATGAAATCAACAATTGATAGAATCGAACAATAAAGGGGAGTCAGCAATTAATGGAATCAAACAATCATAGAATCAAACAATGAACAAATATTTCCTACGGCAGTGGCCCTGGGGGAAGGTTCTGGAACACGGTGATGCACACTCAGCGTAGGGAAGCGTCCATTCAACACCACACTCGAGCGACGTCTTGAAACGGCAGGAGAACACCGGGGCACAGACGGAATGAGATGAACTGACGGTTGTGGTATGGTAGTGGTTGATGACCAGAGAATTGACAGTTGATAGGTGAAGGTCTGGGAACACAGCCCACGAGTCCAGGACCAATGATGAGATCACCTCCAGAATTTGACGGACAGCGGGGTAGCTAGATAGTGACTGTATGGCGGCTGGGTTGAATCTCTCGGTGACCCAGATAATCGCTGCCGTTCTCACATCTGTCCAACCACCCAAGTGTCGTCTGCACCAGCAAACGAGCGAGTTAGCGCGGTAACCAGCTGGAAGATCGTTTTCACCCTTACATCGTGGTTGTTATAATCATAGCCGTGGTTGATATAATAATGGTCGTGGATGTTATAATCATATTCGTGGTTGTCATAATCTCGGTCGTGGTTGTTATAATTATAGTCGTCATTGTTATAATCATGGTCGTGGTTGTTATAATCATGGTCGTGGTTGTTATATTCATGGTCGTGGTTGTTATAATCATAGTCGCTTTTGTTATAATCATGGTCGTGGTTGTTATAATCATGGTCGTGGTTGTTATAATCATGGTCGTGGTTGTTATAATCATGGTCGTGATTTTTACAATCATAGTCGTGGTTGTTATAATCATGGTCGAAGTTGTGATCAATGTCGTAGTAGATAATCACGGTCGTGGGTGTTATAATAATAGTCGTGGTTGTTATAATCATGGTCGTGGTTATGATCATGGTCATAGTTGTTATAATCATGGTCATGGTTGTATAATTATAGTCGTCGTTGTTATAATCATGGTCATGGTTGTTATAATCATGATCTTGCTTGTTATATTCATGGTCGTGGTTGTTATAATCATAGTCGTGGTTCTTATAGTTATGGTCGTGGTTGCTATAATCATAGTTGTGGTTGTTTATCATTGTCGTGGTTGTTATAATCATGGTGTTGGTTGTAAAAATCATGGTCGTGGTTGGTATAATCATGGTCAAGGTTGTTATAATCGTAGTCGTGGTTGTTATAATCATGTGCGTGGGTGTGATAATAATAGTTGTGGTTGTTATAATCATGGTGGTGGGGGTTATATTCATCGTCATGGTTGTTTTAATCATGGTCGTGGTTGTTATAATCAGGGTCGTGATTGTTACAATCAGAGTCGTGGTTTTTATAATCAAGGTCATGGTTATCAATTTCGTATTTGTTATAATCATGGTCATGGGTGCTATAATCATAGTCGTGGTTTTTATAATCATGGTAGTGGTTATGATCATGGTCGTAGTTGTAATGATCATGGTCATGGGTGTTATAATCATACTTGTGGTTGTTTTAATCATGGTCGTGGTTGTTATAGTAATGGTCGTGGATGTTATAATCATGTGCGTGGGTGTTATAATCATGGTCATGGTTGTTATGATCATGGTCTTGGTTGTTATAATCATGGTCGTAGTTGTTATAATCATAATCGTGGTTGTCATAATCATGTTTGTCTATGTTATAATCATAGTTGTGGTTGTTATAATCATGATCGTGATTGTTATAATCATGGTCGTGGTTGATATAATCATGGTCGTGGTTGTTATTAATCATGTTTGTCTGTGTTATAATCATTGTTGTGGTTGTTATAATCATGGTCATGGTTGTTATAATCATGGTCGTTTTGTTGTAATCATGATCATGGTTGTTATAATCAAATTCTTGGTTGTTATAATCATGGTCATTTTTGTATAATTATAGTCGTGGTTGTTATAATCATGATCGTGCTTGCTATATTCATAGTCGTGCTTTGTATAATCTTAGTCGTGGTTGTTATAATCATGTTCGTGGTTGTTATAATCATAGTTGTTGTTGTTATACTCATGGTCGTGGTTATTATACTCATGGTCGTGGTTGTTATAATCTTGGTCGTGGTTGTTATAATCATGTTCGTGGTGGTTATAATCATGGTCGTTTTTGTTATAATTTTGGTCGTGGTTGTTATAATCATGGTTGTTATAATCATGGTCGTGGTTGTTATAATCATAGTCGTGGTTGTTTTTAATCATGTTTGTCTGTGTTATAATCTTTGTTGTGGTTGTTATAATCATGGTCATGGTTGTTATAATCATGGTCGTTTTGTTATAATCAAGATCATGGTTGTTTTAATCAAATTCTTGGTTGTTATAATCATGGTTATTGTTGTTTAATTATAGACGTGGTTGTTATAATCATGGTTGTGCTTGTTAAATTCATAGTCGTGCTTTGTATAATCTTAGTCGTGGTTGTTATAATCATGTTCGTGGTTGTTATAATCACAGTTGTGGTTGTTATAATAATGGTCGTGGTAATTATACTCATGGTCGTGGTTGTTATAATCATGGTCGTGGTTGTTATAATCATAGTCGTGGTTGTTATAATCATGTTCGTGGTGGTTATAATCATGGTCGTTTTTGTTATAATTTTGGTCGTGGTTGTTATAATCATTGTCGTTGTTTTTATTTTCATAGTCGTGGTTGTTATAATCATGTTCGTCTGTATTATAATCATAGTTGTGGTTGTTATAATCATGGTCGTGGTAGTTATAATCATAGTCGTGGTTGTATTTAATCATGTTTGTCTGTGTTATATTCATTGTTGTGGTTGTTATAATCATGGTCATGGTTGTTATAATCATGGTCGTTTTATTATAATCATGATCATGGTTGTTATAATCAAATTATTGTTTGTTATAATCATGGTCATTGTTGTATAATTATAGTCGTGGTTGTTATAATCATGGTCGTGCTTGTTATATTCATAGTCGTGCTTTGTATAATCTTAGTCGTGGTTGTTATAATCATGTTCGTGGTTGTTATAATCATAGTTGTGGTTGTTATAATCATGGTCGTGGTTATTATACTCATGGTCGTGGTTGTTATAATCATGGTCGTGGTTGTTGTATTCATGGTCGTGGTTGTTATAATCATAGTCGCTTTTGTTATAATCATGGTCGTGGTTGTTATAATCATGGTCGTGGTTGTTATAATCATGGTCGTGGTTGTTATAATCATGGTCGTGATTTTTACAATCATAGTCGTGGTTGCTATAATTATGGTCGAAATTATGATCAATGTCGTAGTTGATAATCACGGTCGTGGGTGTTATAATAATAGTCGTGGTTGTTATAATCATGGTCGTGGTTATGATCATGGTCGTAGTTGTTTTAATCATGGTCATGGTTGTATAATTATAGTCGTCGTTGTTATAATCATGGTCATGGTTGTTATAATCATGATCTTGCTTGTTATATTCATGGTCGTGGTTGTTATAATCATAGTCGTGGCTCTTATAGTTATGGTCGTGGTTGTTATAATCATAGTCGTGGTTGTTTATCATTGTCGTGGTTGTTATAATCATGGTCTTGGTTGTAACAATCATGGTCGTGGTTGGTATAATGATGGTCAAGGTTGTTATAATCGTAGTCGTGGTTGTTATAATCATGTGCGTGGGTGTGATGATAATAGTTGTGGTTGTTATAATCATGGTGGTGGGGGTTATAATCATCGTCATGGTTGTTTTAATTATGGTCGTGGTTGTTATAATCAGGGTCGTGATTGTTACAATCAGAGTCGTGGTTTTTATAATCAAGGTCATGGTTATTAATTTCGTATTTATTATAATCATGGTCATGGGTGTGATAATCATAGTCGTGGCTTTTATAATCATGGTAGTGGTTATGATCATGGTCGTAGTTGCAATGATCATCGTCTTGGTTGAAATAATCATGGTCGTAGTTGTTATAATCATAATCGTGGTTGTCATAATCATGGTTGTCTGTGTTATAATTACAGTTGTGGTTGTTATAATCATGATCGTGATTGTTATAATCATGGTCGTGGTTGTTATAATCATGGTCGTGGTTGTTATTAATCATGTTTGTCTGTGTTATAATCATTGTTGTGGTTGTTATAATCATGGTCATGGTTGTTATAATCATGGTCGTTTTGTTATAATCATGATCATGGTTGTTATAATCAAATTCTTGGTTGTTATAATCATGGTCATTTTTGTATAATTATAGTCGTGGTTGTTATAATCATGATCGTACTTGCTATATTCATAGTCGTGCTTTGTATAATCTTAGTCGTGGTTGTTATAATCATGTTCGTGGTTGTTATAATCATAGTTGTTGTTGTTATACTCATGGTCGTGGTTATTATACTCATGGTCGTGGTTGTTATAATCATGGTCGTGGTTGTTATAATCATAGTCGTGGTTGTTATAATCATGGTCGTGGTTGTTATAATCATGTTCGTGGTGGTTATAATCATGGTCGTTTTTGTTATAATTTTGGTCGTGGTTGTTATAATCATGGTTGTTATAATCATGGTCGTGGTTGTTATAATCATAGTCGTGGTTGTTTTTAATCATGTTTGTCTGTGTTATAATCTTTGTTGTGGTTGTTATAATCATGGTCATGGTTGTTATAATCATGGTCGTTTTGTTATAATCAAGATCATGGTTGTTATAATCAAATTCTTGGTTGTTATAATCATGGTTATTGTTGTTTAATTATAGACGTGGTTGTTATAATCATGGTCGTGCTTGTTAAATTCATAGTCATGCTTTGTATAATCTTAGTCGTGGTTGTTATAATCATGTTCGTGGTTGTTATAATCATAGTTGTGGTTGTTATAATCAAGGTCGTGGTTATTATACTCATGGTCGTAGTTGTTATAATCATGGTCGTGGTTATTATAATCATAGTCGTGGTTGTTATAATCATGTTCGTGGTGGTTATAATCATGGTCGTTTTTGTTATAATTTTGGTCGTGGTTGTTATAATCATTGTCGTGGTTGCTATAATCATGTTCGTCTGTATTATAATCATAGTTGTGGTTGTTATAATCATGGTCGTGGTTGTTATAATCATAGTCGTGGTTGTTTTTAATCATGTTTGTCTGTGTTATATTCATTGTTGTGGTTGTTATAATCATGGTCATGGTTGCTATAATCATGGTCGTTTTGTTATAATCATGATCATGGTTGTTATAATCAAATTCTTGGTTGTTATAATCATGGTCATTGTTGTATAATTATAGTCGTGGTTGTTATAATCATGGTCGTGCTTGTTATATTCATAGTCGTGCTTTGTATAATCTTAGTCGTGGTTGTTATAATCATGTTCGTGGTTGTTATAATCATAGTTGTGGTTGTAATAATCATGGTCGTGGTTATTATACTCATGGTCGTGGTTGTTATAATCATGGTCGTGGTTGTTATAATCACAGTCGTGGTTGTTATAATCATGGTCTTGTTTGATATAATCATGGTCGTGGTTGTTATAATCATAGCCGTGGTGGATATAATCATGTTCGTCTGTGTTATAATCATAGTTGTGGTTGTTATAATCATGTTCGTGGTTGTCATAATCATAGTTGTGGTTGTTATAATCATGGTCGTGGTTATTATACTCATGGTCGTGGTTGTCATAATCATGGTCGTGGTTGTTATAATCATAGGCGCGGTTGTTATAATCATGGTCTTGTTTGTTATAATCATGGTCGTGGTTGTTATAATCATGGTCGTGAGTGTTATAATCATGGTCGTGGTTGTTATAATCATAGTCGTGGTTGTTATAATCCTGTTCGTGTGTGTTAAAATTATTGTCGTCGTTGTTATAATCATGGTCGTGGTTGTTATAATCATATTGGTGGTTGTCATAATCTTGGTCGTGGTTGTTGTAATTATAGTCTTCGTTGTTATAATCAGGTTCGTGGTTGTTATATTCATGGTCGTGGCTGTTATAATGATAGTGGTGGTTGATATAATAATGGTCGTGGTTGATATAACCATGGTAGTGGTTGTTATAATCATGGTCGTGGTTGTTATAATCATGGTCGTGGTTGTTATATTCATGGTCGTGGTTGTTATAATCATAGTCGCTTTTGTTATAATCATGGTCGTGGTTGTTATAATCATGGTCGTGGTTGTTATAATCATGGTCGTGGTTGTTATAATCATGGTCGTGGTTGTTATAATCATGGTCGTGATTTTTACAATCATAGTCGTGGTTGATATAATCATGGTCGAAATTATGATCAATGTCGTAGTTGATAATCACGGTCGTGGGTGTTATAATAATAGTCGTGGTTGTTATAATCATGGTCGTGGTTATGATCATGGTCGTAGTTGTTATAATCATGGTCATGGTTGTATAATTATAGTCGTCGTTGTTATAATCATGGTCATGGTTGTTATAATCATGATCTTGCTTGTTATATTCATGGTCGTGGTTGTTATAATCATAGTCGTGGTTCTTATAGTTATGGTCGTGGTTGTTATAATCATAGTCGTGGTTGTTTATCATTGTCGTGGTTGTTATAATCATGGTCTTGGTTGTAATAATCATGGTCGTGGTTGGTATAATCATGGTCAAGGTTGTTATAATCGTAGTCGTGGTTGTTATAATCATGTGCGTGGGTGTGATAATAATAGTTGTGGTTGTTATAATCATGGTGGTGGGGGTTATAATCATCGTCATGGTTGTTTTAATTATGGTCGTGGTTGTTATAATCAGGGTCGTGATTGTTACAATCAGAGTCGTTGTTTTTATAATCATGGTCATTGTTATCAATTTCGTATTTGTTATAATCATGGTCATGGGTGTTATAATCATAGTCGTGGTTTTTATAATCATGGTAGTGGTTATGATCATGGTCGTAGTTGTAATGATCGTGGTCATGGGTGTTATAATCATACTTGTGGTTGTTATAATCATGGTCGTGGTTGTTATAGTAATGGTCGTGGATGTTATAATCATGTGCGTGGGTGTTATAATCATGGTCATGGTTGTTATGATCATGGTCTTGGTTGTTATAATCTTGGTCGTAGTTGTTATATTCGTAATCGTGGTTGTCATAATCATGTCTGTCTGTGTTATAATCATAGTTGTGGTTGTTATAATCATGATCGTGATTGTTTTAATCATAGTCGTGGTTGTTATAATCCTGTTCGTGTGTGTTATAATTATTGTCGTCGTTGTTATAATCATGGTCGTGGTTGTTATAATCATATTGGTGGTTGTCATAATCTTGGTCGTGGTTGTTGTAATTATAGTCTTCGTTGTTATAATCAGGGTCGTGGTTGTTATATTCATGGTCGTGGCTGTTATAATGATAGTGGTGGTTGATATAATAATGGTCGTGGTTGATATAACCATGGTAGTGGTTGTTATAATCATGGTCGTGGTTGTTATAATAATATTCGTGGTTGTTATAATCATGGTCATGGTTGCATAATTATAGTCGTGGTTTTTATAATCATGGTCGTGGTTGTTATATTCATAGTCGTAGTGGTTATAATCATGGTCCTGTTTCTTATAATCATAGTCGTGGTTGTTATAATCTTGTTCGTGGGTGTTATAATTATAGTCATCGTTGTTATAATCATGGTCGTGGTTGTTTTAATCATGGTCGTGGTTGTTATAATCATGGTCGTGGTTGCTATATTCATGGTCGTGGTTGTTATAATCATGGTCGTGGTTATTATAATCATGGTCGTGGTTGTTATATTCATGGTCGTGGTTGTTTTAATCATAGTCGTGGTTGTTATAATCATAGTCGGGGTTGTTATAATCATAGTCGTGGTTGTTATAATCATTGTAGTGGTTGTTATAATCATGGTCGTGTTTGTTATAATCATGGTCGTGGTTGTTATAATCATAGTCGTGGTTGTTATAATCATAGTCGTCGTTGATATAATAATGATCTGATATAACCATGGTCGTGGTTGATATAATCATGGTCGTGGTTGTTATAATCATATTCGTGGTTGTTATAATCATGGTCATGGTTGTATAATTATAGTCGTCGTTGTTATAATCATAGTCGTGGTTGTTATAATCATGGTCTTGGTTGTTATATTCATGGTCGTGGTTGTTATAATCATAGTCGTGGTTCTTTTAATCATGTTCGTGGTTGTTATAATCATAGTCGTGGTTGTTATAATCATTGTCGTGGTTGTTGTAATCATGGTCGTGGTTGTAATAATCATGGTCGTGGTTGTTATAATCATGGTCCTGATTGTTATAATCATAGTCGTGGTTGTTATAATCATGTTCGTGGGTGTTATAATCATAGTTGTGGTTGTTATAATCATGGTCGTGGGGTTATAATTATGGTTGTTGTTGTTATAATCATCGTAGTGGTTGTTATAAGAATGGTCGTGGTTGTTATAAGAATGGTCGTGGTTGTTATAATCATAGTCGTGTGTATAGGCCTGGGACTTAGGGATAGAAATCCCTTACCAAGCTAATCAGGATCTTAATAAAGGAAAGTCAAGGACCATGGTTTTCTGTGGAATAAAAAACAACCGTTTGAGATGTACATCTCTTCACTATAAAAAGTATAACACAAAACTCTGACACCACTCAACAAACATCAAATAATTACGGGAGCCAAACAATTAAGGCAGTCAACAGTTAATGGAGTCAAACAATTAATGGAAGCAAACAATTAAAGGAATTAAACAAATAATGGGAGTCAGCAATTAATGGATTCAAACAATTAAATGAAATCAACAATTGATAGAATCGAACAATAAAGGGGAGTCAGCAATTAATGGAATCAAACAATCATAGAATCAAACAATGAACAAATATTTCCTACGGCAGTGGCCCTGGGGGAAGGTTCTGGAACACGGTGATGCACACTCAGCGTAGGGAAGCGTCCATTCAACACCACACTCGAGCGACGTCTTGAAACGGCAGGAGAACACCGGGGCACAGACGGAATGAGATGAACTGACGGTTGTGGTATGGTAGTGGTTGATGACCAGAGAATTGACAGTTGATAGGTGAAGGTCTGGGAACACAGCCCACGAGTCCAGGACCAATGATGAGATCACCTCCAGAATTTGACGGACAGCGGGGTAGCTAGATAGTGACTGTATGGCGGCTGGGTTGAATCTCTCGGTGACCCAGATAATCGCTGCCGTTCTCACATCTGTCCAACCACCCAAGTGTCGCCTGCACCAGCAAACGAGCGAGTTAGCGCGGTAACCAGCTGGAAGATCGTTTTCACCCTTACATTGTGGTTGTTATAATCATAGCCGTGGTTGATATAATAATGGTCGTGGATGTTATAATCATATTCGTGGTTGTCATAATCTCGGTCGTGGTTGTTATAATTATAGTCGTCATTGTTATAATCATGGTCGTGGTTGTTATAATCATGGTCGTGGTTGTTATATTCATGGTCGTGGTTGTTATAATCATAGTCGCTTTTGTTATAATCATGGTCGTGGTTGATATAATCATGGTCGTGGTTGTTATAATCATGGTCGTGGTTGTTATAATCATGGTCGTGATTTTTACAATCATAGTCGTGGTTGTTATAATCATGGTGGAAGTTGTGATCAATGTCGTAGTTGATAATCACGGTCGTGGGTGTTATAATAATAGTCGTGGTTGTTATAATCATGGTCGTGGTTATGATCATGGTCGTAGTTGTTATAATCATGGTCATCGTTGTATAATTATAGTCGTCGTTGTTATAAGCATGGTCATGGTTGTTATAATCATGATCTTGCTTGTTATATTCATGGTCGTGGTTGTTATAATCATAGTCGTGGTTCTGATAGTTATGGTCGTGGTTGTTATAATCATAGTCGTGGTTGTTTATCATTGTCGTGGTTGTTATAATCATGGTCTTGGTTGTAATAATCATGGTCGTGGTTGGTATAATCATGGTCAAGGTTGTTATAATCGTAGTCGTGGTTGTTATAATCATGTGCGTGGGTGTGATAATAATAGTTGTGGTTGTTATAATCATGGTGGTGGGGGTTATAATCATCGTCATGGTTGTTTTAATCATGGTCGTGGTTGTTATAATCAGGGGTCGTGATTGTTACAATCAGAGTCGTGGTTTTTATAATCAAGGTCATGGTTATCAATTTCGCATTTATTATAATCATGGTCATGGGTGTTATAATCATAGTCGTGGTTTTTATAATCATGGTAGTGGTTATGATCATGGTCGTAGTTGTAATGATCATGGTCATGGGTCTTATAATCATACTTGGGGTTGTTATAATCATGGTCGTGGTTGTTATAGTAATGGTCGTGGATGTTATAATCATGTGCGTGGGTGTTATAATCATGGTCATGGTTGTTATGATCATGGTCTTGGTTGTTATAATCATGGTCGTAGTTGTTATAATCATAATCGTGGTTGTCGTAATCATGTTTGTCTGTGTTATAATTATAGTTGTGGTTGTTATAATCATGATCGTGATTGTTATAATCATGGTCGTGGTTGTTATAATCATGGTCGTGGTTGTTATTAATCATGTTTGTCTGTGTTATAATCATTGTTGTGGTTGTTATAATCATGGTCATGGTTGTTATAATCATGGTCGTTTTGTTATAATCATGATCATGGTTGTTATAATCAAATTCTTGGTTGTTATAATCATGGTCATTTTTGTATAATTATAGTCGTGGTTGTTATAATCATGATCGTGCCTGCTATATTCATAGTCGTGCTTTGTATAATCTTAGTCGTGGTTGTTATAATCATGTTCGTGGTTGTTGTAATCATAGTTGTTGTTGTTATACTCATGGTCGTGGTTATTATACTCATGGTCGTGGTTGTTATAATCATGGTCGTGGTTGTTATAATCATAGTCGTGGTTGTTATAATCATGGTCGTGGTTGTTATAATCATGTTCGTGGTGGTTATAATCATGGTCGTTTTTGTTATAATTTTGGTCGTGGTTGTTATAATCGTGGTTGTTATAATCATGGTCGTGGTTGTTATAATCATAGTCGTGGTTGTTTTTAATCATGTTTGTCTGTGTTATAATCTTTGTTGTGGTTGTAATAATCATGGTCATGGTTGTTATAATCATGGTCGTTTTGTTATAATCAAGATCATGGTTGTTATAATCAAATTCTTGGTTGTTATAATCATGGTTATTGTTGTTTAATTATAGACGTGGTTGTTATAATCATGGTCGTGCTTGTTAAATTCATAGTCGTGCTTTGTATAATATTAGTCGTGGTTGTTATAATCATGTTCGTGGTTGTTATAATCATAGTTGTGGTTGTTATAATCATGGTCGTGGTTATTATACTCATGGTCGTGGTTGTTATAATCACGGTCGTGGTTGTTATAATCATAGTCGTGGTTGTTATAATCATGTTCGTGGTGGTTATAATCATGGTCGTTTTTGTTATAATTTTGGTCGTGGTTGTTATAATCATTGTCGTTGTTTTTATTTTCATAGTCGTGGTTGTTATAATCATGTTCGTCTGTATTATAATCATAGTTGTGGTTGTTATAATCATGGTCGTGGTTGTTATAATCATAGTCGTGGTTGTTTTTAATCATGTTTGTCTGTGTTATATTCATTGATGTGGTTGTTATAATCATGGTCATGGTTGTTATAATCATGGTCGTTTTGTGATAATCATGATCATGGTTGTTATAATCAAATTCTTGGTTGTTATAATCATGGTCATTGTTGTATAATTATAGTCGTGGTTGTTATAATCATGGTCGTGCTTGTTATATTCATAGTCGTGCTTTGTATAATCTTAGTCGTGGTTGTTATAATCATGTTCGTGGTTGTTATAATCATAGTTGTGGTTGTTATAATCATGGTCGTGGTTATTATACTCATGGTCGTGGTTGTTATAATCATGGTCGTGGTTGTTATAATCATAGTCGTGGTTGTTGTAATCATGGTCTTGTTTGTTTTAATCATGGTCGTGGTTGTTATAATCATAGTCGTGGTTGATATAATCATGTTCGTCTGTGTTATAATCATAGTTGTGGTTGTTATAATCATGTTCGTGGTTGTTATAATCATAGTTGTGGTTGTTATAATCATGGTCGTGGTTATTATACTCATGGTCGTGGTTGTTATAATCATGGTCGTGGTTGTAATAATCATAGTCGCGGTTGTTATAATCATGGTCTTGTTTGTTATAATCATGGTCGTGGTTGTTATAATCATGGTCGTGGTTGGTATAATCATGGTCGTGGTTGTTATAATCATGGTCGTGGTTGTTATAATCATGGTCGTGGTTGGTATAATCATGGTCGTGGTTGTGATAATCATATTGGTGGTTGTCATAATCTTGGTATGGTTGTTGTAATTATAGTCTTCGTTGTTATAATCAGGGTCGTGGTTGTTATATTCATGGTCGTGGCTGTTATAATGATAGTGGTGGTTGATATAATAATGGTCGTGGTTGATATAACCATGGTAGTGGTTGTTATAATCATGGTCGTGGTTGTTATAATCATGGTCGTGGTTGTTATATTCATGGTCGTGGTTGTTATAATCATAGTCGCTTTTGTTATAATCATGGTCGTGGTTGTTATAATCATGGTCGTGGTTGTTATAATCATGGTCGTGGTTGTTATAATCATGGTTGTGATTTTTACAATCATAGTCGTGGTTGTTATAATCATGGTCGAAGTTATGATCAATGTCGTAGTTGATAATCACGGTCGTGGGTGTTATAATAATAGTCGTGGTTGTTATAATCATGGTCGTGGTTATGATCATGGTCGTAGTTGTTATAATCATGGTCATGGTTGTATAATTATAGTCGTCGTTGTTATAATCATGGTCATGGTTGTTATAATCATGATCTTGCTTGTTATATTCATGGTATTGGTTGTTATATTCATAGTCGTGGTTCTTATAGTTATGGTCGTGGTTGTTATAATTATAGTCGTGGTTGTTTATCATTGTCGTGGTTGTTATAATCATGGTCTTGGTTGTAATAATCATGGTCGTGGTTGGTATAATCATGGTCAAGGTTGTTATAATCGTAGTCGTGGTTGTTATAATCATGTTCGTGGTTGTTATAATTATTGTCGTGATTATTACAATCACAGTCGTGGTTGTTATATTCATGGTCGTGGTTGTTATAATCATGGTCGTGGTTGTTATATTCATGGTCGTGGTTGTTATAATCATAGTCGCTTTTGTTATAATCATGGTCGTGGTTGTTATAATCATGGTCGTGGTTGTTATAATCATGGTCGTGGTTGTTATAATCATGGTCGTGATTTTTACAATCATAGTCGTGGTTGATATAATCATGGTCGAAATTATGATCAATGTCGTAGTTGATAATCACGGTCGTGGGTGTTATAATAATAGTCGTGGTTGTTATAATCATGGTTGTGGTTATGATCATGGTCGTAGTTGTTATAATCATGGTCATGGTTGTATAATTATAGTCGTCGTTGTTATAATCATGGTCATGGTTGTTATAATCATGATCTTGCTTGTTATATTCATGGTCGTGGTTGTTATAATCATAGTCGTGGTTCTTATAGTTATGGTCGTGGTTGTTATAATCATAGTCGTGGTTGTTTATCATTGTCGTGGTTGTTATAATCATGGTCTTGGTTGTAATAATCATGGTCGTGGTTGGTATAATCATGGTCAAGGTTGTTATAATCGTAGTCGTGGTTGTTATAATCATGTGCGTGGGTGTGATAATAATAGTTGTGGTTGTTATAATAATGGTGGTGGGGGTTATAATCATTGTCATGGTTGTTTTAATTATGGTCGTGGTTGTTATAATCAGGGTCGTGATTGCTACAATCAGAGTCGTGGTTTCTATAATCATGGTCATGGTTATCAATTTCGTATTTGTTATAATCATGGTCATGGGTGTTATAATCATATTTGTGGTTTTTATAATCATGGTAGTGGTTATGATCATGGTCGTAGTTGTAATGATCATGGTCATGGGTGTTATAATCATACTTGTGGTTGTTATAATCATGGTAGTGGTTGTTATAGTAATGGTCGTGGACGTTATAATCATGTGCGTGGGTGTTATAATCATGGTCATGGTTGTTATGATCATTGTCTTGGTTGTTATAATCATGGTCGTAGTTGTTATAATCATAATCGTGGTTGTCATAATCATGTTTGTCTGTGTTATAATCATAGTTGTGGTTGTTATAATCATGATCGTGATTGTTATAATCATGGTCGTGGTTGTTATAATCATGGTCGTGGTTGTTATTAATCATGTTTGTCTGTGTTATAATCATTGTTGTGGTTGTTATAATCATGGTCATGGTTGTTATAATCATGGTCGTTTTGTTATAATCATGATCATGGTTGTTATAATCAAATTCTTGGTTGCTATAATCATGGTCATTGTTGTATAATTATAGTCGTGGTTGTTATAATCATGGTCGCGCTTGTTATATTCATAGTCGTGCTTTGTATAATCTTAGTCGTGGTTGTTATAATCATGTTCGTGGTTGTTATAATCATAGTTGTTGTTGTTATACTCATGGTCTTTTTATTATACTCATGGTCGTGGTTGTTATAATCATGGTCGTGGTTGTTATATTCATAGTCGTGGTTGTTATAATCATGGTCGTGGTTGTTATAATCATGGTCGTGGTTGTTATAATCATGTTCGTGGTGGTTATAATCATGGTCGTTTTTGTTATAATTTTGGTCGTGGTTGTTATAATCATGGTTGTTATAATCATGGTCGTGGTTGTTATAATCATTGTCGTGGTTGTTTTTAATCATGTTTGTCTGTGTTATAATCTTTGTTGTGGTTGTTATAATCATGGTCATGGTTGTTATAATCATGGTCGTTTTGTTATAATCATGATCATGGTTGTAATAATCAAATTCTTGGTTGTTATAATCATGGTTATTGTTGTTTAATTATAGACGTGGTTGTTATAATCATGGTCGTGCTTGTTAAATTCATAGTCGTGCTTTGTATAATCTTAGTCGTGGTTGTTATAATCATGTTCGTGGTTGTTATAATCATAGTTGTGGTTGTTATAATCATGGTCGTGGTTATTATACTCATGGTCGTGGTTGTTATAATCATGGTCGTGGTTGTTATAATCATAGTCGTGGTTGTTATAATCATGTTCGTGGTGGTCATAATCATGGTCGTTTTTGTTATAATTTTGGTCGTGGTTGTTATAATCATTGTCGTTGTTTTTATTTTCATAGTCGTGGTTGTTATAATCATGTTCGTCTGTATTATAATCATAGTTGTGGTTGCTATAATCATGGTCGTGGTTGTTATAATCATAGTCGTGGTTGTTTTTAATCATGTTTGTCTGTGTTATATTCATTGTTGTGGTTGTTATAATCATGGTCATGGTTGTTATAATCATGGTCGTTTTGTTATAATCATGATCATGGTTGTTATAATCAAATTCTTGGTTGTTATAATCATGGTCATTGTTGTATAATTATAGTCGTGGTTGTTATAATCATGGTCGTGCATGTTATATTCATAGTCGTGCTTTGTATAATCTTAGTCGTGGTTGTTATAATCATGTTCGTGGTTGTTATAATCATAGTTGTGGTTGTTATAATCATGGTCGTGGTTATTATACTCATGATCGTGGTTGTTATAATCATGGTCGTGGTTGTTATAATCATAGTCGCGGTTGTTATAATCATGGTCTTGTTTGTTATAATCATGGTCGTGGTTGTTATAATCATGGTCGTGGTTGTTATAATCATGGTCGTGGTTGTTATAATCATGGTCGTGGTTGTTATAATCATATTGGTGGCTGTCATAATCTTGGTCGTGGTTGTTGTAATTATAGTGTTCGTTGTTATAATCAGGGTCTTGGTTGTTATATTCATGGTCGTGGCTATTATAATGATAGTGGTGGTTGATATAAAAATGGTCGTGGTTGATATAACCATGGTAGTGGTTGTCATAATCATGGTCGTGGTTGTTATAATAATATTCGTGGTTGTTATAATCATGGTCATGGTTGCATAATTATAGTCGTGGTTTTTATAATCATGGTCCTGGTTATTATATTCTTAGTCGTAGTGGTTATAATCATGGTCCTGTTTCTTATAATCATAGTCGTGGTTGTTATAATCTTGTTCGTGGGTGTTATAATTATAGTCATCGTTGTTATAATCATGGTCGTGGTTCTTTTAATCATGGTCGTGGTTGTTATAATCATGGTCGTGGTTGCTATATTCATGGTCGTGGTTATTATAATCATGGTCGTGGTTGTTATATTCATGGTCGTGGTTGTTTTAATCATAGTCGTGGTTGTTATAATCATAGTCGGGGTTGTTATAATCATAGTCGTGGCTGTTATAATCATGGTAGTGGTTGTTATAATCATGGTCGTGTTTGTTATAATCATGGTCGTGGTTGTTATAATCATAGTCGTGGTTGTTATAATCATGTTCGTCTGTATTATAATAATTGTTGTGGTTGTTATAATCATGGTCGTGGTTGTTATAATCATGGTCTTGTTTGTTATAATCATGGTCGTGGTTGTTATAATCATAGTCGTGGTTGATAAAATCATGTTTGTCTGTGTTATATTCATAGTTGTGGTTATTATAATCATAGTCGTGGTTGATAAAATCATGTTCGTCTGTGTTATAATCATAGTTGTGGTTGTTATAATCATAGTCGTCGCTGTTATAATCATGGTCGTGGTTGTTATAATCATGTTCGTCTGTGTTATAATCATAGTTGTGGTTGTTATATTCATGGTCGTGGTTGTTATAATCATGGTCTTGTTTGTTATAATCATGGTCGTGGTTGTTATAATCATAGTCGTGGTTGTTATAATCATGTGCGTCTGTGTTATAATCATAGTTGTGGTTGTTATTATCATGGTCGTGGTTAATATAAAAATGGTCGTGATTTATGATCATGCTCGTAGTTGTTATAATCATGGTCGTGGTTGTTAAAATCATCGTCGTGGTTGGTATATTCATAGTCGTGGTTGTAATAATCATTTTCGTGGATGTTATATTCATGGTCGTGCTTGTTATTTTCATTATCGTGGTTGTTATAATCATGGTCGTGGTTGCTATAATCATGGTCTTGGCTATTATAATCATGGTCAGGGTGGTTATAATCAAAGTCATGGTTATGATCATAGTCGTGGTTGTTATATAATCATGGTCGTGGTTGTTATAATCATATTCGTGGTTGTTTTAATCATGGTCGTGGTTGTAATAATCATGGTCGTGGTTATTATATTCATGGGCCTGGATGTTATATTCAAGGCCGTGGTTGGTATATTCATGGTCGTGCTTGTCATATTCATGTTCGTGGGTGTTATAATCATAGTTTTGGTTGTCATAATCATGGTCGTGGATGTTATAATCATGATCGTGGTTCTTATAATCATAGTCGTGGTTATTATAATCATGGTCGTGGTTGTTATAATCATATTCGTGGTTGTTAGAAAATCATGGTCGTGGTTGATATAATCATATTCGTTGTTGTTACAATCATATTCGTGGTTGTTACAATCATGGTGGTGGTTGTTATAGTCGTGGTCGTGGTTGTTATAATCATGGTCGTTTTTGTTACAATCATGGTCGTGGTTGTTATAATCATGGTCGTTGTTTTTATATTCATAGTCGTAGTTGTTATAATCATGTTCGACTGTGTTATAATCATTTTCGTGGCTGTTACAATCATGGTCGTTGTTGTTATAATCTTATTCGTGGGTTATAATCATGTTCGTGGTTGTTATAATCATGGTCGTGGTTGTTATAATCATGGTCGTGGTTGTTATAATCATAGTCGTGGTTTTTATAATTATAGTCGTGGTTGTTATCATTACAGTCGTGGTTATTATACTCATGGTCGTGGTTGTTATAAACATGGTAGTGGGTGTTATAATCATAATCGTGGTTGTTATAATCATGGTAGTGGTTGTTATAATCATGGTCGTGGTTGTTACAATCATGGTACTGGTTGATATAATCATGGTCGTGGTTGTTATAATCATGGTCGTGGTGGTTATAATCATGGGCGTGGCTCTTATAATCATGGTGGTGGTCTCTATAAGAATGGTCGTGGTTGTTATAATCATAATCGTGGTTGTTATAATCATGGTCGTGGTTGTTATAATCATGGTCTTGGTTGTTATATTCATGGTCGTGGTTGTTATAATCATTGTCATGGTTGTTATAATCATGGTAGTGGTTGTTATAATCATGGTCGTGGTTGTTACAATCATGGTACTGGTTGTTATAATCATGGTCGTGGTTGTTAAAATCATGGTCGTGGTTGTTATAATCATAGTCGTGGTTGTTATAATCATAGTCGTTTTTGTTATAATCATGGTCGTGGTTGTTATAATCATAGTCGTGGTTGTTATAATCATAGTCGTGGCTGTTATAATCATGGTCATTGTTGTATAATTATAGTCGTCGTTGTTATAATCATGGTAGTGGTTGTTATAATCATGGTCGTGGTTGTTATAATCATAGTCGTGGTTGTTATAATCCTGTTCGTGGGTGTTATAATTATAGTCGTCATTGATATAATCGTGGTCGTGGTTGCTATAATCATATTCGTGGTTGTCATAATCTCGGTCGTGGTTGTTGTAATTATAGTCGTTGTTGTTATAATCAGGGTCGTGGTTGTTATATTCATGGTCGCGGTTGTTATAATCATAGTCGTGGTTGATATAATAATGGTCGTGGTTGTTATAATCATGGTCATTGTTGTATAATTATCTTCGTGGTTGTTATAATCATGGTCGTGGTTATTATATTCATAGTCGTTGTTGTTATAATCATGGTCGTGGTTGTTATAATCATGGGCGTGTTTGTTATAATCATAGTCGTGGTTGTTATAA
Organism: Homarus gammarus; assembly: GCA_958450375.1. Lineage (NCBI taxonomy): Eukaryota > Metazoa > Arthropoda > Malacostraca > Decapoda > Nephropidae > Homarus > Homarus gammarus. Next base: position 209,932 of record CAUDMG010002286.1, on the reverse strand, counting down.
TCATGTTAGTGGGTGTCATAATTATAGTCGTCGTTGTTATAATCATGGTCGTCGTTGTTATAATCATGGTCGTGGTTGTTATAATCATAGTCGTGGTTGTTATAATCATAGTCGTTTTTGTTATAATCATGGTCGTGGTTGTTATAATCATAGTCGTGGTTGTTATAATCATAGTCGTGGCTGTTATAATGATGGTCATTGTTGTATAATTATAGTCGTCGTTGTTATAATCATGGTAGTGGTTGTTATAATCATAGTCGTGGTTGTTATAATCCTGTTCGTGGGTGTTATAATTATAGTCGTCATTGATATAATCGTGGTCGTGGTTGCTATAATCATATTCGTGGTTGTCATAATCATGGTCGTGGTTGTTATAATCATAGTCGTGGTTGTTATAATCATGGTCGTGGTTGTTATAATCATGGTCGTGGTTGTTATAATCATAGTCGTGGTTGATATAATCATGGTCGTGGTTGTTATAATCATGGTCGTGGTTGTATAATTATCGTCGTGGTTGTTATAATCATGGTCGTGGTTATTATAATCATAGTCGTTGTTGTCATAATCATGGTCGTGGTTGTTATAATCATGGGCGTGTTTGTTATAATCATAGTCGTGGTTGTTATAATCATGTTAGTGGGTGTCATAATTATAGTCGTCGTTGTTATAATCATGGTCGTCGTTGTTATAATCATGGTCGTGGTTGTTATAATCATGGTCGTGGTTGTTATAATCATGGTCGTGGTTGTTATAATCATGGTCGTGGTTGTTATAATCATGGTCGTGGTTGTTATAATCATAGTCGTGGTTGTTATAATCATGGTCGTTGTTGTTATAATCATGGTCGTGGTTGTTATATTCATAGTCGTGGTTGTTATAATCATGGTCGTGGTGTTATAATCATAGTCGTGGTTGTTATGATCATGGTCGTGGTTGTTATAATCATGGTCTTGTTTGTTAAAATCATGGTTGTGGTTGTTATAGTCATAGTCGTGGTTGTTATAATCTTGTTCGTCTGTGTTATAATCATATTTGTTGTTGTTATAATCATAGTCGTGGTTGGTATAATCATGGTCGTGTTTGTTATAATCACAGTCGTGGTTTTTATATTCATGGTCGTGGCTATGATCATGGTCGTGGTTGATATACTCATGGTCGTCGTTATGATCATGGTCGTAGTTGTTATAATCATGGTCGTGGGTGTTAAAATCATCGTCGTGGTTGGTATAATCATATTCGTTGTTGTTTTGATCATGGTCGTGGTTGTAATAATCATGGTCGTGGTTGTTATATTCATGATCCTGGATATTATATTCAAGGTCGTGGTTGGTATATTCATGGTCGTGCTTCTTATATTCATGTTCGTGGGTGTTATAATCATAGTTGTGGTTGTTATAATCATGGTCGTGGGTGTTATAATCATGGTCGTGGTTGTTATAATCATAATCGTGGTTGTTATAATCATGGTCGTGGTTGTTATAATCATAGTCGTAGTTGTTATAATCATATTCGTGGTTGTTACAATCATGGTGGTGGTTGTTATAATTGTGGTCGTGGCTGTTATAATCATGGTCGTTTTTGTTATAATCATGGTCGTGGTTGTTATAATCATGGTCGTTGTTTTTATATTCATAGTCGTGGTTGTTATAATCATGTTCAACTGTGTTATAATCATATTCGTGGCTGTTACAATCATGGTCGTGGTTGTTATAATCATATTCGTGGTTGTTATAATCATGGTCGTGGTTGTTATAATCATGGTCGTGGTTGTTATAATCATGGTCGTGGTTGTTATAATCATAGTCGTGGGTTTTATAATTATAGTCGTGGTTGTTATATTCATGGTCGTGGTTCTTATAATCATGGTCGTGGTTGCTATAATCATGGTCGTGGTTCTTATAATCATAATCGTGGTTGTTATAATCATGGTCGTGGTTGTTATAATCATGGTCGTGGTTGCTATAATCATGGTCGTGGTTGTTATAATCATGGTCGTGGTTGTTATAATCATGGTAGTGGTTGTTATAATCATGGTCGTGGTTGTTATAATCATGGTAGTGGTTGTTATAATCATGGTCGTGGCTGTTATAATCATGGACGTGATTGTTACAATCATAGTCGTGGTTGTTATAATCATGGTCGTAGTTATGATCAAGGTCGTTGTTGTTATAATCATGGTCATGGGTGTTATAATCATAGTCGTGGTTGTTATAATCATGAACGTTGTTATGATCATGGTCGTAGTTGTTATAATCATGGTCATGGGTGTTATAATTATAGTCGTGGTTGTTAAAATCATACCTGTGGTTGTTATAATCATTGTCGTGGTTGTTATATTCATAGCTATGGTTGATATAATAATGGTCGTGGTTGATTTAACCATGGTCGTCGTTGTTATAATCATGGTCGTGGTTATTATAATCATAGTCGTGGTTGTTATAATCATATACGTGGTTGTTATAATTATGGTCATTGTTGTATAATTATAGTCGTCGTTGTTATAATCATGGTCGTGGTTGTTATAATCATATTGGTGGTTGTCATAATCTCGGTCGTGGTTGTTGTAATTATAGTCGTCGTTGATATAATCATAGTTGTGGTTGTTATATTCATGGTCGTGGTTGTTATAATATTAGTCGTGGTTGATATAATAATGGTTGTAGTTGATATAACCATGGTAGTGGTTATTATAATGATGGTCGTGGTTGTTTTAATCAAGATCGTGGTTGTTATAATCATGGTCATGGTTGTATAATTATAGTCGTGGTTGTTATAATCATTGTCGTGGTTGTTAAATTCATAGTCGTGGTTGTTATAATCATTGTCGTGGTTGTTATAATCACGTTCGTTGTAGTTATAATCATGGTCGTGGTTGTTAAAATCATGGTCATGTTGGTTATAATCATAGTCGTGGTTGTTATATTCATGGTCATGGTTGTTTTAATCATAGTCGTGGTTGTTATAATCATAGTCGTGGTTGTTATAATCATGGTCGTGGTTGTTATAATCATGGTCGTGGTTGTTATAATCATGGTCGTTGTTGTTATAATCATGGTCGTGGTTGTTATAATCATGGTCGTGGTTGTTATAATCATTGTCGTGGTTGTTATAATCATAGTTGTGGTTGTTATAATCATAGTTGTGGTTGTTATAATCATGGTCGTGGTTTTTATATTCATGGTCGTGGTTTATGATATTGGTCGTGGTTGTTATATTCATGGTCGTCGCTATGATCATGGTTGTAGTTGTTATAATCATGGTTGTGGGTGTTAAAATCATCGTCGTGGTTAGTAAAATCATAGCCGTGGTTGTTATAATCATTTTCGTGGATGTAATATTCATGGTCGTGCTTGTTATTTTCATTATCGTGGTTGTTATAATCATGGTTGTGGTTGTTATAATCATGGTCTTGGCTATTTTAATTATGGTCGTGGTTGTTATAATCAAAGTCGTTGTTATGATCATAGTCGTGGTTGTTATATAATCATGGTCGTGGTTGATATAATCATATTCGTGGTTGTCATAATCATGTTCGTCTGTGTTATAATCATAGTCGTGGTTGTTATAATCATGGTCGTGGTTGATATAATCATGGTCGTGGCTGTTATAATCATGGTCGTGGTTGTTATAATCATAGTTGTGGTTATTATAATCATGGTCGTGGTTGTTATAATCATGGTCGTGTTTGTTATAATCATAGTCGTGGTTTTTATATTCATGGTCGTGGATTATGATATTGGTCGTGGTTGCTATATTCATGGTCGTCGCTATGATCATGGTCGTAGTTGTTATAAACATGGTTGTGGGTGTTAAAATCATCGTCGTGGTTAGTATAATCATAGCCGTGGTTGTTATAATCATTTTCGTGGATGTTATATTCATGGTCTTGGCTATTATAATTATGGTCGTGGTTGTTATAATCAAAGTCGTTGTTATGATCATAGTCGTGGTTGTTATATAATCATGGTCGTGGTTGATATAATCATATTCGTGGTTGTTATAATCATGGTCGTAGTTGTTATAATCATGGTCGTGGTTGTTATATTCATGGTCGTTGTTGTTATAATCATTGTCGAGGTTGTCATAATCATAGTCGTGGTTGATATAATCATAGTCGTGGTTGTTATAATCATTGTTGTGGTTGTTATATTCTTGGAAGTGGTTGATATAATCATGGTTGTGGTTGTTATATTCATGGCCGTGGTTGTTATAATCATGGTCGTGGTTGTTATATTCATGGTTGTGGATGTTATAATCATAGTCGCGGGTGTTATAATCATAGTCGTGGTTGTTATAATCATGTTCGTGGGTGTTATAATCATAGTTTTGCTTATTTTAATCATGGTTGTGGGTGTTATATTCATGGTCGTGGTTTTTATAATCATAGTCGAGGTTGTTATAATCATAGTCGTGGTTTTTATAATCATGTTAGTGGGTGTTATAATCATAGTTTTGATTATTATAATCATAGTCGTGGTTGTTATAATCATGTTCGTGGGTGTTATAATCATAGTTTTGGTTGTTATAATCATGGTTGTGGGTGTCATATTCATGGTCGTGGTTGTTATAATCATAGTCGTCGTTGTTGTAATCTTGGTCGAGGTTGTTATAATCATGGTCGTGGTTGTTATATTCATGGTCGTGGTTGTTATACTCATAGTCGTGGTTGTTATAATCATGGTCGTGGTTGCTATAATCACAGTCGTGGTTGTTATAATCATTGTCATGGTTGTTATAATCCTGGTAGTGGTTGTTTTAATCATGGTCGTGGTTGGTAAAACCATAGTCGTGGTTGTTATAATCATGTTCGTGGATGTTTTAATCATAGTTGTGGTTGTTATAATCATAGTCGTTTTTGTTATAATTATGGTCGTGATTGTTACAATAATAGTCGTGGTTGTTATTATCATGATCGTAGTTATGATCAAGGTCGTAGTTGATAATCATGGTCGTGGGTGTTATAATAATAGTCGTGGTTGTTATAATCATTGTCGTGATTATTACAATCATAGTCGTGGTTGTTATATTCATGGTCGTGGTTGTCATAATCATATTCGTGGTTGTTATAATTATGGTCATGGTTGTATATTTATAGTCGTGGTTGTTGTAATCATACCTGTGGTTGTTATAATCATGGTCGTGGTTGTAATAATCATGGTCGTTTTGTTATATTCATGGTCGTGCTTGTTATATTCATGTTTGTGGGTGTTATAATCATAGTTGTGGTTGTTATAATCATGGTCGTGGTTGTTATAATCATGGTCGTGGTTGTTATAATCATTGTCATGGATTGTTATAATCATGGTTCTGGGTGTTATAATCATGATCGTGGTTGTTACAATCAGAGTCGTGGTTGTAATAATCATAGTCGTGGTTGCTATAATCAATGTCGTGGTTGTTATAGTTATAGTCCTGCTTATGATTATGGTCATAGTTGTTATAATCATGGCTATGGGTGTTATAATCATGGGCGTGGTTGTTATAATCATGGTCGTGTTTGTTATTATCATAGTCGTGGTTGCTATAATTATAGTCGTGGTTGTTATAATCATGGTCGTGGTTGTTATTATCTTGGTCGTGCTTTTTATAATCTTAGTCGTTTGTGTTATAATCATGGTCGTGGTTGTTTTAATCTTAGTTGTGGTTGTTATAATCATAGTCGTTTGTGTTATAATCATGGTCGTGGATGTTATAATCATAGTCGTGCTTGTCATAATCATATTCATGGATGTCATAATCTTCGTCATGGTTTATATAATTATGGTCGTGGTTGTTATATTTATGGTCGTTGTTGTTATAATGATGGTCATGGTTGTTACAATCATGGTCGTGGTTGCAATAATCATAGTCGTGGTTGTAATAATCATGGTCGTGGTTGTTATAATCATGGTAGTGGTTGTTATAATCATGGTCGTGGTTGTTATAATCATGGTCGTGGTTGTTATAATCATAGTCGTGGTTGTTATGATCATAGTGGTGGTTGCTATAATCATGGTCGTGGTTGTTATAATCATGGTCGTGGTTGCTATAATCATAGTCGTGGTTGTTATAATCATATTCGTGGGTGTTATAATCATAGTTTTGGTTGTTTTAATCATGGTTGTGGGTGTTATAATCATAGTCGTGGTTGTTATAATCATAGTCGTGGTTGGTATAATCATTGTTGTGGTTGTTATATTCATGGAAGTGGTTGATATAATCATGGTTGTGGTTGTTATATTCATGGCCGTGGTTGTTATAATTATGGTCGTGGTTGTTATGATCATAGTCGTGGTTGTAATAATCATGGTTGTGGTTGCTATAATCATAGTCGTGGTTGTTATAATCATGGTCGTGGTTTTTATAATCATAGTCGTGGTTGTTATAATCATGTTAGTGGGTGTTATTATCATAGTTTTGGTTTTTATAATCATAGTCGTGGTTGTTATAATCATGTTCGTGGGTGTTATAATCATAGTTTTGGTTGTTATAATCATGGTTGTGGGTGTTATATTCATGGTCGTGGTTGTTATAATCATAGTCGTTATTGTTATAATCATGGTCGTGGTTGTTATAATCATGGTCGTGGTTGTTATAATCATTGTCATGGTTGTTATAATCATGGTGGAGGTTGTTATAATCATAGTCGTGGTTGTTATAATCATGGTCGTGGTTGTTATAATCATAGTCGTGGTTATGATCATGGTCGTAGTTGCAATAATCATGGCCATGGGTGTTATAGTCATGGTCGTGGTTGTTATAATCATTGTCGTTGTTGTTATAATCATGGTCGTAGTTGTTATAATCATTGTCATGGTTGTTATAATCATGGTCGAGGTTGTTATAATCGTAGTCGTGGTTGTTATAATCATGTTCGTGGTTGTAATAATTATTGTCGTGATTGTTACAATCATAGTCGTGGTTTTTATAATCATGGTCATGGTTATCAATTTCGTATTTGATTAATCATGGTCACGGGTGTTATAATCATAGTCGTGGTTGTTATAATCATACTTGTGGTTGTTATAATCATGGTCGTGGTTGTTATAGTTATGGTCGTGGTTGTTTTAATCATAGTCGTGGTTGTTATAATCATTGTTGTGGTTGTTATATTCATGGAAGTGGTTGATATAATCATAGTTGTGGTTGTTATATTCATGGCCGTGGTTGTTATAAGCATGGTCGTGGTTGTTATAATCATGTTCGTGGTTGTTATGATCATTGTCGTGATTGTTACAATCATAGTCGTGGTTGTTATATTCATGGTCGTGGTTGTTATAATCATGGTTGTGGTTGTTATAATCATGGTCGTGGTTGTTATAATCATACCTGTGGTTGTTATAATCATGGTCGTGGTTGTAATAACCATCGTCGTTTTGTTATATTCATGGTCGTGCTTGTTATATTCATGTTTGTGGGTGTTATAATCATAGTTGTGGTTGTTATAATCAAGGTCGTGGGTGTTATAATCATGATCGTGGTTGTTATAATCATAGTCGTGGTTGTTATAATCCTGGTCGTGGTTGTTATAATTATGGTCGTGCGCATGATCATGGTCGTAGTTGTTTTAGTTATAGTCCTGCTTATGATTATGGTCGTAGTTGTTATAATCATGGTTATGGGTGTTATAATCATGGTTGTGGTTGTTATAATCATGGTCGTGTTTGTTATTATCATAGTCGTGGTTGCTATAATTATAGTCGTGGTTGTTATAATCATGGTCGTGGTTGTTATAATCATGGTCATGCTTTTTATAATCTTAGTCGTTTGTGTATTAATCATGGTCGTGGTTGTTATAATCTTAGTCGTGGTTGGTATAATCATAGTCGTTTGTATTATAATCATGGTCGTGGATGTTATAATCATAGTCGTGCTTGTCATAATCATATTCATGGATGTCATAATCTTGGTCATGGTTTTTATAATTTTGGTCGTGGTTGTTATATTTATTGTCGATGTTGTTATAATCATGGTCGTGGTTGTTATAATCATGGTCGTGGTTGCTATAATCATAGTCGTGGTTGTAATAATCATGGTCGTGGTTGTTATAATCATGGTAGTGGTTGTTATAATCATGGTCGTGGTCGTTATAATTATGGTCGTGGTTGTTATAATCATAGTCGTGGTTGTTATGATCATAGTCGTGGTTGTTATAATCATGGTCGTGGTTGTTATAATCATGGTCGTGGTTGCTATAATCATAGTCGTGGTTGTTATAATCATGATCGTGGGTGTTATAATCATAGTTTTGGTTGTTATAATCATGGTTGTGGGTGTTATAATCATAGTCGTGGTTGTTATAATCATAGTCGTGGTTGTTATAATCATTGTTGTGGTTATTATATTCATGGAAGTGGTTGATATAATCATGGTTGTGGTTGTTATATTCATATCCGTGGTTGTTATAAGCATGGTCGTGGTTGTTATACTCATGGTTGTGGTTGTTATTATCATAGTCGTGGTTTTTATAATCATGGTCGTGGTTGTTATAATCATAGTCATGGTTGTTATAATCATGGTGGTGGTTGCTATAATCATAGTCGTGGTTGTTTTAATCATGGTCGTGGTTTTTATAATCATAGTTTTGGTTGTTATAATCATGGTTGTGGGTGTTATATTCATGGTCGTGGTTCATATAATCATAGTCGTCATTGTTATAATCATGGTCATGGTTGTTATAATCATGGTCGTGGTTGTTATAATCATTGCCGTGGTAGTTATAATCATGGTCGTGATTGTTACAATCATAGTCGTGGTTGATATAATCATGGTCGTAGTTATGATCAAGGTCGTAGTTGTTAATCATGGTCGTGGGTGTTTTAATAATAGTCGTGGTTGTTATAATCATAGTCGTGGTTATGATCATGGTCGTAGTGTTTATAATGATGGTCATGGGTGTTATAATCATGGTCGTAGTTGTTATAATCATTGTCATTGTTGTTATAATCATGGTCGAGGTTGTTATAATCGTAGTCGTGGTTGTTATAATCATGTTCGTGGGTGTTATAATCATAGTTTTGGTTGTTATAATCATGGTTGTGGGTGTTATAATCATTGTCGTGGTTGTTATAATCATAGTCGTGGTTGTTATAATCATTGTTGTGGTTGTTATATTCATGGAAGTGGTTGATATAATCATGGTTGTGGTTGTTATATTCATGGCCGTGGTTGTTATAAGCATGGTCGTGGTTGTTATAATCATGGTTGTGGTTGTTATAATGATAGTCGTGGTTGTTATAATCATGGTCGTGGTTGTTATAATCATAGTCGTGGTTGTTATAATCATGGTTGTGGTTGCTATAATCATAGTCGTGGTTGTTTTAATCATGGTCGTGGTTTTTATAATCATAGTCGTGGTTGTTATATTCTTGGAAGTGGTTGATATAATCATGGTTGTGGTTGTTATATTCATGGCCGTGGGTGTTATAATCATAGTTTTGGTTGTTATAATCATGGTTGTGGGTGTTATATTCATGGTCGTGGTTGTTATAATCATAGTCGTCATTGTTATAATCATGGTCGTGGTTGTTATAATCATAGTCGTGGTTTTTATAATCATGGTAGTGGTTATGATCATGGTCGTAGTTGTTATATTCATGGTCATGGGTGTTATAATTATAGTCGTGGTTTTTATAATCATGGTCGTGGTTATCAATTTCGATTTTGTTTAATCATGGTCGTGGGTGTTATAATCATAGTCGTGGTTTTTATAATCATGGTAGTGGTTATGATCATGGTCGTAGTTGTTATATTCATGGTCATGGGTGTTATAATTATAGTCGTGGTTGTTATAATCATGGTCGCGGTTGTTATAATCATAGTCGTGGTTGTTATAATCATGTTCGTGGGTGTTATAATCATAGTTTTGGTTGTTATAATCATGGTTGTGGGTGTTATAATCATAGTCGTGGTTGTTATAATCATAGTCGTGGTTGTTATAATCATTGTTGTGGTTGTTATATTCTTGGAAGTGGTTGATATAATCATGGTTGCGGTTGTTATATTCATGGCCGTGGTTGTTATAATCCTGGTCGTGGTTGTTATAATCATGGTTGTGGTTGTTATAATCATAGTCGCGGGTATTATAATAATAGTCGTGGTTGTTATAATCATGTTCGTGGGTGTTATAATCATAGTTTTGGTTGTTATACTCATGGTTGTGTGTGTTATATTCGTGGTCGTGGCTGTTATAATCATAGTCGTGGTTGTTATAATCATAGTCGTGTTTTTTATAATCATGTTAGTGGGTGTTATAATCATAGTTTTGGTAATTATAATCATAGTCGTGGTTGTTATAATCATGTTCGTGGGTGTTATAATCATAGTTTTGGTTGTTATACTCATGGTTGTGGGTGTTATATTCATGGTCGTGGTTGTTATAATCATAGTCGTGGTTGTTATAATCATAGTCGTGTTTTTTATAATCATGTTAGTGGGTGTCATAATCATAGTTTTGGTTATTATAATCATGGTCGTGGTTGTTATAATCATGTTCGTGGGTGTTATAATCATAGTTTTGGTTGTTATAATCATGTTCGTGGATGTTATAATCATAGTTGTGGTTGTTATAATCATGGTTGTGGGTGTTATATTCATGGTCGTGGTTGTTATAATCATATTTGTCGTTGTTGTAATCTTGGTCGTGGTTGTTATAATCATGGTCGTGGTTGTTATATTCATGGTCGTGGTTGTTATACTCATAGTCGTGGTTGTTATAATCATGGTAGTGGTTGTTTTAATCATGGTCGTTGTTGGTAAAATCATAGTCGTGGTTGTTATAATCATGTTCGTGGATGCTATAATCATAGGTGTGGTTGTTATAATCATGGTTGTGGGCGTTATAATCTTGGTCGTGGTTGTTTTAATCATAGTCGTGGTTGTTATAATCATAGTCGTTTTTGTTATAATTATGGTCGTGATTGTTACAATAATAGTCGTGGTTGTTATAATCATGGTCGTAGTTATGATCAAGGTCGTAATTGATAATCATGGTCGTGGGTGTTATAATAATAGTCGTGGTTGTTATAATCGTAGTCGTGGTTATGATCATGGTCGTAGTTGTTATAATCATGGTCAAGGGTGTTAAAATCATGGTCGTGGTTGTTATAATCATTGTCGTGGTTGTTATAATCATGGTCGTGGTTGTTCTAATCATTTTCATGGTTGTTATAATCATGGTCGAGGTTGTTATAATCGTAGTCGTGGTTGTTATAATCATGTTCGTGGTTGTTATAATTATTGTCGTGATTATTACAATCACAGTCGTGGTTGTTATATTCATGGTCGTGGTTGTTATAATCATATTCGTGGTTGTTATAATTATGGTCATGGTTGTATATTTATAGTCGTGGTTTTTATAATCATGGTTGTGGTTGTTATAATCATGGTCGTGGTTGTTATAATCATACCTGTGGTTGTTATAATGATGGTCGTGGTTGTAATAATCATGGTCGTTTTGTTATATTCATGGTCGTGCTTGTTATTTTCATGTTTGTGGGTGTTATAATCATAGTTGTGGTTGTTATAATCATGGTCGTGGGTGTCATAATCATGATCGTGGTTGTTATAATCATAGTCGTGGTCGTTATAATCCTGGTCGTGGTTGTTATAATTATGGTCGTGCTTATGATCATTGTCGTAGTTGTTAAAATCATGGTCATGGGTGTTATAATCATGATCGTGGTTGTTACAATCAAAGTCGTGGTTGTTATAATCATAGAGTGGTTGTTATATTCCTGGTCGTGGTTGTTATAGTTATATATCCTGCTTATGATTATGGTCATAGTTGTTATAATCATGATTATGGGTGTTATAATCATGGTCGTGGTTGTTATAATCATGGTCGTGTTTGTTATTATCATAGTCGTTTTTGCTATGATTATAGTCGTGGTTGTTATAATCATGGTCGTGGTTGTTATAATCATGGTCATGCTTTTTGTAATCTTAGTCGTTTGTGTTATAATCATGGTCGTGGTTGTTATAATCTTAGTCGTGGTTGTTATAATCATAGTCGTTTGTGTTATAATCATGGTCGTGGATGTTATAATCATAGTCTTGCTTGTCATAATCATATTCATGGATGTCATAATCTTGGTCATGGTTTTTATAATTATGGTCGTGGTTGTTATATTTATGGTCGTTGTTGTTATAATCATGGTCGTGGTTGTTATAATCATGGTCGTGGTTGCTATAATCATAGTCGTGGTTGTAATAATCATGGTCGTGGTTGTTATAATCATGGTAGTGGTTGTTATAATCATGGTCGTGGTTGTTATAGTAATGGTCGTGGTTGTATATAATCATAGTCGTGGTTGTTATAATCATAGTCGTGGTTGTCATAATCATGGTCGTGGTTGTTATAATCATGGTCGTGGTTGCTATAATCATAGTCGTGGTTGTTATAATCATGTTCGTGGGTGTTATAATCATAGTTTTGGTTGTTATTATCATGGTTGTGGGTGTTATAATCATAGTCGTGGTTGTTATAATCATAGTCGTGATTGTTATAATCATTGTTGTGGTTGTTATATTCATGGATGTGGTTGATATAATCATGGTTGTGGTTGTTATATTCATGGCCGTGGTTGTTATAAGCATGGTCGTGGTTGTTAATACATGGTTGTGGTTGTTATAATCATAGTCGTGGTTGTTATAATCATAGTCGTGGTTATGATCATGGTCGTAGTTGTTATAATCATGATCGTGGTTGTTATAATCATTGTCATGGTTGTTATAATCATAGTCGAGTTTGTATAATCGTAGTCGTGGTTGTTATAATCATATTCGTGGTTGTTATAATCATTGTCGTGATTGTTACAATCATAGTCGTGGTTTATATAATCTTGGTCATGGTAATCAATTTCGCATTTGTTTAATCATGGTCGTGGGTGTTATAATCAGAGTCGTGGTTTTTATAATCATGGTAGTGGTTATGATCATGGTCGTAGTTGTTTTAATCATGGTCATGGGTGTTTTAATCATAGTCGTGGTTGTTATAATCATGGTCGTGGTTATGATCACGGTCGTAGTTGTTATAATCATGGTCATGGGTCTTATAATTATAGTCGTGGTTGTTATAATCATACGTGTGGTTGTAATAATCATGGTCGTGGTTGCTATAATCATAGTTGTGGTTGATATAATAATGGTCGTGGTTGATATAACCATGGTCGTGGTTATTATAATCATGGTCGTGGTTATAATAATCATATTCGTGGTTTTTATAATCATTTTCATTGTTGTATAATTATAGTCGTGGTTGTTATAATCATGGTCGTGGTTGTTATAATCATGGTCGTGGTTGTTATAATCATGGTCGTGGTTGTTATAATCATAGTCGTGGTTGTTATAATCATGGTCGTGGTTGTTATAATCATGGTCGTGGTTGTTATAATCATGGTCGTGGTTGTTATAATCATGGTCGTGGTTGTTATATTCATGTTCGTGGGTGTTATAATCATAGTCGTGGTTGTTATAATCATGGTCGTGGTGTTATAATCATGATCGTGGTTGTTATAATCATGGTCGTGGTTGTTATAATCATGGTCGTGGTTGTTATAATCATGGTCGTGGTTGTTATAATCATGGTAGTGGTTGTTATAATCATGGTCATGGTTGTTATAATCATAGTCGTGGTTGTTATAATCATAGTCGTGGTTGTTATAATCATGGTCGTGGTTGTTATAATCATGGTCGTGGTTGTTATAATCATGGTCGTGGTTGTTATAATCATAGTTGTGGTTGTTATAATCATGGTCGTGGTTGTTATAATCATAGTCGTGGTTGTTATAATCATAGTCGTGGTTGTTATAATCATGGTCGTGGTTGTTATAATTATGGTCGTGCTTATAATCATGGTCGTGGTTGTTATAATCATGGTCGTGGTTGTCATAATCATGGTCGTGGTTGTTATAATCATAGTCTTGGTTGTTATAATCATAGTCGTGGTTGTTATAATCATGGTCGTGGTTGTTATAATTATGGTCGTCCTTATGATCATTGTCGTAGTTGTTATAATCATGGTTATGGGTGTTATAATCATGGTCGTGGTTGTTTTAATCATGGTCGTGCTTGTTATAATCATAGTCGTGGTTACTATAATTATAGTCGTCGTTGTTATAATCATGGTCGTTCTTTTTATAATCTTAGTCGTGGTTGTTATAATCATGGTCGTGGATGTCATAATCATTGTCGTGGTTATTATAATCATGGTCGTGGTGGTTATAATCATGGTCGTGGTTGTTATAATCATGGTAGTGGCTGTTAAAAGAAATGTCGTGGTTGCTATAATCATAGTCGTGGTTATAATCATAGTCGTGGTTGTTATAATCATGGTCGTGGTTGTTATAATCATAGTCGTGGTTGTTATAATCATGGTCGTGGTTGTTATAATCATGTCGTGGTTGTTATAATCATGGTCGTGGTTGTTATAATCATGGTCGTGGTTGTTATAATCATGGTCGTGGTTGTTATAATCATGTTCGTGGTTGTTATAATCATGGTCGTGGTTGTTATAATCATAGTCGTGGTTGTTATAATCATAGTCGTGGTTGTTATAATCATGGTCGTGGTGGTTATAATCATGGTCGTGGTTGTTATAATCATAGTCGTGGTTGTTATAATCATGGTCGTGGTTGTTATAATCATGGTAGTGGTTGTTAAAAGAAAGGTCGTGGTTGCTATAATCATAGTCGTGGTTATAATCAAAGTCGTGGTTAATATAATAATGGTCGTGGATGTTATAATCATATTCGTGGTTGTCATAATCATGGTCGTGGTTGTTATAATCATTGTCGTCGTTGTTATAATCATGGTCGTGGTTGTTATAATCATGGTCGTGGTTGTTATAATCATGGTCGTGGTTGTTATAATCATGGTCGTGGTTGTTATAATCATGGTCGTGGTTGTTATAATCATAGTCGTGGTTGTTATAATCATAGTCGTGGTTGCTATAATCATGGTCGTGGTTGTTATAATCATGGTCGTGGTTGTTATAATCATAGTCGTGGTTGTTATAATCATGGTCGTGGTTACTATAATTATAGTCGTGGTTTTATAATCATGGTCGTTCTTTTTATAATCTTAGTCGTGGTTGTTATAATCATGGTCGTGGATGTCATAATCATAGTCGTGGTTAAAATAATCATGGTCGTGGTGGTTATAATCATGGTCGTGGTTGTTTTAATCATGGTCGTGTTTGTTATAATAATAGTTGTGGTTGTTATAATCATAGTCGCGGTTGGTATAATCATGGTCGTTGTTGTTATAATCATAGTCATGGTTGTCATAATCATGGTCTTGGAGGTTATAATCATGGTCGTGGTTGTTATAATTAAAGTCGTCATTGTTATATTCATGGTTTTGGTTGTTATAATTATAGTCGTCGTTGTTATATTCATGGTCAAAGATGTTATAATCATGGTCGTGATTGTTATATTCATGGTCGTGGTTGTTATAATCATTTTCGTCGTTGTTAAAATCATGGTCGTGGTTGCTGTAATCATAGTCGTGGTTGTTATAATCATGTTCGTGGTTATGATCATTGTCGTAGTTGTTATAATCATGGCCCTGGGTGTTATAATCATAGTCGTGGTTGTTAAAATCATGGTCGTGGTTGTGATAATCATGGTCTTGGTTGCTATAATCGTGGTTGTGGTTGTTATATTCATGGTCGTGTTTGTTATAATCGTGGTCGTTGTATTTATATTCATAGTCGTGGTTGTTATAATCATGTTCGTCTGTGTTATAATCATAGTTGTGGTTGTTATAATCATGGTCGTGGTTGTCATAATCATAGTCGTGGTTGTTATAATCATGGTCTTGTTTGTTATAATCATGGTCTTGGTTTTTATAATCATAGTTGTGGTTGTTATAATCATGGTCGTGGTTGTTATAATCATGATCGTGTTTGTTATAATCATGGTCGTGGTTGCTATAATAATATTCGTGGTTGTTATAATCATGGTCATGGTTGTTATAATCATGGTCGTGGTTGTTATAATCATAGTCGTGGGTTTTATAATCTTGGTCGTGGTTGTTATAATCATGGTCGTGGTTGCTATAATAATATTCGTGGTTGTTATGTTCATGGTCGTGGTTGCTATAATCATAGTCATTGTATTTATAATCATGATCGAGTTGTTATAATCATAGTCGTGGTTGATATAATCATATTCGTGGTTGTTATAATAATGGTTGTGGTTTTTATCATCATTGTCGTGGTTGTTATACTCATGGTCGTGGTTGTTGTATTCATGGTCGTGGTTGTTATAATCATGGTCGTGGTTGTTATAATCATAGTCGTGGTTGCTATAATCATTGTCGTGGTTGTTATAATCACGTTCGTGGTTGTTATAATCATCGTCGTGGTTGTTATAATCATGGTTTAGTTGTTATAATCATAGTCGTGGTTGATATAATCATGTTCGTGGGTGTTCTAATCATAGTTGTGGTTGTTATAATCATGGTCGTGGGGATTACATTCTTGGTCGTGGTTGTTTTAATCATGGTCGTGGTTGTTATAATCATGTTCGTGATTGTTACTATCATAGTCATGGTTTTTATAATCATGGTCGTGGTTGTTTTAATCATAGTCGCGGTTGTTTTAATCATAGTCGTGGTTGTTATAATCATGGTCGTGGTTGTTATAATCATGGTCGTGGTTGTTATAATCGTGGTCGTTTTGTAAAAAATCATGGTCGTGGTTGTTATAATCATGGTCGTAGTTGTTATAATCATTGTCTTGATTGTTATAATTATAGTCGTGGTTGTTATATTCATGGTCGTGGTTGTTATAATCATGGTCGTTTTGTTATAATCATGGTCTTGGCTGCTATAATCATGGTCGTGGATGTTATAATCATAGTCGTGGTTATGATCATAGTCGTGGTTGTTATATAATCATGGTCGTGGTTGTTATATTCTTATTCGTGGATGATTTAATCATGGTCGTGGTTGTTATAATCATGGTCGTGGTTGTTATAATCATGGTCGTGGATGTTATAATCATAGAGGTGGTTGTTATAATCATGGTCGTGGTTGTTATAATCATGGTCGTGGTTTGTTATAATCATGGTCGTGATTGTTACAACCATAGTCGTGGTTGTTATATTCATGGTCGTGGTTATGATCAAGGTCTTAGTTTTTATAATCATGGTCGTATTGATATAATCAAAGTCGTGGTTGTTATAATCAGGGTCGTGGTTATGATCATGGTCGTAGTTGTTATAATCATGGTTATGGGTGTCATAATAATAGTCGTGGTTGTTATAATCATAGTCGTGGTTAATATAATAATGGTCATGGTTGTTATAATCATGGTCGTGGTTGATATATTTATGGTAGTCGTTGTTATAATCATGGTCGTGGTTGTTATAATCATGGTCGTGGTTGCTATAATCATAGTCGTGGTTGTTATAATCATGGTCGTGGTTGTTATAATCATGGTAGTGGTTGTCATAATCAAGGTCGTGGTTGTTGTAATCATGGTCGCAGTTGTTATAATCATAGTCGTGGTTGTTATAATCATGGTCGTGGTTGTTATAACCATGGTCGTTGTTGTTATAATCATGGTCGTGGTTGTTATATTCATATTTGTGTGTGTTACAATCATAGACGTGGTTGATATAATCATGGTCGTGGTTATGATCATGGTCGTAGTTGTTATAATCACGGTCGTGGGTGTTAAAATCATCGTCGTGGTTGTTATAATCATGGTCGTGGTTGTTATAATCATATTCGTGGTTGTTACATAATCATGGTCGTGGTTGCTATAATCATATTCGTGGTTGTTACAATCATGGTCGTGGTTGTTATATTCATATTCGTGGTTGTTAAAATCATGGTCGTGGTTGTTATAATCATGGTCGTGGTTTTTAAAATCATAGTCGTGGTTATTATAATCATGGTCTGGTTGTTATAATCATAGTCGTGGTTGATATAATCATGTTCATGGGTGTTATAATCATAGTTGTGGTTGTTGTAATCATGGTCGTGGGTGTTATAATCATGGTCGTGGTTCCTATAATCATGGTCGTGGTTGTTATAATCATGGTCGTGATTTTTATAACCATAGTCGTGGTTATAATAATCATGGTCGTGGTTATGATCATGGTCGTACTTGTTTTAATCATCTTTGTGTGTGTTACAATCATAGACGTGGTTGATATAATCATGGTCGTGGTTATGATCATGGTCGTACTTGTTTTAATCACGGTCGTGGGTGTTAAAATCATCGTCGTGGTTGTTACAATCATGGTCGTGGTTGTTATATTCATATTCGTAGTTGTTAAAATCATGGTCGTGGTTGTTATAATCATGGTCGTGGTTGTTATAATCATGTTCGTGGTTGTTATAATCATGGTCGTGGTTGTTATAATCATCTTTGTGTGTGTTACAATCATAGACGTGGTTGATATAATCATGGTCGTGGTTATGATCATGGTCGTACTTGTTTTAATCACGGTCGTGGGTGTTAAAATCATCGTCGTGGTTGTTACAATCATGGTCGTGGTTGTTATATTCATATTCGTGGTTGTTAAAATCATGGTCGTGGTTGTTATAATCATGGTCGTGGTTGTTATAATCATGGTCGTGGTTGTTATAATCATGGTCGTGGTTATGATCATGGTCGTACTTGTTTTAATCACGGTCGTGGGTGTTAAAATCATCGTCGTGGTTGTTACAATCATGGTCGTGGTTGTTATATTCATATTCGTGGTTGTTAAAATCATGGTCGTGGTTGTTATAATCATGGTCGTGGTTGTTATAATCATGGTCGTGGTTGTTATAATCATGGTCGTGGTTGTTATAATCATGTTCGTGGGTGATATAATCATAGTTGTGGTTGTTATAATCCTGGTCGTGGGTGTTATAATCATAGTCGTGGTTTTTATAATCATGGTCGTGGTTATGGTCATGGTCGGAGTTGATATAATCATGGTCATGGGTGTTATAATGATAGTCGTGGTTATAATAATCATACTTGTGGTTGTTATAATCATGGTCGTTGTTGCTTTAGTCATGGTCGTGGATGTTTTAATCATAGTCGTGGTTGTTTTAATCATAGTCGTGTTTGTTATAATCATGGTCGTGGTTGTTATAATCATGGTCGTGGTTGTTATAATCATGGTCGTTTTGTAAAAAATCATGGTCGTGGTTGTTATAATCATGGTCGTGGTTGTTGTAATCATAGTCTTGATTGTTATAATCATAGTCGTGGTTGTTATATTCATGTTCGTGGTTGGTATAATCATGGTCGTTTTGTTATAATCATGGTCTTGGCTGTTATAATCATGGTCGTGGATGTTATAATCATAGTCGTGGTTATGATCATAGTCGTGGTTGTTATATAATCATGGTCGTGGTTGTTATATTCTTATTCGTGGATGATTTAGTCATGGTCGTGGTTGTTATAATCATGGTCGTGGTTGTTATAATCATGGGGGTGGTTGTTATAATCATGGTCGTGGTTGTTATAATCATGGTCGTGGTTGTTATAATCATGGTCGTGATTGTTACAACCATATTCGTGTATGTTATAATCATGGTCGTGGTTGTTATAATCATGGTTATGGGTGTTATAATCATAGTCGTGGTTGTTACAACCATGTTCGTGGTTGTTATAATCGAGGTCGTAGTTGTCATAATCATGGTTATGGGTGTTATAATCATAGTCGTGGTTGTTATAATCATAGTCGTGGTAAATATAATAATAGTCATGGTTGTTATAATCATGGTCGTGGTTGTTATATTTATGGTAATCGTTGTTATAATCATGGTCGTGGTTGTTATAATCATGGTCGTGGATGCTATAATCATAGTCGTGGTTGTTATAATTATGGTCGTGGTTGCTATAATCATGGTAGTGGTTGTTATAATCATGGTCGTGGTTGTTATAATCATGGTCGCGGTTGTTATAATCATACTCGTGGTTGTTATAATCATGGTCGTGGTTGTTGTAATCATAGTCATGGTTGTTATAACCATGGTCGTGGTTGTTATAATCATGGTCGTGGTTGTTATAATCGTGGTCGTGGTTGTTATAATCAGCTTTGTGTGTGTTACAATCATAGACGTGGTTGATATAATCATGGTCGTGGTTATGATCATGGTCGTAGTTGTTATAATCACGGTCGTGGGTGTTAAAATCATCGTCGTGGTTGTTATAATCATGGTCGTGGTTGTTATAATCAAATTCGTGGTTGTTACATAATCATGGTCGTGGTTGCTATAATCATATTCGTGGTTGTTACAATCATGGTCGTGGTTGTTATATTCATATTCGTGGTTGTTAAAATCATGGTCGTGGTTGCTATAATCATGGTCGTGGTTGTTATAATCAGGGTCGTGGTTGTTATAATCATAGTCGTAGTTGTTATAATCATAGTCGTCGTTGTTATAATCATGGTCGTGGGTGTTATATTCATGGTCGTGCTTTTTATATTCATGTTCGTGGGTGTTATAATCAAAGTTGTGGTTGTCATAATCATAGAGGTTGTTGTTATAATCATAGTCGTGGTTGATATAATCATAGTCGTGGTTGTTATAATCATGGTTGTGGTTTTTATAATCATTGTCGTGGTTGTTATACTCATGATCATGTTTGTTATAATCATGGTCGTGGTTGTTATAATCATAGTCGTGGTTGATATAATCATGTTCGTGGGTTTTATAATCATAGTTGTGTTTGTTATAATCATGGTCGTGGGGATTATAATCATGGTCGTGGTTGTTATAATCATTGTCATGGTTGTCATAATCATAGACGAGGTTGTTTTAATCATGGTCGTGGTAGTT
The DNA here is from genome assembly GCA_958450375.1 of Homarus gammarus. Classification (NCBI taxonomy): domain Eukaryota; kingdom Metazoa; phylum Arthropoda; class Malacostraca; order Decapoda; family Nephropidae; genus Homarus; species Homarus gammarus. The sequence goes on along the minus strand of CAUDMG010002286.1, from coordinate 189,157 downwards.
ATAATCATGCTTGTGGTTGTTATGATCATGGTCGTGGTTGTTATAATCATAGTGGTGGTGGTCATAATCATGGTCGTGGTGATTATAATCATGGTCGAGGTTGTTATAATCATGGTTGTGGTTGTTATAATGATAGTCGTGGTTGTACTAATCATAAATCGTCGTCGTTGTTATATTCATGGTCTTGCTTGTTATATTCATGGTCGTGCTTGTTATAATCATGGTCGTGGTGGTTATAATCTTGGTTGTGGTTGTTATAATTATAGTCGTCGTTGTTATATTCATGGTCGTTGTTGTTATAATCATGGTCGTGGTTGTTATAATCATAGTCCTGGTTGTTATAATCCTGATAGTGGTTGTTATAAGAATGGTCGTGGTTGTTATAATCATAGTCGTGGGTTATATAATCATAGTCGTGGTTGATATATTCATGACCGTGGCTGTTATATTAATGGTCGTGCTTGTTATATTCATAGTCGTGCTTGTTATAATCATAGACGTGGTTGTTATAATCATAGTCGTGGTTGATATAATAATGGTCGTGGTTGTTATAATCATGGTCTTGGTTGTTATAATCATGGTCGTGGTTGCTATAATAATATTCGTGGTTGTTATATTCATGTTCGTGGTTGTTATAATCATGGTCGAGGTTGTTATAATCATAGTCGTGGTTCTTATAATCATGGTCGTGGTCTTTATAATCATGGTCGTGGTTGTTATAATCATGGTCATGGTTGTTATAATCATGGTCGTGGTTGTAATAATAAAAGTCGTGGTTGTTATAATCATGTTCGTGGGTGTTATAATCATAGTTGTTGTTGTTATAATCATGGTCGTCGGAGTTATAATCATGGTCGTGGTTGTTATAATCATAGTCATGGTTGTCATAATCATAGTCATGGTTGTCATAATCATAGTCGTGGTTGTTTTAATCATGGTCGTGGTTGTTATAATCATAGTCGTGGTTGTTATAATCATAGTCGTCGTTGTTATAATCATGGTCGTGGGTGTAATATTCATGGTCGTTCTTTTTATATTCATGTTCGTGGGAGTTATAATCAAAGTTGTGGTTGTTATAATCATGGACGTGGGTGTTATAAGCATGGTCATGGTTGTTATGATCAAAGTCGTGGTTGTTATAATCATAGAGGTGGTTGTTATAATCATAGTCGTGGTTGATATAATCATAGTCGTGGTTGTTATAATCATGGTTGTGGTTGTTATAATCATGTTCGTGGTTGTTATAATCATAGTGTGGTTGTTATAATCATGGTCGTGGTGTTATAATCATGGTCGTGGTTGCTATAATCATAGTCGTGGTTGTTATAATCATGGTCGTGGTTGTTATAATCATAGTCGTGGTTGTTATAATCATGTTCGTGGGTGTTATAATCATAGTTGAGTTTGTTATGATCATCGTTGTGGGGATTATAATCATGGTCGTGGTTGCTATAATCATAGTCATGGTTTGTCATAATCATAGTCGTGGTTGTTTTAATCATGGTCGTGGTTGCTATAATCATGCTTGTGGTTGTTATGATCATGGTCGTGGTTGTTATAATCATAGTGGTGGTTGTTATAATCATGGTTGTGGTTGTTATATTCATGGTCGTTGTTGCTATAATCATGGTTGTGGTTGTTATAATCATGGTCGTGGTTTTATAATCATATTCGTGGTTGTTATAATCATGGTCGTGGTTGTTATAATCAAAGTAGTGGTTGTTATAATTATAGTCGTGGTTGTTATAATCATGGTCGTGGTTGTTATAATCATGGTCGTGGTTATTATATTCATGGTCGTGGTTGTTATAATCATAGTTGTGGTTGTTATAATCATAGTCGTGGTTGTTATAATCATGGTCGTGGTTGTTATAATCATAGTCATGGTTGCTATATTCATGGTCGTGGAGGTTATAATCATGGTCGTGGTTGTTATAATTATTGTCGTCGTTGTTATAATCATGGTCGTGGTTGTTATAATCATAGTAGTGGTTGTTATAATCATAGTCGTGGTTGTTATAATCATGGTCGTGGGTGTTATTATCATAGTCATGGTTGTTATAATCATGGTCGTGGTTGTTATTATCATATTCATGGTTGTTATAATCATGGTCGTGGAGGTTATAATCATGGCCGTGGTTGATATTATCATAGTCATGGTTGTTATAATCATGGTCGTGGTTGTTATTATCATAGTCATGGTTGCTATAATCATGGTCGTGAAGGTTATAATCATGATCGTGGTTGTTATATTCATGGTCGTGGTTGTTATAATCATGGTCGTGGTTGTAATATTCATGGTCGTGATTGTTATAATCATTTTCGTGGTTGTTATAATCATGGTCGTGGTTGCTATAATCATAGTCGTGGTTGTTATAATCATGTTCGTGGATATGATCATTGTCGTGGTTGTTATATTCATGGTCGTGGTTGTTATAATCATGGTCGTTTTGTTATAATCATGGCCGTTGTTGTTATAATCATGGTCGTGGTTGTTATAATCATAGTCGTGGTTATGATCATAGTCGTGGTTGTTATAATCATGGTCGTGGTTGTTAAATTCTTATTCGTGGATGATTTAATCATGGTCGTGTTTGTTATAATCATTGTCGTGGTTGTTATAATCATGGTCGTGGTTGCTATAATCATGGTCGTGGTTGTTATAATCATAGTCTTGATTGTTATAATCATAGTCGTGGTTGTTATAATCATGGTCGTGGTTTTTATAATCATGGTCGTTTTGTTATAATCATGGCCGTTGTTGTTATAATCATGGTCGTGGTTGTTATAATCATAGTCGTGGTTATGATCATAGTCGTGGTTGTTATATAATCATGGTCGTGGTTGTTATATTCTTATTCGTGGATGATTTAATCATGGTCGTGGTTGTTATAATCATGGTCGTGGTTGTTATAATCATGGTCGTGATTGTTATAATCATAGTCGTGGTTGTTATAATCATTGTCGTGGTTGTTATAATCATGTTCGTGATTGTTACAACAATAGTCGTGGTTGTTATAAACATGGTCGTGGTTATGATCAAGGTCTTAGTTTTTATAATCATGGTCGTTTTGTTATAATCATAGTCGTGGTTGTTATAATCATGGTCGTGGTTATGATCATGGTCGTAGTTGCTATAATCATGGTTATGGGTGTTATAATCATAGTCGTGGTTGTTATAATCATAGTCGTGGTTAATAAATAATGGTCATGGTTGTTCAATCAATGTTGTGGTTGTTATATTTATGGTAGTCTTGTTATATTATGGTAGTCTTTGTTATAATCATGGTCGTGGTTGTAATAATCATGGTCGTGGTTACTATAATCATAGTCGTGGTTGTTATAATCATGGTCGTGGTTGTTATAATCATGGTAGTGGTTGTTATAATCATGGTCGTGGTTGCTATAATCATGGTCGCGGTTGTTATAATCATTGTCGTGGTTGCTATAATCATGGTCGTGGTTGTTGTAATCATAGTCATGGTTGTTGTAATCATGGTCGTGGTTGTTATAATCATGGTCGTGGTTGTTTTAATCTTCTTTGTGTGTGTTACAATCATAGACGTGGTTGAGATAATCATGGTCGTGGTTATGATCATGGTCGTAGTGTTTATAATCATAGTCGTCATTGTTATAATCATGGTCGTGGGTGTTATATTCATGGGCGTGCTTTTTATATTCATGTTCGTGGGTGTTAAAATCAAAGTTGTGGTTGTTATAATCATGGATGTGGGTGTTATAAGCATGGTCGTGTTTGTTATAATCATAGTCGTGGTTGGTATAATCATAGACGTGGTTGTTATAATCATAGTCGTGGTTGATATAATAATGGTCGTGGTTGCTATATTCATGGTGGTGGTTGTTATAATCATATTCATGGTTGTTATAATCATGGTCGTGGTTGTTATTTTCATTGTCATGGTTGTTATAATCATGGTCGTGAAGGTTATAATCATGATCGTGGTTGTTATATTCATGGTCGTGGTTGTTATAATCATGTTCGTGGTTGTATAGTCATGGTCGTGGTTGTTATAATCATGGTCGTGGTTGTTATAATCATGGTCGTGGTTGCTATAATCATAGTCGTGGTTGTTATAATCATGTTCGTGGATATGATCATTGTCGTGGTTGTTATATTCATGGTCGTGGTTGTTATAATCATGGTCGTTTTGTTATAATCATGGCCGTTGTTGTTATAATCATGGTCGTGGTTGATATAATCATAGTCGTGGTTATGATCATAGTCGTGGTTGTTATATAATCATGGTCGTGGTTGTTATATTCTTATTCGTGGATGATTTAATCATGGTCGTGTTTGTAATAATCATTTTCGTGGTTGTTATAGTCATGGTCGTGGATGCTATAATCATGGTCGTGGTTGTTATAATCATAGTCTTGATTGTTATATTCATAGTCGTGGTTGTTATATTCATGGTCGTGGTTGTTATAATCATGGTCGTTTTGTTATAATCATGGCCGTTGTTGTTATAATCATGGTCGTGGTTGTTATAATCATAGTCGTTGTTATGATCATAGTCGTGGTTGTTATATAATCATGGTCGTGGTTGTTATATTCTTATTCGTGGATGATTTAATCATGGTCGTTTTGTAAAAAATCATGGTCGTGGTTGTTATAATCATGGTCGTGGTTGTTATAATCATAGTCTTGATTGATAAATTCATAGTCGTGGTCGTTATATTCATGGTCGTGGTTGGTATAATCATGGTCGTTTTGTTATAATCATGGTCGTGATTGTTATAATCATGGTCGTGATTGTTACAACCATAGTCGTGGTTATTATAATCATGGTCGTGGTTGTTATAATCATGGTCTTGGTTGTTATAATCATAGTCGTGGGTTTTATAATCATAGTCGTGGTTGATATATTAATGACCGTGGCTGTTATATTAATGGTCGTGCTTGATATATTCATGGTCGTGCTTGTTATAATCATAGACGTGGTTGTTATAATCATGGTCGTGGTTGATATAATAATGGTCGTGGTTGTTATAATCATGGTCTTGGTTGTTATAATCATGGTCGTGGTTGCTATAATAATATTCGTGGTTGTTATAATCATGGTCGAGATTATTATAATCATAGTCGTGGTTCTTATAATCATGGTCATGGTTGTCATAATCATGGTCGTGGTTGTTATAATCAAAGTCGTGGTTCTTATAATCATGTTCGTGGGTGTTATAATCATGGTTGTGGTTGTTATAATCATGTTCGTGGGTGTTATAATCATAGTTGAGTTTGTTATAATCATGGTCGTGGGGATTATAATCATGGTCGTGGTTGCTATAATCATAGTCGTGGTTGTTATAATCATAGTCATGGTTGTCATAATCATAGTCGTGGTTGTTTTAATCATGGTCGTGGTTATTATAATCATGGTCGTGGTTGTTATAATCATGGTCGTGGTTGCTATAATCATAGTCGTGGTTGTTATAATCATAGTCATGGTTGTCATAATCATAGTCGTGGTTGTTTTAATCATGGTCGTGGTTGTTATAATCATAGTCGTGGTTGTTATAATCATAGTCGTCGTTGTTATAATCATGGTCGTGGGTGTAATATTCATGGTCGTTCTTTTTATATTCATGTTCGTGGGTGTTATAATCAAAGTTGTGGTTGTTATAATCATGGACGTGGGTGTTATAAGCATGGTCATGGTTGTTATGATCATAGTCGTGGTTGTTATAATCATAGAGGTGGTTGTTATAATCATAGTCGTGGTTGATATAATCATAGTCGTGGTTGTTATAATCATGGTTGTGGTTGTTATAATCATGTTCGTGGGTGTTATAATCATAGTTGAGTTTGTTATAATCATGGTCGTGGGGATTATAATCATGGTCGTGGTTGCTATAATCATAGTCGTGGTTGTTATAATCATGGTCGTGGTTGTTATAATCATAGTCGTGGTTGTTATAATCATGTTCGTGGGTGTTATAATCATAGTTGAGTTTGTTATGATCATGGTTGTGGGGATTATAATCATGGTCGTGGTTGCTATAATCATAGTCATGGTTTGTCATAATCATAGTCGTGGTTGTTTTAATCATGGTCGTGGTTGCTATAATCATGCTTGTGGTTGTTATGATCATGGTCGTGGTTGTTATAATCATAGTGGTGGTTGTTATAATCATGGTCGTGGTTGCTATAATCATGGTTGTGGTTGCTATAATCATGGTCGTGGTTTTATAATCATATTCGTGGTTGTTATAATCATGGTCGTGGTTGTTATAATCAAAGTAGTGGTTGTTATAATTATAGTCGTGGTTGTTATAATGATGGTTTTGGTTGTTATATTCATGGTCATGGTTATTATTTTCATGGTCGTGGTTGTTATAATAATAGTTGTGGTTGTTATAATCATAGTCGTGGTTTTTATAATCATGGTCGTGGTTGTTATAATCATAGTCATGGTTGCTATATTCATGGTCGTGGAGGTTATAATCATGGTCGTGGTTGTTATAATTATTGTCGTCGTTGTTATATTCATGGTCGTTGTTGTTATAATTATAGTAGTGGTTGTTATAATCATAGTCGTCGTTGTTATAATCATGGTCGTGGGTGTTATTATCATAGTCATGGTTGTTATAATCATGGTCGTGGTTGTTATTATCATAGTCATGGTTGCTATAATCATGGTCGTGAAGGTTATAATCATGATCGTGGTTGTTATATTCATGGTCGTGGTTGTTATAATCTTGTTCGTGGTTGTAATATTCATGGTCGTGATTGTTATAATCATTTTCGTGGTTGTTATAATCATGGTCGTGGTTGCTATAATCATAGTCGTGGTTGTTATAATCATGTTCGTGGATATGATCATTGTCGTGGTTGTTATATTCATGGTCGTGGTTGTTATAATCATGGTCGTTTTGTTATAATCATGGCCGTTGTTGTTATAATCATGGTCGTGGTTGTTATAATCATAGTCGTGGTTATGATCATAGTCGTGGTTGTTATATAATCATGGTCGTGGTTGTTATATTCTTATTCGTGGATGATTTAATCATGGTCGTGTTTGTTATAATCATTTTCGTGGTTGTTATAATCATGGTCGTGGTTGCTATAATCATGGTCGTGGTTGTTATAATCATAGTCTTGATTGTTATAATCATAGTCGTGGTTGTTATATTCATGGTCGTGGTTGTTATAATCATGGTCGTTTTGTTATAATCATGGCCGTTGTTGTTATAATCATGGTCGTGGTTGTTATAATCATAGTCGTGGTTATGATCATAGTCGTGGTTGTTATATAATCATGGTCGTGGTTGTTATATTCTTATTCGTGGATGATTTAATCTTGGTCGTGGTTGTTATAATCATGGTCGTGGTTGTTATAATCATGGTCGTGATTGTTATAATCATAGTCGTGGTTGTTATAATCATTGTCGTGGTTGTTATAATCATGTTCGTGATTGTTACAACAATAGTCGTGGTTGTTATAAACATGGTCGTGGTTATGATCAAGGTCTTAGTTTTTATAATCATGGTCGTATTGTTATAATCAAAGTCGTGGTTGTTATAATCATGGTCGTGGTTATGATCATGGTCGTAGTTGCTATAATCATGGTTATGGGTGTTATAATCATAGTCGTGGTTGTTATAATCATAGTCGTGGTTAATAAAATAATGGTCATGGTTGTTCCAATCAATGTCGTGGTTGTTATATTTATGGTAGTCTTTGTTATATTTATGGTAGTCTTTGTTATAATCATGGTCGTGGTTGTAATAATCATGGTCGTGGTTACTATAATCATAGTCGTGGTTGTTATAATCATGGTCGTGATTGTTATAATCATGGTAGTGGTTGTTATAATCATGGTCGTGGTTGCTATCATCATGGTCGCGGTTGTTATAATCATTGTCGTGGTTGCTATAATCATGGTCGTGGTTGTTGTAATCATAGTCATGGTTGTTGTAATCATGGTCGTGGTTGTTATAATCATGGTCGTGGTTGTTTTAATCATCTTTGTGTGTGTTACAATCATAGACGTGGTTGAGATAATCATGGTCGTGGTTATGATCATGGTCGTAGTGTTTATAATCATAGTCGTCATTGTTATAATCATGGTCGTGGGTGTTATATTCATGGGCGTGCTTTTTATATTCATGTTCGTGGGTGTTAAAATCAAAGTTGTGGTTGTTATAATCATGGATGTGGGTGTTATAAGCATGGTCGTGTTTGTTATAATCATAGTCGTGGTTGGTATAATCATAGACGTGGTTGTTATAATCATAGTCGTGGTTGATATAATAATGGTCGTGGTTGCTATATTCATGGTGGTGGTTGTTATAATCATATTCATGGTTGTTATAATCATAGTCGTGGTTGTTATAATCATGGTTGTGGTTTTTATAATCATTGTCGTGGTTGTTATGCTCATGGTCATGTTTGTTATAATCATGGTCGTGGTTGTTATAATCATAGTCGTGGTTGTTATAATCAGGGTCGTGGGTGTTATAATCATAGTTGTGGTTGTTATAATCTTGGTCGTGGGGATTATAATCATGGTCGTTGTTGTTATAATCATAGTCATGGTTGTCATAATCATAGTCGAGGTTGTTTTAATCATGGTCGTGGTTGGTATAATCATGGTCGTGATTGTTATAATCATAGTCGTGGTTGTTATTATCATGGTCGTGGTTGTTATAATCATGATCTTGTTTGTTATAATCATAGTCGTGGTTGTTATAATCATGGTCGTGGTTGTGATAATCATAGTCGTGGTTGTTATAATCATGGTCGTGGTTGTTTTAATCATGGTCTTGGCTGTTATAATCATTGTCGTAATTGTTATAATCATGGCATGGTTATGATCATAGTCGTGGTTGTTATATAGTCATGGTCGTGGTTGTTATAATCATATTCGTGGTTGTTATAAGCATCGTCGTGGTTGTTATAATCATGGTCATGGTTGTTATAATCATGGTCGTGGTTGTTATAATCATAATCGTGGTTGTTATAATCATGGTCGTTGTTGCTATAATCATGGTCTTGGGTGTTATAATCATGGTCGTGGTTGTTATAATCATGGTCGTGATTGTTGCAATCATAGTCGTGGTTGTTATAATCATGGTCGTGGATATGATCAAGGTCTTAGTTGTTATAATAATGGTTGTATTGTTATAATCATAGTCGTGGTTGCTATAATCATTTTCGTGTTGTTATGTTCCTGGTCGTGCTTGTTATTTTCATAGTCGTGGTTGTTATAATCATGGTCGTGGTTGTTGCAATCATGGTCTTCGGTGTTATAATTATGGTCGTGGTTGTTATAATTATAGTCGTGGTTGTTATATTCATGGTCGTGGTTGTAATTCATGGTCGTGCTTGTTTAAATCATAGTTGTGATTGTTATAATCATAGTCGTGGTTGTTTTAATCTTAATTGTGGTTGTCATAATTATGGTCGTGGTTGCTATAATCATGGTCGTGGTTGTTATAATCATAGTCGTGTTTGTTAAAATCATAGTTGTGGTTGTTATAATCATGGTCGTGGTTGTTATATTCATAGTCGTGGTTGTTATAATCATGGTCGTGGTGGTTATAATCATGGTCGTGGTTGTTTTTAATCATGGTCGTGGCTGTTATAATCATAGTCGTGGTTGTAATAATCATAATTCGTGGTTGTTATATTTTTGGTCGTCGTTGTTATATTCATGGTCGTGCTTGTTATATTCATGGTCGTGCTTGTTATAATCATAGTCGTGGTTGTTATAATCATACTCGTGGTTGTTATAATAATGGTCGTGGTTGTTATAAGCTTTGTCGTGGTTGTTATAATCATGGTCGTGGTTGTTATAATCATATTCGTGGTTGCCATTATCATATTCGCGGTTGCCATAATCTCGGTCGTGGTTGTTATAATTATAGTCGTTGTTGTTAAAATCATGGTGTTGGTTGTTGTAATCATAGTCGTGGTTGTTATAATCATACTCGTGGTTGATATAATAATGGTCGTGGTTGTCATACTCATGGTCTTGGCTGTTATAATCATGGTCGTGGTTGTTTAAACCATAGTCGTGCTCGTTATTTTCATAGTCGTGGTTGTTATAATCATTGTCTTGGGTGTTTTAATCACGGTCCTGGATGTTATAATCATGGTCGTGGATGTTATAATCATGGTTTTGGTTGTTATATTCTTGATCGGGGTTGTTATAATCATGTTCGTGTGTGTTATAATCACAGTTGTGGTTGTTAAAATCATGGTCGTTGTTGTTAAAATCATGGTCTTGGCTGTTATAATCATGGTCGTGGTTGTATAAATCATAGGCGTGATTGCTATAATCATAGCCGTGGTTGTTATTATCATGGTCGTGGTTGCTATAATCATAGTCGTGGTTAAGATCATAGTCGTGGTTGTTATATAATCATGGTCGTAGTTGTTATAGTCATATTCGTGGTTGTTATAATCATAGTCGTAGATATTATAATCTTAGTCTTGGTTGTTAAAATCATAATCGTGGTTATTTTATTTATGGTCGTGGTTGTTATATTCATGGTCGTGGCTGATTAAATCATAGTCGTGATTGTTATAATCATAGTCATGGTTGTTTTATCCATGGTCGTGGTTCTCATAATCATGGTCTTGGCTGTTATAATCATGGTCGTGGTTGTTATAATCATAATCGTGGTTATTATAATCATGGCCGTGGTTAATATTTTCATAGTCGTGGTTGTTATAATCATGGTCATGGTTAAGATCAAGAACTTAGTTGTTATAATCATGGTCATGGGTGTTATAATCATAGTCGTGGTTATGATCATAGTCGTGGTTGTTATATAATCATGGATGTGGTTGTTTAAATCATAGTCGTGATTGTTATAATCATAGTCGTGGTTGCTATAATCATGGTCGTGGTTGTTATAATCATGGTCTTGGCTGTTATAATCATGGTCGTGGTTATTATATTCATGGTTGTACTTGTTATTTTCATAGTCGTGGTTTTTATAATCATGGTCTTGGTTATGATCAAGGTCTTGGTTGTTATAATCATGGTTATGGGTGTTATAATCATAGTCGTGGTTATGATTTATAGTCGTGGTTGCTATATATTCATGATCGTGGTTGTTATATTCATTGTCGTGGTTGTTATAATCATAATCGTGGTTGTTATAATCATGGTCATGGTTGATATAATTATGGTCGTGGGTGTTATAATCATGGTCGTGATTATTATATTCTTGGTCGTACTTGTTATTTTCATAGTCGTGGTTGTTATAATCATGGTCGTGGTTATGATCAAGGTCTTAGTTGTTATAATCATAGTCTTGGTATTTATAATCATGGTCGTGGTTGTTATAATCATTGTCGTGGTTATTATCATAGTCGTGGTTGTTATATAATCATGGATGTGGTTGTTTAAATCATAGTCGTGATTGTTATAATCATAGTCGTGGTTGCTATAATCATGGTCGTGGTTGTTATAATCATGGTCGTGGTTGTTATAATCATGGTCTTGCCTGTTATAATCAAGGTCGTGGTTGTTATAATCATAGTCGTGGTTGTTATAATCATGGTCTTGCCTGTTATAATCATAGTCGTGGTTGTTATAATCATAGTCGTGGTTGTTATAATCATGGTCTTGCCTGTTATAATCATGGTCGTGGTTGTTATAATCATAGTCGTGGTTGTTATAATTGTGGTGTGGTTGTTTTATTCATGGTCGTGTTTGTGATAATCATGTTCGTGGGTGTTATAATCATAGATGTGGTTGTAAAAATCATAGTCGTGGTTGTTATAATCATGATCGTGGTTGTTATAAACATGGTCGTGGTTGTTATAATCATTTTCGTGGTTATGATCATGGTCGTGGATGTTATATAATCATGGTCGTGGTTGTTATAATCATGGTCGTGGTTGTTATAATCATAGTCGTGGTTGTTATAATCATAGTCTTGGTTGTTAAAATCATAATCATGGTTGTAATATTTATGGTCGTGGTTGTTATATTCATGGTCGTGGTAGTTTGAATCATAGTCGTGAGTGTTATAATCATAGTCGTGGTTGTTATAATCATGGTCGTCGTTGTCATAATCATAGTCGTGGTTATGATTATAGTCGTGGTTGTTATATAATCATGGTCGTGGTTGTTATAGTCATATTCGTGGTTGTTATAATCATGTTCGTGGGTGTTATAGTCATAGTTGTTGTTGTTAAAATCATGGTTGTGGTTGTTATATTCATGGTCGTGGTTGTTATAATCATGGTCGTGGTTGTTATAATTATGGTCGTGGTTGTTATAATCATAGTCGTGGTTGTTATATTCATGGTCGTGGTTGTTTGAATCATAGTCGTGATTGTTATAATCATAGTCGTGGTTGTTATAATCATGGTCGTCGTTGTTATAATCATAGTCGTGGTTTTGATTATAGTCGTGGTTGTTATATAATCATGGTCGTGGTTGTTATAGTCATGTTCGTGGGTGTTATAGTCATAGTTGTTGTTGTTAAAATCATGGTCGTGGTTGTTATAATCATGGTCGTGGTTGATATAATCATGGTCGTGGTTGTTATAATTATGGTCGTGGTTGTTATAATCATAGTCGTGGTTGTTATAATCATTGTCTTGGTTGTTAAAATCATAATCGTGGTTGTTATATTTATGGTCGTGCTTGTTATAATCATTGTCGTGATTGTTACAATCATAGTCGTGGTTTTTATAATCATAGTCATGGTTGTTATAATCATGGCCGTGGTTTTTATATTCATGGTCGTGGTTGTTATAATATTGGTCGTTGTTGATTTAATCATGGTCGTGATTGTTACAATCATAGTTGTGGTTTTTATAATCTTGGTCGTGGTGGTTATAATCATGGTCGTGGTTGCTATATAATCATGGTCGTGGTTGTTGTAATCATGTTCGTGGTTGTTATAATCATGGTCGTGGTGTTATAATCATAGTGTTGGTTGTTGTAATCACTGTTGTGGTTGTTATAATCATGGTCGTGGTTGTTATAATCATGGTCGTGGTTGTTATAATCATAGTCGTGGTTGTTATAATCATAGTCGTGGTTGTTATAATCATGGTCGTGGTTGTTATATTCATGGTCGTGCTTGTTATAATCATAGTCGTGGTTGTTATAATCATAGTCGTGGTTTGAAATAATAATGGTCGAGGTTTTTATAATCATCATCGTGGTTGTTATATTCATGGTCGTGATTGTTACAATCATAGTCATGGTTTTATAATCATGGTCGTGGTTATAATCATGGTCGTGGTTGTTATAATCATGGTCATGGTGTTATAATCATAGTCGTGGTTGTTGAATCATACTTGTGTTGTTATAATCATGGTCGTGGTTGTAATAATCATGGTCGTGGTTGTTATAATCATAGTCGTGGTTGTTATAATCATGGTCGTGGTTGTTATAATCATGGACGTGGTTGTTTAATCATAGACGTGGTTTTATAATCATGGTCGTGGTTATGATCAAGGTCGAGTTGTTATAATCATGGTCGTGGTTGTTATAATCATAGTCGTGGTTGTATAATCATGTTCGTGGTTGTTATAATCATGGTCGTGGTTGTTGTAATCATAGTGGTTGTTATTATCATGGTCGTGGTCGCTATATAATCATGGTCGTGGTTGCTATAATCATTTTCGTGGTTGTTATAATCATGGTCGTGGTTATGATCAGGTCGCAGATGCTATAATCATGGTCGTGGTTGTTATAATCATAGTCGTGGTTGCTATAATCATGGTCGTGGTTATGATCATGGTCGTGTTGTTATAATCATGGTCGTGGGTGTTATAATCATAGTCGTGGTTGTTGTAATCATAGTCGTGGTTGCTATAATCATGGTCGTGGTTGTTATAATCATGGTCGTGGTTGTTATAATCATAGTCGTGGTTGTTATAATCATAGTCGTGGTTGTTATAATCATGGTCGTGGTTGTTATATTCATGGTCGTGGTTGTTACATTCATGGTCGTGGTTGTTATAATCATAGTCGTGGTTGTTATAATCATAGTCGTGGTTGAAAAAATTGGTCGAGGTTGTTATAATCATGGTCTGGTTGTTATAATCATGGTCGTGATTGTTACAATCATAGTCGTGGTTTTTATAATCATGGTCGTGGTTATGATCATGGTCGTTGTTGTTATAATCATGGTCGTGGGTGTTATAATCATAGTCGTGGTTGTTATAATCATACTTTTTTATAATCATGGTCGTGGTTGTTATAATCATGGTTATGGTTGTTATAATCATAGTCGTGGTTGTTATAATCATAGTTGTGGTTGTTATAATCATAGTCGTGGTTGTTATAATCATGTTCGTGGTGTTATAATCATAGTTGGGTTGTTATAATCATGGTCGTGGTTGTTATAATCATGGTCGTGTTTGTTATTTTCATTGTCGTGGTTGCTATAATCATGGTCGTGGTTGTTATAATCATGGACGTGATTGTTACAATCATAGACGTGGATTTTATAATCATGGTCGTGGTTATGATCAAGGTCGAGTTGTTATAATCATAATCGTGTTTGTCATAATCATAGTCGTGGTTGATATAGTAATGGTCGTGGTTGTTATAATCATGGTCGTGGTTGTCTTAATCATATTTGTGGTTGATATAATCATATTCGTGGTTGTTATAATCATAGTCGTGGTTTTCATAATCATGGTCGTGGTTGTTATATTCATGGTCGTGCTTGTTATAATCATGGTCGTGGTTATTATAATCATGTTCGTGGTTGTTATAACCATGGACGTGGCTGTTATAATCATGGTCGTGGTTCTTGTAATCATAGTCGTGGTTATGATCATGGTCGTGGTTGCTATATAATCATGGTCGTGGTTGTTATAATAATATTCGTGGTTGTTATAATCATGGTCGTGCTTGTTATAATCATGGTCGAGGTTGTTATAATCATAGTCGTGGCTGTTATAATCATGGTCGTGGTTGTTATAATCATGGTCGTGATTATTACAATCATAGTCGTGGTTTTAATAATCATGGTCGTGGTTATGATCATGGTCGTTGTTGTTATAATCATGGTTATGGGTGTTATAAACATAGTCGTGTTTGTTATAATCATACTTTTTTTATAATCATGGACGTGGTTGTTATAATCATGGTTATGGTTGTTATAATCATAGTCGTGGTTGTTATAATCATGTTCGTGGGGGTTATAATCATAGTTGAGGTTGTTATAATAATGGTTGTGGGTGTTATAATCATGGTCGTGGTTGTTATTATCATAGTCGTGGTTGTAAAATCATGGTCGTGGTTGTTATAATCATAGACATGAGTGTTACAATCATACACGTGGATTTTATAATCATGGTCGTGGTTATGATCAAGGTCGAGTTGTTATAATCATAGTCGTGTTTGTATAAATCATAGTCGTGGTTGATATAGTAATGGTCGTGGTTGTTATAATCATGGTCGTGGTTGCTATAATCATAGTCGTGGTTGTTATAATCATAGTCGTGGTTGTTATAATCATGGTCGTGGTTGTTATAATCATGGTCGTGGTTGTTATAATCATAATCGTGGTTGTTATAATCATAGTCCAGGCTGCTATAATCATGGTCGTGGTTGTTATAATCATGGTCGTGGTTGTTATAATCATGGTAGAGCTTATTATAATCATAGTCGTGGTTGTTATAATCATAGTCGTGGTTGTTATTATCATGGGCCTGGCTGTTATAATCATATTCGTGGTTGTTATAATCATGGTCGTGATTGTTACAATCATAGTCGTGGTTGTTATAATCATGGTCGTGGTTATGATCATGGTCGCAGTTGTTATAATCATGGTCGTGGTTGTTATAATCATTGTCGTGGTTGTTATAATCATACTTTATTTTGTTATAATCATGGTCGTGGTTGTAATAATCATGGTCATGGTTGTTATAATCATTGTCGTGGTTGTTGTAATCATGGTCGTGGTTGTTATAATCATGGACGTGATTGTTACAATCATAGTCGTGGTTTTTATAATCATGGTCGTGGTTATGATCAAGGTCGAGTTGTTATAATCATAGTCGTGTTTGTATAATCATAGTCGTGGTTGATATAATCATGGTCGTGGTTGTTATAATCATGGTCGTGGATGTCTTATTCATGGTCGTGGTTGATGTAATCATATTCGTGGTTGTTATAATCATAGTCGTGGTTTTCATAATCATGGTCGTGGTTGTTATATTCATGGTCGTGCTTGTTATAATCATATTCGTGGTAGTTATAATCATGGTCGTGCTTGTTATAATCATGTTCGTGGTTGTTATAATCATATTCGTGGTTGTTATAATCATGGACGTGGTTGTTATAATCATGGACGTGGTTGTTATAATCATGGTCATGAGTGTTATAATCATGGTTGTGGTTGTTATAATCATAGTCGTGGTTGTTAAAATCATGGTCGTGGTTGTTATAATCATGGTCGTGGTTCTTGAATTCATAGTCGTTGTTATGATCATGGTCGTGGTTGCTATATAATCATGGTCGTGGTTGTTGTAATCATATTCGTGGTTGTTATAATCATGGTCGTGGTGGACATACTCATGGTCGTGGTTGCTATAATCATAGCCTTGGTTGTTATAATCATGGTCGTGGTCTTTTTAATCATGGTCGTGGTTGTTATAATCATAGTCGTGGTTTTTATAATCATAGTCGTGGTTGTTATAATCATGGTCGTGGTTGTTATATTCATGGTCGTGCTTGTTATAATCATGGTCGTGATTGTTACAATCATAGTCGTGGTTTTTATAATCATAGTCATGGTTGTTATAATCATAGTCGTGGTTTTTATAATCATGGTCGTGGTTGTTATAATAATGGTCGTGGTTGATTTAATCATGGTCGTGATTGTTACAATCATAGTTGTGGTTTTTATAATCTTGGTCGTGATTGTTACAGTCATAGTTGTGGTTTTTAAGATCATGGTCGTGGTTATGATCAAGGTCGTAGTTGCTATAATCATAGTCGTGGTTTTCATAATCAGGGTCGTGGTTGTTATATTCATGGTAGTGCTTGTTATAATCAGGGTCGTGGTTATTACAATCATATTCGTGGTTGTTATAACCATGGACGTGGCTGTTATAATCATGGTCGTGGTTATTGTAATCATAGTCGTGGTTATGATCATGGTCGTGGTTGCTATATAATCATGGTCGTGGTTGTTATAATCATCTTCGTGGTTGTTATAATCATGGTCGTGGTTGTTATAATCATGGTCGTGGTTGTTATAATCATAGTCGTGGTTGTTATAATCATGGTCGTGGTTGTTATAATCATGGTCGTGGTTGTTATAATCATGGTCGTGGTTGTTATAATCATGGTCGTGGTTCTTGTAATCATAGTCGTGGTTATGATCATGGTCGTGGTTGCTATATAATCATGGTCGTGGTTGTTGTAATCATATTCGTGGTTGTTATAATCATGGTCGTGGTGGTTATAATCATGGTCGTGGTTGCTATAATCATAGCCTTGGTTGTTATAATCATGGTCATGGTTTTTATAATCATAGTCGTGGTTGTTATAATCATAGTTGTGGTTTATATAATCTTGGTCGTGATTGCTACAATCATAGTTGTGGTTTTAAAATCATGGTCGTGGTTATGATCAAGGTCGTAGTTGTTATAATCATGGTCATGGGTGTTATAAACATAGTGGTGGTTGTTGTAATCACACTTGTGGTTGTTATAATCATGGTCGTAGTTGTAATAATCATGGTCGTGGTTGTTATAATCATAATCGTGGTTGTTATAATCATAGTCCTGGCTGTTATAATCATGGGCGTGGTTGTTATATTCATGGTCGTGGTTGTTATATTCATGGTCGTGCTTATTATAATCATAGTCGTGGTTGTTATAATCATAGTCGTGGTTGAAATAATAATGGTCGTGGTTGTTATAATCATCATCGTGGTTGTTATAATCATGGTCGTGATTGTTACAATTATAGTCATGGTTTTTATAATCATGGTCGTGGTTATGATCATGGTCGTAGTTGTTATAATCATGGTCATAGGTGTTATAAACATACTCGTGGTTGTTGTAATCATACATTATTTTGTTATAATCATGGTCGTGGTTGTAATAATCATGGTCATGGTTGTTATAATCATAGTCGTGGTTGTTGTAATCATGGTCGTGCTTGTTATAATCATGGACGTGATTGTTACAATCATAGACGTGGTTTTTATAATCATGGTCGTGGTTATGATCAAGGTCGAGTTGTTATAATCATAGTCGTGTTTGTCATAATAATAGTCGTGGTTGATATAGTAATGGTCGTGGTTGTTATGATCATGGTCGTGGTTGTTGTAATCATAGTGGTGGTGATGATCATGGTCGTGGTTGCTAAATAATCATGGTCGTGATTGCTACAATCATAGTTGTGGTTTTTTTAATCATGGTCGTGGTTATGATCACGATCGTAGTTGCTATAATCATGGTCGTGGGTGTTATAATTTTAGTCGTGGTTCCTATATTCATGGTCGTGGTTATGATCATGGTCGTAGTTGTTATAATCAAGGTCATGGGTGCTATAAACATAGTCGTGGTTGTTGTAATCATACTTGTAGTTGTTATAATCATGGTCGTGGTTGTTATAATCATGGTCGTGGTTGTTATAATCATAATCGTGTTTGTTATAATCATAGTCGTGGCTGTTATAATCATGGTCGTGGTTGTTATATTCATGGTCGTGGTTGTTATATTCATGGTTGTGCTTATTATAATCATAGTCGTGGTTGTTATAATCATAGTCGTGGTTGAAATATAATGGTCGAGGTTGTTATAATCATGGTCTGGTTATTATAATCATGGTCGTGATTGTTACAATTATAGTCATGGTTTTTATAATCGGCATGGTTATGATCATCGTCGTAGTTGTTATAATCATGGTCATAGGTGTTATAAACATAGTCGTGGTTGTTGTAATCATACTTTATTTTGTTATAATCATGGTCGTGGTTGTAATAATCATGGTCATGGTTGTTATAATCATAGTCGTGGTTGTTATAATCATGGTCGTGGTTGTTATAATCATGGACGTGATTGTTGCAATCATAGACGTGGTTTTTATAATCATGGTCGTGTTTATGATGAAGGTCGAGTTGTTATAATCATAGTCGTGTTTGTCTTAATCATAGTCGTGGTTGATATAGTAATGGTCGTGGTTGTTATGATCATGGTCGTGGTTGTTGTAATCATAGTGGTGGTGATGATCATGGTCGTGGTTGCTAGATAATCATGGTCGTGATTGCTACAATCATAGTTGTGGTTTTTTTAATCATGGTCGTGGTTATGATCACGATCGTAGTTGCTATAATCATGGTCGTGGGTGTTATAATTTTTGTCGTGGTTCCTATATTCATGGTCGTGGTTATGATCATGGTCGTAGTTGTTATAAACAAGGTCATGGGTGTTATAAACATAGTCGTGGTTGTTGTAATCATACTTGTAGTTGTTATAATCATGGTCGTGGTTGTTATAATCATGGTCGTGGTTGTTATAATCATAATCGTGGTTGTTATAATCATAGTCGTGGCTGTTATAATCATGGTCGTGGTTGTTATATTCATGGTCGTGGTTGTTATATTCATGGTTGTGCTTATTATAATCATAGTCGTGGTTGTTATAATCATAGTCGTGGTTGAAATATAATGGTCGAGGTTGTTATAATCATAGTCTGGTTATTATAATCATGGTCGTGATTGTTAAAATTATAGTCATGGTTTTTATAATCGGCATGGTTATGATCATCGTCGTAGTTGTTATAATCATGGTCATAGGTGTTATAAACATAGTCGTGGTTGTTGTAATCATACTTTATTTTGTTATAATCATGGTCGTGGTTGTAATAATCATGGTCATGGTTGTTATAATCATAGTCGTGGTTGTTATAATCATGGTCGTGGTTGTTATAATCATGGACGTGATTGTTGCAATCATAGACGTGGTTTTTATAATCATGGTCGTGTTTATGATGAAGGTCGAGTTGTTATAATCATAGTCGTGTTTGTCTTAATCATAGTCGTGGTTGATATAGTAATGGGCGTGGTTGTTATAATCATTGTCGTGGTTGTTGTAATCATATTGGTGGTTATAATCATGGTCGTGGTTGATATATAATCATGGTCGTGATTGTTACAATCATAGTTGTGGTTTTTATAATCATGGTCGTGGTTATGATCAAGGTCGTAGTTGCTATAATCATGGTCGTGGGTGTTATAATTATAGTCGTGGTTGCTATATTCATGGTCGTGGTTATGATCATGGTCGTAGTTGTTATAATCATGGTCATGGGTGTTATAAACATAGTCGTGGTTGTTGTAATCATACTTGTAGTTGTTATAATCATGGTCGTGGTTGTTATAATCATGGTCGTGTTGGTTATAATCATAATCGTGGTTGTTATAATCATAGTCGGGGCTGTTATAATCATGCTCGTGGTTGGTATATTCATGGTCGTGGTAGTTATATTCATGGTTGTGCTTGTTATAATCATAGTCGTGGTTGTTATAATCATAGTCGTGGTTGAAAAAATGATGGTCGAGGTTGTTATAATCATGGTCTGATTGTTATAATCATGGTCGTGATTTTTACAATCATAGTCGTGGTTTTTATAATCATGGTCGTGGTTATGATCATGGTCGTTGTTGTTATAATCATGGTCATGGGTGTTATAAACATAGTCGTGTTTGTTATAATCATACTTTTTTATAATCATGGTCGTGGTTGTTATAATCATGGTTATGTTTGTTATAATCATAGTCGTGGTTGTTATAATCATAGTTGTGGTTGTTATAATCATAGTCGTGGTTGTTTTAATCATGTTCGTAGGGGGTTATAATCATAGTTGAGGTTGTTATAATAATGGTTGTGGGTGTTATAATCATGGTCGTGGTTGTTATTATCATAGTCGTGGTTGTTATAATCATGGTCGTGGTTGTTATAATCATGGACGTGATTGTTACAATCATAGACGTGGATTTTATAATCATGGTGGTGGTTATGATCAAGGTCGAGTTGTTATAATCATAGTCGTGTTTGTCATAATCATAGTCGTGGTTGATATAGTTATGGTCGTGGTTGTTATAATCATGGTCGTGGTTGTCTTAATCATGGTCGTGGTTGATGAAATCATATTCGTGGTTGTTATAATCATTGTCGTCTTTTCATAATCATGGTCGTGGTTGTTATATTCAAGGTCGTGCTTGTTATAATCATGGTCGTGGTTATTATAATCATATTCGTGGTTGTTATAACCATGGACCTCGCTGTTATAATCATGGTCGTGGTTCTTGTAATCATAGTCGTGGTTATGATCATGGTCGTGGTTGCTATATAATCATGGTCGTGCTTGTTATAATCATATGCGTGGTTGTTATGATCATGGTCGTGCTTGTTATAATCATGGTCGTGGTTGTTATAATCATATTCATGATTGTTATAATCGTGGATGTGGTTGTTATAATCATGGTCATGAGTGTTATAATCATGGTTGTGGTTGTTATAATCATAGTCGTGGTTGTTATAATCATGGTCGTGGTTGTTATAATCATGGTCGTGGTTCTTGTAATCATAGTCGTGGTTATGATCATGGTCGTGGTTGCTATATATTCATGGTCGTGCTTGTTATAATCATATGCGTGGTTGTTATGATCTTGGTCGTGCTTGTTATAATCATGGTCGTGGTTGTTATAATCATATTCATGGTTGTTATAATCATGGACGTGGTTGTTATAATCATGGTCATGAGTGTTATAATCATGGTTGTGGTTGCTATAATCATAGTCGTGGTTGTTATAATCATGGTCGTGGTTGTAATAATCATGGTCGTGGTTGCTATATAATCATGGTCGTGGTTGTTGTAATCATATTCGTGGTTGTTATAATCATGGTCGTGGTGGTTATAATCATGGTCGTGGTTGCTATAATCATAGCCTTGGTTGATATAATCATGGTCGTGGTTTTTATAATCATGGTCGTGGGTGTTATAATCATAGTCGTGGTTTTTATAATCATAGTCTTGGTTGTTATAATCATGGTCGTAGTTGTTATATTCATGGTCGTGCTTGTTATAATCATGGTCGTGATTGTTACAAGCATAGTCGTGGTTTTTATAATCATAGTCATGGTTGTTATAATCATAGTCGTGGTTTTTATATTCATGGTCGTGGTTGTTATAATAATGGTCGTTGTTGATTTAATCATAGTCGTGATTGTTACAATCATAGTTGTTGTTTGTATAATCTTGGTCGTGATTGTAGCAATCATAGTTGTGGTTTTTAAAATCATCGTCGTGGTTATGATCAAGGTCGTAGTTGTTATAATCATGGTCATGGGTGTTATAAACATAGTGGTGGTTGTTGTAATCATACTTGTGGTTGTTATAATCATAGTCGTGGCTGTTATAATAATGGTCGTGGTTGTTATATTCATGGTCGTGGTTGTTATATTCATGGTTGCGTATATTATAATCATAGTCTTGGTTGTTATAATCATAGTCGTGGTTGAAATAATAATGGTCGAGGTTGTCATAATCATCATCGTGGTTGTTATAATCTTAGTCGTGGTTGTTATAATTATAGTAGTGGTTGTTATAATCATAGTCGTGGTTGTTATTATAATGGTCGTGGTTGTTATAATCATGTTCGTGGTTGTTATAATAATGGTCGTGATTATAATCATATTCGTGGTTGTTATAAACATGGTCGAGGTTGTTATAATCATGGTCGTTGTTGTTATATTCATGGTCGTGGTTGTTATAATTATGGTCGTGGTTATACTCATGGTCGTGGTTGTTATAATCATGGTCGTGGTTGTTATAATCATGGTCGTATTGTTATAATCATAGTCGTGGTTGATATAATAATGGTCGTGGTTGTTATTATCATGGTCGTGGTTGTTATAATAATGGTCGTGATTATAATCATACTCGTGGTTGTTATAAACATGGTCGTGGTTGTTATAATCTTGGTCGTGGTTGTTATATTCATGGTCGTGGTTGTTATAATTATGGTCGTGGTTATAATCATAGTCAAGGTTATCATAATCATGGTCGTGGTTGTTATAATCATTGTCGTTATTTTTATAATCATGGTCGTGGTTGTTATAATCATAGTCGTGGTTATGATCATAGTCGTGGTTGTTATATAATAATGGTCTTGGTTGTTATAAGCATATCTGTGGTTGTTATAATCATGGTCGTGGTTTTTATAATATTGGTCGTTGTTGTTATAATCATTGGTCGTGGTTGTTATAATCATGGTCGTGGTTGTTATAATCATTGGTCGTGGTTGTTATAATCATGAGTCATTGTTGTAATAATCATTTTCGTGGTTGTTATAATCATAGTCGTGGTTGTTATAATCATGGTCACGTTTGTTATAATCATAGTCGTGGTTGTTATACTCATGGTCGTGGTTGTTATAATCATGTTCGTAGTTGTTGTAATTATAGTCGCATTTGTAATAATCATAGTCGTGTTTGTTATAATCATGGTCGTGGTTGTTATATCAATGGTCGTGCTTTTTGTAATCATAGACGTGGTTGTTATAATCATGGTCGTTATAATCATTGTCTTGGTTGTTATAATCATGGTCGTGGTTGTTATAATCATGGTCGTTATAATCATTGTCTTGATTGGTATAATCATGGTCGTGGTTGTTATAATCATGGTCGTGGTTGTTATAATCATGGTTGTATTGTTATAATCATTGTCATGGTTGATATAATAATGGTCGTGGTTGTTATAATCATGGTCGTGGTTGTTATAATAATGGTCGTGATTATAATCATATTCGTGGTTGTATAAACATGGTCGTGGTTGTTATAATTATAGTCATGGTTTTTATAATCATGGTCGTGGTTATGATCATGGTCGTAGTTGTTATAATCCTGGGCATGGGTGTTATAAACATAGTCGTGGTTGTTGTAATCATACTTTATTTTGTTATAATCATGGTCGTGGTTGTTATAATCATGGACGTGATTGTTACAATCATAGACGTGGTTTTTATAATCATGGTCGTGGTTATGATCAAGGTCGAGTTGTTATAATCATAGTCGTGTTTGTCATAATAATAGTCGTGGTTGATATAGTAATGGTCGTGGTTGTTATAATCATGGTCGTGGTTGTCTTAATCATGGTCGTGGTTGATATAATCATATTCGTGGTTGTTATAATCATAGTCGTGGTTTTCATAATCATGGTCGTGGTTGTTATATTCATGGTCGTGCTTGTTATAATCATGGTCGTGGTTATTATAATCATATTCGTGGTTGTTATAACCATGGACGTGGCTGTTATAATCATGGTCGTGGTTCTTGTAATCATAGTCGTGGTTATGATCATGGTCGTGGCTGCCATATAATCATGGTCGTGGTTGCTATAATCATATTCGTGGTTGTTATAATCATGGTCGTGCTTGTTTTAATCATGGTCGTGGTTGTTATAATCATATTCGTGGTTGTTATAATCATGGACGTGGTTGTAATAATCATGGACGTGGTTGTTTTAATCATGGTCATGAGTGT
The DNA here is from genome assembly GCA_958450375.1 of Homarus gammarus. NCBI lineage: Eukaryota > Metazoa > Arthropoda > Malacostraca > Decapoda > Nephropidae > Homarus > Homarus gammarus. The sequence continues at coordinate 164,642 of CAUDMG010002286.1, read as the reverse complement.
TTTAATCATGGATTTGGTTGTTATAATCATAGTCGTGGTTGATATAATCATGGTCGTGGCTGTTATAATCATGGTCGTGGTTCTTGTAATCATAGTCGTGGTTATGATCATGGTCGTGGTTGCTATAAAATCATGGTCGTGGTTGTTATAATCATATTCGTGGTTGTTATAATCATGGTCGTGGTGGTAATAATCATGGTCGTGGTTGCTATAATCATAGCCTTAGTTGTTATAATCATGGTCGTGGTTTTTATAATCATGGTCTTGGTTGTTATAGTCATAGCCGTGGTTGTTATAATCATAGTCGTGGTTGTTATAATCATGGTCGTGGTTGTTATATTCATTGTCGTGCTTGTTATAATCATGGTCGTGATTGTTATAATCATAGATGTGGTTTTTATAATCATAGTCATGGTTGTTATAATCATAGTCGTGGTTTTTATATTCATGGTCGTGGTTGTTATAATAATGGTCGTTGTTGTTTTCATCATGGTCGTGATTGTTACAATCATAGTTGTGGTTTTTATAATCTTGGTCGTGATTGTTACAATTATAGTTGTGGTTTTTATAATCATGGCCGTGGTTATGATCAAGGTCGTAGTTGTTATAATCATGGTCATGGGTGTTTTAAACATAGTGGTGGTTGTTGTAATCATACTTGTGGTTGTTATAATCATGGTCGTGGTTGATATAATCATAGTCGTGGTTATTATAATGATAATCGTGGTTGTTATAATTATAGTCGTGGCTGTTATAATCATGGTCGTGGTTGTTATATTCATCGTCGTGGTTGTTATATTCATGGTTGTGCTTATTATAATCATAGTCTTGGTTGTTATAATCATAGTCGTGGTTGAAATAATAATGGTCGAGGTTGTTATAATCATCATCGTGGTTGTTATAATCATGGTCGTGATTGTTACAATTATAGTCATGGTTTTTATAATCATGTTCGTGGTTATGATCATTGTCGCAGTTGTTATAATCATGGTCATGGGTCTTATAAACATAGTCGTGGTTGTTATAATCATACGTTATTTTGTTATAATCATGGTCGTGGTTGTAATAATCATGGTCATGGTTGTTATAAACATAGTCGTGGTTGTTATAATCATAGTTGTGGTTGTTACAATCATAGTCGGGGTTGTTATAATCATGTTCGTGGGTTTTATAATCATAGTTGTGGTTGTTATAATAATGGTTGTGGGTGTTATAATCATGGTCGTGGTTGTTATAATCATAGTCGTGGTTGTTATATTCATAGTCGTGGTTGTTATAATAATGGTCGTTGTTGCTATAATCATGGTAGTGATTGTTACAATCATAGTTGTGGTTTTTATAATCATGGTCGTGGTTATGATCAAGGTCGTAGTTGCTATAATCATGGTCGTGGGTGTTATAATTATAGTCGTGGTTGCTATAATCATGGTCGTTGGTTATGATCATGGTCGTAGTTGTTATAATCTTGGTCATGCGTGTTATAAACATAGTCGTGGTTGTTGTAATCATACGTGTGGTTGTTATAATCATGGTCGTGGTTGTTATAATCACGGTCGTGGTTGATATAATCATAATCGTGGTTGTTATAATCATAGTCGTGGCTGTTATAATCATGGTAGTGGGTGTTATATTCATGGTGGGTCGTGGTTGTTATATTCATGGTTGTGCTTATTATAATCATTGTCGTGGTTGTTATAATCATAGTCGTGGCTATGATCATGGTCGTAGTTGTTATAATCATGGTCATGGGTGTTATAAACATAGTCGTGGTTGTTATAATCATACTTTTTTTTATAATCATGGTCGTGGTTGCTATAATCATATTCGTGGTTGTTATAACCATGGCCGTGGCTGTTATAATCATGGACGTGGTTGTAATAATCATGGTCATGAGTGCTATAATCATGGTTGTGGTTGTTATAATCATACTCGTGGTTGTTATAATCATGGTCGTTGTTGCTATAATCATGGTCGTGGTTGTTGCAATCATAGTCGTGGTTTTGATCATGGTCGTGGTTGCTATATAATTATGGTCGTGGTTGTTATAATCATAGCCTTGGTTGTTATAATCATAGTCGTGGTTGTTATAATCATGGTCGTGGTTGTTATATTCATGGTCGTGCTTGTTATAATCATGGTGGTGGTTGTTATAATCATATTCGCGGTTGTTTTAATCTTGGACGTGGTTGTTATCATTATGGATGGGGTTGTTATAATCATGGTCATGAGTGTTATAATCATGGTCGTGGTTGTTATAATGATAGTCGTGGTTGTTATAATCATGGTCGTGGTTGTTATAATCATGGTCGTGGTTGTTGTAATCATAGTGGTGGTTATGATCATGGTCGAGGGTGCTATATAAACATGGTCGTGCTTGTTACAATCATAGTCGTGGTTTTCATAATCATAGTCATGGTTGTTATAATCATAGTCGTAGTTTTTATATTTATGGTCGTGGTTGTTATAATAATGGTCGTTGTTGTTATAATCATGGACGTGATTGTTACAATCATAGTTGTGGTTTTTATAATCATGGTGGTGGTTATGATCAAGGTCGTAGTTGCTATAATCATGGTCGTGGGTGTTATAATTATAGTCGTGGTTGCTATATTCATGGTCGTGGTTATGATCATGGCCGTAGTTGCTATAATCATGGTCATGGGTGTTATATACATAGTCGTGGTTGTTGTAATCATACTTGTGGATGCTATAATCATGCTCGTGGTTATTATAATCATGGTCGTGGTTGTTATAATCATAATCGTGTTTGTTATAATCATAGTCGTGGCTGTTATAATCATGGTTGTGGTTGCTATATTCATGGTCGTGGTTGTTATATTTATGGTTGCGGTTGACATAATAATGGTCGTGATTGTTACAATCATAGTCGTGGTTTTTATAATCATGGTCGTGGTTGTTGCAATCATAGTCGTGGTTTTGATCATGGTCGTGGTTGCTATATAATTATGGTCGTGGTTGTTATAATCATAGCCTTGGTTGTTATAATCATAGTCGTGGTTGTTATAATCATGGTCGTGGTTGTTATATTCATGGTCGTGCTTGTTATAATCATGGTGGTGGTTGTTATAATCATATTCGCGGTTGTTTTAATCTTGGACGTGGTTGTTATCATTATGGATGGGGTTGTTATAATCATGGTCATGAGTGTTATAATCATGGTCGTGGTTGTTATAATGATAGTCGTGGTTGTTATAATCATGGTCGTGGTTGTTATAATCATGGTCGTGGTTGTTGTAATCATAGTGGTGGTTATGATCATGGTCGAGGGTGCTATATAAACATGGTCGTGCTTGTTACAATCATAGTCGTGGTTTTCATAATCATAGTCATGGTTGTTATAATCATAGTCGTAGTTTTTATATTTATGGTCGTGGTTGTTATAATAATGGTCGTTGTTGTTATAATCATGGACGTGATTGTTACAATCATAGTTGTGGTTTTTATAATCATGGTGGTGGTTATGATCAAGGTCGTAGTTGCTATAATCATGGTCGTGGGTGTTATAATTATAGTCGTGGTTGCTATATTCATGGTCGTGGTTATGATCATGGCCGTAGTTGCTATAATCATGGTCATGGGTGTTATATACATAGTCGTGGTTGTTGTAATCATACTTGTGGATGCTATAATCATGCTCGTGGTTATTATAATCATGGTCGTGGTTGTTATAATCATAATCGTGTTTGTTATAATCATAGTCGTGGCTGTTATAATCATGGTTGTGGTTGCTATATTCATGGTCGTGGTTGTTATATTTATGGTTGCGGTTGACATAATAATGGTCGTGATTGTTACAATCATAGTCGTGGTTTTTATAATCATGGTCGTGGTTGTTATACTCATAGTCGTGGTTGTTATAATCATAATCGTGGATGTTATGTTCATAGTCGTGGTTGTTATAATAATGGTCGTTGTTGTTATAATCATGGTCGTGATTGTTACAATCATAGTTGTGGATATTATAATCATGGTCGTGGTTGTTATAATCATGGTCATGGGTGTTATAAATATAGTCGTGGTTGTTGTAATCATGCTTGTGGTTGTTATAATCATGGTCGTGGTTGTTATAATCATTGTCGTGGGTGTTATAATCATAATCGTGGTTGTTATAATCATAGTCGTGGCTGTTATAATCATGGTCGTGGTTGTTTTAATCATAGTCGTGGTTATCATCATAGTCGTGGTTGTTATTTAATCATGATCGTGGTTGTTATAATCATATTCGTGGTTGTTATAATAATGGTCGTGGTTGTTATAATCATAGTCGTGGTTGTTATAATCGTGGTCGTGGTTGTTATAATCATGGCGGTGGTTGTTGTAAACATGGTTGTGGTTGTTATAATCAGAGTCGTGGGTGTTATAATCATGGTCGTGGTTGTTATATTCATGGTCGTGGTTGTTATATTCATGGTTGTGGCTGAAATAATAGTGGTCGAGGTTGTTATAATCATGGTCGTGGTTGTTATAACCATGGTCGTGGTTGTTATAATCACATTCGTGGTTGTTATAATCATGGTCGTGGTTGTTATAATCATATTCGTGGTTGTTATAATCGTGGTCGTGGTTGTCATAATCATGGCGGTGGTTGTTGTAAGCATGGTTGTGGTTGTTATAATCAGAGTCGTGGTTGTTATAATCATGGTCGTGGTTATGATCAAGGTCGAGTTGTTATAATCATAGTCGTGTTTGTCATAATCATAGTATTGGTTGAAATATTAATGGTCGTGGATATTGTAATCATGGTCGTGGTTGTCTTAATCATGGTCGTGGTTGATGTAATCATATTCGTGGTTGTTATAATCATAGTCGTTGTTTTCATAATCATGGTCGTGGTTGTTATATTCATGGTCGTGGTTGCTATAATCATGGTCGTGGTTGTTATAATCATATTCGTGGTTGTTATAACCATGGACGTGGCTGTTATAATCATGGACGTGGTTGTAATAATCATGGTCATGAGTGTTATAATCATGGTTGTGGTTGTTATAATCATAGTCGTGGTTGTTATAATCATGGTCGTGGTTGTTATAATCATGGTCGTGGTTGTTGTAATCATAGTCGTTGTTTTCATAATCATGGTCGTGGTTGTTATATTCATGGTCGTGGTTGTTATAATCATGGTCGTGGTTGTTATAACCATATTCGTGGTTGTTATAATCATGGACGTGGTTGTTATAATCATGGTCGTGGTTGTTATAATCATATTCGTGGTTGTTATAATCATGGTCGTGGTGGTTAAAATCATGGTCGTGGTTGCTATAATCATAGCCTTGGTTGTTATATGCATGGTTGTGGTTTTTATAATCATGGTCGTGCTTGTTATAATCATAGTCGTGGTTGTTATAATCATAGTCGTGGTTGTTATAATCATGGTCGTGGTTGTTATATTCATGGTCGTGCTTGTTATAATCATGGTCGTGGTTGTTATAATCGTATTCGCGGTTCTTATAATCTTGGACGTGGTTGTTATAATTATGGACGGGGTTGTTATAATCATGGTCATGAGTGTTATAATCATGGTCGTGGTTGTTATAATCATAGTCCTGGTTGTTATAATCATAGTCGTGGTTTTTATATTTATGGTCGTGGTTGTTATAATAATGGTCGTTGTTGTTATAATCATGGTCGTGATTGTTACAATCATAGTCGTGGTTTTTATAATCATGGTTGTGGTTATGATCAAGGTCGTAGTTGTTATAATCATGGACGTGGGTGTTATAATTATAGTCGTGGTTGCTATATTCATGGTCGTGGTTATGATCATGGCCGTAGTTGTTATAATCATGGTCATGGGTGTTATAAACATAGTCGTGGTTGTTGTAATCATACTTGTGGTGGTTATAATCATGCTCGTGGTTGTTATAATCATGGTCGTGGTTGTTACAATCATAATCGTGGTTGTTATAATCGTAGTCGTGGCTGTTATAATCATGGTCGTGGTTGTTATATTCATGGTCGTGGTTGTTATATTCATGGTTGTGGTTGACATAATAATGGTCGTGATTGTTACAATCATAGTCGTGGTTTTTATAATCATGGTCGTGGTTGTTATACTCAAAGTCGTGTTTGTTATAATCATAATCGTGGATGTTATATTCATAGTCGTGGTTGTTATAATAATGGTCGTTGTTGCTATAATCATGGTCGTGATTGTTACAATCATAGTTGTGGATTTTATAATCATGGTCTTGGTTGTTATAATCATGGTCATGGGTGTTATAAACATAGTCGTGGTTGTTGTAATCATACTTGTGGTTGTTATAATCATGGTCGTGGTTGTTATATTCATTGTCGTGGGTGTTATAATCATAATCGTGGTTGTTATTGTTAGGTTCTGAATAATAAGTTCTATATACAGGAGAGAACACAAACACCTGTATAGTTTTGTAGGTTCGGTTTACTGGATAAGAGTATGTACACAGAGGGAAGCAGCACTTTCCCTTGGCTAGGGTCCTTTTCAACTGCTATAGGCGACGTATGGCAAGTGATACATTAGCAGCTTCCATACGTCGCCAGGCACATTAATTAAGCGTGTGGGATATGGTAATAACATTGCCACACGCTGCTAGCTAGGCTGAATAAATAATACATAAATGGAGCACATACATAATATACATACATGATATATAATCCAGCATACATAATATACATACACCTCCCTCCCCCCTATACGCTCATAGCAAAGTCTTGAGCGGACCTTTTCTTTTGGATCCGTTCTGAGCGTCGAGGGACTTCATCACTGGGAAGGGTATGGGACTCAACACTGGTGGCGGGGCCAGCAGAAGGCATTGTTACGGGTCGGAGAAAACAGCGGTTCCTCCACCACACCCGACCACTGGGTAACCGCACCTGGTAGTCCCGTGACCTGCCGAGACCCATGACTACGCCTACTTTGTCCCAACGTAGGGAGGTCGGGTCCTGAACACGGACTTGGGTGCCGACACTCAACCTGGGGAGAGAACGGGCGTGGTCATTGTAGCGGGCGACGACGTCCTGAACACGTTCGGCGGCTCGGCGATCACAATCCTCTGTCTTGGCCTGCCACTCCTTGGAGAAGGATTGAGGGTGAGCAGGGACACAAGAACGAAGGGGGCGTCCATACAAAACCTGGGCAGGGGAGCGTCCGGTGTAGTTAGGTGTGTTGCGGAGTTCAAGAAGACCCCTGTCGAAGGCCTCGCAGTCAATGTTCCCAGAAGGGGCCACCTTAAGGATGAGGTGCTTCAGGGATTTGACAGCAGCCTCAGCGTGGCCGTTGGACTGCGGGTAATGGGGTGATGACAACACATGCCGGACTCCCCATCGGTCAAGGAACACAGCAAAGTCCCGGCTTGTGAACTGAGGCCCTCCGTCGGTTCGCAGGCGTACAGGAACGCCCACGTCACGGAAGTAGTGGCGGAGCTTGCTGATGGTGGCGGCAGACGTCGTGTCATTACCGCACTTGATGACAACCGGCCAACCAGAGAGACGGTCGACAATAACGAGGAAGGACTTTCCTGACACACAGAAAAAGTCGGCCGACACAGACTCAAAGGGGCGGGTGGGGTTGTCGTCACTCATAAAGGGTTCCTGCTGCTGGCTGGGTTGTAATACTTGGCAGGGCTCACACGCACGGACGACATTGGAGATGTCGGAGTTGATGCCGGGCCAGAACACAGTCTGTCGTGCACGTCGTTTGGTGGCCTCAGCTCCACGGTGACTGTCGTGAAGGCGGGCCAAGGCGTGGGGACGTGATGCAGCAGGGACAACTACACGTGCTCCGTACAGAACAAGGTCTCCGTCGCAGTAGAGTTCATCGCGGAGTTTCCAATACGGGAGCAGGGTGTTGTGAAGATCGTAGCGGTTGCTAGGAAATCCATTCCTCACACACTCGACAAGTCGGACGTAGGAAGGGTCATCTCGGGCCGCTGTTCGAAGGTCCTCCATTGCCTTGTCGTCATCTGGTGACGGGTCCGAACGAAGGGATTGGACGGCATGGAGAGTGACCACAGTCCTGACGGAAAGAGCGAGGTCGGCGTCGAGTACATGGTCTTCTGGAGTAGGGCGGCTGACAGGAGAGCGGGATAAGGCATCAGGGATGCAGAGCTCCTTACCAGCACGCCACACTGCAGTGAAGATGTACGCCGAGAGCTTCTCTTTCAGACGCTGGAGGCGAGGGTTCTCAACAGCGTCTAGCGTGTAGTGGTTGAGGATCGGGACAAGCGGGCGATGGTCGGTCACTAGGTGAAAGTATTGCAGGCCTATGAGGTAAAACCTGCACTTGGACATCGCCCAAACCACGGCCAACAGCTCCAACTCAATAGTGGCGTAGCGCGTCTCAGTGTCAGAGAGGAAACGCGAGCCACACTGGACGAGCCGGAACTGCCCTCCACCATGATCCTGCAGTAGGGCGTATCCCACGCCATACAAGCGTGAGGCATCTGTCTGCAGAACTGTCGGCAAGGCTGGGTCAAACGTGGCGAGGACAGGTGGACGAGACAGGGCCTGTTTCACTTGCTGGAAGGCCTTGTCGTGGTCGGGGGTCCACAGGAATGTCCTCTTGGGGCTCATCAGGGGGCGAAGTGGTTGAGCAGCTGCGGAGATGTCCGACGAAAACTCTGCTAACTGGTTGACGAGACCGATGAAGGACCTCAAGTCGGTCAGGTTAGCAGGGGTGGGAAAATCCGTAATGGCGCGGACCTTTTCCGGGTCAGCTGCGATACCATTCCCTGAGAGGGTGTACCCACAAAAGTCAACTGAAGAGCTGGCCAGAACAAACTTGTCGGCATTTAGGGTAATGCCGTGCTTCCGGCACCTGTTGAGTACCTCGTAGATACGGCAGAGGTGATCCATATAATCCTCGTCGTACACGAGTATGTCGTCGACCACTTTCACGCAGTTTGCCAGACCTTGTAGAGCCATATCACCTCGAAGACAGAAAGCGTCTCCTGTAGCGGCGAATCCCATGGGGCCACGGCAATAACTGTAACGTCCATGCGGGGTGATGAAAGTTGTGAGTGGTCGGTCTTCTTCGGCAAGCTCTATCTGCCAGTATCCACACAGGGCGTCCATCGTCGTGAAGAAGCGCGCCTTCGGGTTCACGCTGCGTATGGCTGCAAAGGGCGTGGGAGAAGGGTGCGCAGGACGAGACACCTGGTTGTTGAGCTTGGAAAGGTCAGTGGTGATCCGAACACCACCTTTAGGTTTTGCGACGACAACCATCGGGTGACACCATGGAGACGGGTCATCGCCGGTTGGTACAATAATTTCTTGGGCGACCATGGAGTCCAGCTCGTTTTTGACCGCCTCGCGGAAGGCCAGGGGAACCAGTCGAGGGGTGTAAATAGCGAATGGCTTCGCGTCGTCCCTCAGGTGGATCCTCATGGGGGGACCTGCCATCTTATTGAGAGGCTTGGATTCCAGAGCGGACTTGGTCACCAGAACGTCGCTGAATTCCTTCAGGAAGTACTTCCGAGCATCCGAAGGAGAGGTGTCACTGGCAAGAGGCAGGGGTAGGGCGGCAGCAGGGTCGTTGCTGCTCCCTTTTTGCACCCTGTTGGCGTGTTTTACCTCAAGAATAGGTTTGGGGAAGTCCTGGGAGATGATGGCCAACTCTTGGCAATGTCTGTAGGACAGCAAAGGAGTCGGGACGCCATTATGCACATCAATCCAGGCTTGACACGACCTGTTGCCAAAGGTGACGTGTGCATAGAGTGAACCTAGGGCCGGGGTCATCTGTGAACCATCTGCCATAAAGCGGAGATCCTTGGGGGGCGGTCCTAGATCACTTGGAGAGAGCCCCAAGCATTGCAAATGCTGGGGACCGATGACTGTAGCATCAGCGCCGGTGTCGGGCAACATCTGAAGACGGGATGACACACCGCCGTAGGTCACGATGACACTGATGTACTGGGGGACTTTGGTCCTGGGACGCGGGGGGGAGCACACATTCCTAATGTGGCTCGAGCGTTGTCAAGAGTCGTCGTACCTCTGATTGGAAGACTGTGGGCGGCCCTCTCTGGTGGAGGGGGGCTGAAGCTTCCGCCGACGCGGTCCCTTGGGTATGTTGGAAGGGCAACACTTGTCATAGTGGCCCAGACGACCGCACACATTGCACTGGACGCGTTTGGCTGGGCACCGTACTGTGAGTGACCAGTGGCCCTTACGGTCACAGCTGTTGCAGGTAGACTGAGCAGCTGGACACACCTGTGTTCCGTGCTGCTTACCACAGTTGTTGCAAAATAAACCGGGCGTGGACGTGGTGGGCGAAGGCTTAAGGACAGACTTCTTGTCCTTCTTGTACCGGGACACAGCGCGTACAGCTGTAGGGGGAGCACGGATGGCAGAGGTAGCACACCTGGCAGCCTCATAGGAGCGACATATCGTCAACACATCCTTAAGAGAAGGAGAAGAGTCGAGGGAGGTGAGGCGTTGGACAAGTTCCTCGTCCTTAACACCCATCAGGATCACCTGCCTCAACTGGGTCTCCTCGCACTGCTGGTGGTGGCCTGGACATATATCTACCTCTTCCGAGGCTCTCTTAAGACGCACGTAAAAGGCATCAAAAGACTCACCCTCCATCTGTCTGCAGCTAAACAATTCCCTCCTGCGCAGAGCTTCATTCTGCTGTCCTTTGATGTGCCGTTGTAGAACGTCCAGTACCTCCTCTACAGACAGCAAAGAGGTTGGGGGTACCTGCAACGTATGTTCCAAGACACGCTGAATTTCCAAGGACAGCCACATGCGCAGCTGGATGAGTTGTTTAGGCTGTGACAAAATCTGGAGATCCACCATTGTAGAATAATCAGTCCACCGTCGCCGCCATTCACGAAAAGTCTGGAAAGTCTCATCAGGCTTCAAGATGGGCGGCGTTTGAGCTGCTGCTTTAGGTGGGGCTGGGGGGCGTGAAGGAAGCATGGATGAGGTATCTGAACCAGTCAGTACCGAGGCAGTGTTAGAGCCAGGGGCTTGGTTAACAGTGAGGCGAGATATCAAGGCTTCAAACCGTTCACTGTCTTCCAATCTCCGTTGGTTGTCTCGTTCTGCCTCTGCTTGCCTTCTGTGCTCATCCGCCAAACGTCTGTGAGCTTCATCCTCGCGTTTCTCATCTCTCATAAACTTCAGTAAAGCAATTATCTCTGGAGACAACGCTGAATATTGAGGTGAGGGACTGCGCGATGTGGGGGCTGGAGCGTCGTGGCCGGCCTGGTCATCCATCTCTGCGGGGCTATCACCCGCCTGAGTCATCCAGACGCTGGGTCCACGGCTACGTAAGGCGTGAGACATAACTACTTCCTCTGTGTACTATGTCTTAAATCAGTGTTGACCGGTCAGCCCGTCGTATCAACAAGATTTCAGACAAAAAATTAATTAAATACACAGATAAGTAGGTTATATATATAAAATATATATAAGGAAGCCGTGCGGTCAGCGAGTGTTAGTATGTGTATGTGTGTGGTGTCCCGGGCGGGTAGAGAGTCTCGCCCCAGCTGTGAGGGGGGGGTGGAGGCGGCGCTGTGAGGGGGTGGGGGGAGAGGCGCGGCGACTCCCAGTCAGCCCAGTACCCTCAGGACGCGGTCAGAGACGGGTGCACTGAACTCTACTCCTTACAAATGCCCAGAACATGCCGTATACCTTGGGAATCCTTTAGAACAAGGTCACACATGAATGGCACGAAACACACAATGCACTAAACACTTCACAGAAAATCACTGTCACCGACACTGCTCAAAGTTGCTGAAATTCTTCGAGGAGAGGTGACGCACGGGAGTTGACCCAAGCGAGAGGAGTCCGTACGCAGGCTTCCCCACAAACTTTGCACTATCACTCGTAATTATCCAGTAAGATCGGATCACTGCGCCATGTTAGGTTTTGAATAATAAGTTCTATATACAGGAGAGAACACAAACACCTGTATAGTTTTTTAGGTTCGGTTTACTGGATAAGAGTATGTACACAGAGGGAAGCAGCACTTTCCCTTGGCTAGGCTCCTTGTCAACTGCTATAGGCGACGTATGGCAAGTGATACATTAGCAGCTTCCATACGTCGCCAGGCACATTAATTAAGCGTGTGGGATATGGTAATAACATTGCCACACGCTGCTAGCTAGGCTGAATAAATAATACATAAATGGAGCACATACATAATATACATACATGATATATAATCCAGCATACATAATATACACACAGTTATAATCATAGTCGTGGCTGTTATAATCATGGTCGTGGTTGTTTTAATCATAGTCGTGGTTATGATCATAGACGTGGTTGTTATTTAATCATGATCGTGGTTGTTATAATCATATTCGTGGTTGATATAATCATGGTCGAGGTTGTTATAATCATAGTCGTGTTTGTTATAATCGTGGTCGTGGTTGTTATAATCATGGCGGTGGTTGTTGTAAACATGGTTGTGGTTGTTATAATCAGAGTCGTGGTTGTTATAATCATGGTCGTGGTTGTTATATTCATGGTCGTGGTTGTTATATTCATGGTTGTGGCTGAAATAATAGTGGTCGAGGTTGTTATAATCATGGTCGTGGTTGTTATAATCATGGTCGTGATTGTTACAAACAAAGTCGTGGTTTTTATAATCATTATCGTGGTTATGATCATCGTCGTAGTTGTTATAATCATGGTCATGGGTGTTATAAGCATAGTCGTGGTTGTTAAAATCATACTATTTCTTATAATCATGGTCGTGGTTGTTATAATCATGGTCATGGTTGTTATAATCATAGTCGTGGTTGTTATAATCATAGTTGTGGTTGTTATAATCATAATCGTGGTTGTTATAATCATGTTCGTGGGTGTTATTATCATAGTTCTGGTTGTTATAATAATGGTTGTGGGTGTTATAATCACGGTCGTGCTTGTTGTAATCATAGTCGTGGTTGTTATAATCATGGTCGTGGTTGTTATAATCATGGTCGTGCTTGTTATAATCATATTCGTGGTTGTTATAACCATGGACGTGGCTGTTATAATCATGGACGTGGTTGTTATAATCATGGTCATGAGTGTTATAATCATGGTTGTGGCTGTTAAAATCATAGTCGTGGTTGTTATAATCATGGTCGTGGTTGTTTTAATCATGGGCGTGGTTGTTGTAATCATTGTCATGGTTATTATCATGGTCGTGATTGCTATATAATCATGGTCGTGGTTGTTATAATCATATTCGTGGTTGTTATAATCATGGTCGTGGTGGTTACAATCATGGTCGTGGTTGCCATAATCATAGCCTTGGTTGTTATAATAATGGTCGTGGTTTTTATAATCGTGGTCGTGGTTGTTATAATCGTAGTCGTGGTTGTTATAATCATAGTCGTGGTTGTTATAATCATGTTCGTGGTTGTTATATTCATGGTCGTGCTTGTTTTAATCATGGTCGTGGTTGTCATAATCATGGTCGTGCTTGTTATAATCATGGTCGTGGTTGGTATAATCATATTCGTGGTTGTTATAATCTTGGACGTGGTTGGAATAATCATAGACGGGGTTGTTACAATCATAGTCGTGGTTTTTATAATCTAGTCGTGGTTATGATCAAGGTCGAATTGTTATAATCTTAGTCGTGTTTGTCATAATCATAGTCGTGGTTGTTATAATCATGGTCATGAGCGTTACAATCATGGTCGTGGTTGTTATAATCATAGTCTTGGTTGGTATAATCATGGTCGTGGTTGTTATAATCATGGTCGTGGTTGTTGTAATCATAGTGGTGGTTATGATCATGGTCGTGGTTGCTATATAATCATGGTCGTGATTGTTACAATCATAGTTGTGGTTTTTATAATCATGGTCGTGGTTATGATCAAGGTCGTAGTTGCTATAATCATGGTCGTAGGTGTTATAATTATAGTCGTGGTTGCTATATTCATGGTCGTGGTTATGATCATGGTCGTAGTTGTTATAATCATGGTCATGGGTGTTATAAACATAGTCGTGGTTGTTGTAATCATACTTGTAGTTGTTATAATCATGGTCGTGGTTGTTATAATCATGGTCGTGGGTGTTATAGTCATAATCGTGGTTGTTATAATCATAGTCGTGGCTGTTATAATCATGGTCGTGGTTGTTATATTCATGGTCGTGGTTGTTATATTCATGGTTGTGCTTATTATAATCATAGTCGTGGTTGTTATAATCATTGTCGTGGTTGAAATAATAATGGTCGAGGTTGTTATAATCATGGTCTGGTTGTTATAATCATGGTCGTGGTTGTTACAATCATAGTCGTGGTTTTTATAATCATGGTCGTGGTTATGATCATGGTCGTTGTTGTTATAATCATGGTCATGGGTGTTATAAACATAGTCGTGTTTGATATAATCATACTTTTTTTTATAATCATGGTCGTGGTTGTTATTAGCATGGTTATGGTTGTTATAATCATAGTCGTGGTTGTTATAATCATAGTTGTGGTTGTTATAATCATAGTCGTGGTTGTTATAATCATGTTCGTGGGGGTTATAATCATAGTTGAGGTTGTTATAATAATGGTTGTGTGTGTTATAATCATGGTCGTGGTTGTTATAATCATGGACGTCATTGTTGCAATCATAGACGTGGATTTTATAATCATGGTCGTGGTTATGATCAAGGTCGAGTTGTTATAATTATAGTCGTGTTTGTCATAATCATTGTCGTGGGTGATATAGTAATGTTCGTGGTTGTTATAATCATAGTCGTGGTTGTCTTAATCATGGTCGTGGTTGATATAATCATATTCGTGGTTGTTATAATCATAGTCTTAGTTTTCATAATCATGGTCGTGGTTGTTATATTCATGGTCGTGCTTGCTTTAATCATGGTCGTGGTTATTATAATCATAATCTTGGTTGTTATAACCATGGACGTGGCTGTTATAATCATGGTCGTGGTTCTTGTAATCATAGTCGTGGTTATGATCATGGTCGTGGTTGCTATATAATCATGGTCGTGGTTGTTATAATCATATTCGTGGTTGTTATAATCATGGTCGTGCTTGTTATAATCATGGTCGTGGTTGTTATAATCATATTCGTGGTTGTTATAATCATGGACGTGGTTGTTATAATCATGGACGTGGTTGTTATAATCATGGTCATGAGTGTTATAATCATGGTTGTGGTTGTTATAATCATAGTCGTGGTTGTTATAATCATGGTCGTGGTTGTTATAATCATGGTCGTGGTTCTTGTAATCATAGTCGTGGTTATGATCATGGTCGTGGTTGCTATATAATCATGGTCGTGGTTGTTGTAATCATGTTCGTGGTTGTTATAATCATGGTCGTGGTGGTTATAATCATGGTCGTGGTTGCTATAATCATAGCCTTGGTTGTTATAATCATGGTCGTGGTTTTTATAATCATGGTCGTGGTTGTTATAATCATAGTCGTGGTTTTTATAATCATAGTCGTGGTTGTTATAATCATGGTCGTGGTTGTTATATTCATGGTCGTGCTTGTTATAATCATGGTCGTGATTGTTACAATCATAGTCGTGGTTTTTATAATCATAGTCATGGTTGTTATAATCATAGTCGTGGTTTTTATATTCATGGTCGTGGTTGTTATAATAATGGTCGTTGTTGATTTAATCATGGTCGTGATTGTTACAATCATAGTTGTGGTTTTTATAATCTTGGTCGTGATTGTTACAATCATAGTTGTGGTTTTTAAAATCATGGTCGTGGTTATGATCAAGGTCGTAGTTGTTATAATCATGGTCATGGGTGTTATAAACATAGTGGTGGTTGTTGTAATCACACTTGTGGTTGTTATAATCATGGTCGTGGTTGTTATAATCATGGTCGTGGTTGTTATAATCATAATCGTGGTTGTTATAATCATAGTCGTGGCTGTTATAATCATGGTCGTGGTTGTTATATTCATGGTCGTGGTTGTTATATTCATGGTTGCGCTTATTAAAATCATAGTCTTGGTTGTTATAATCATAGTCGTGGTTGAAATAATAATGGTCGAGGTTGTTATAATCATCATCGTGGTTGTTATAATCATGGTCGTGATTGTTACAATTATAGTCATGGTTTTTATAATCATGGTCGTGGTTATGATCATGGTCGTAGTTGATATAATCATGGTCATGGGTGTTATAAACATAGTCTTGGTTGTTGTAATCATACTTTATTTTGTTATATTCATGGTCGTGGTTGTAATAATCATGGTCATGGTTGTTATAATCATAGTCGTGGTTGTTATAATCATGGACGTGATTGTTGCAATCATAGACGTGGTTTTTATAATCATGGTCGTGGTTATGATCAAGATTGAGTTGTTATAATTATAGTCGTGTTTGTCATAATCATAGTCGTGGTTGATATAGTAATGGTCGTGGTTGTTATAATCATGGTCGTGGTTGTTGTAATCATAGTGGTGGTTATGATCATGGTCGTGGTTGCTATATAATCATGGTCGTGATTGTTACAATCATAGATGTGGTTTTTATAATCATGGTCGTGGTTATGATTAAGGTCGTTGTTGCTATAATCATGGTCGTGGGTGTTGTAATTATAGTCGTGGTTGCTATATTCATGGTCGTGGTTATGATCATGGTCGTAGATGTTATAATCATGGTCATGGGTGTTATAAACATAGTCGTGGTTGTTGTAATCATACTTGTAGTTGTTATAATCATGGTCGTGGTTGTAATAATCATTGTCGTGGTTGTTATAATCATAATCGTGGTTGTTATAATCATAGTCGTGGCTGTTATAATCATGGTCGTGGTTGTTATATTCATGGTCGTGGTTGTTATATTTTTGGTTGTGCTTATTATAATCATAGTCGTGGTTGTTATAATCATAGTCGTGGTTGAAATAATAATGGTCGAGGTTGTTATAATCATGGTCTGGTTGTTATAATCATGGTCGTGATTGTTACAATCATAGTCGTGGTTTTTATAATCATGGTCGTGGTTATGATCATTGTCGTTGTTGTTATAATCATGGTCATGGGTGTTATAAACATAGTCGTGTTTGTTATAATAATACTTTTTTTTATAATCATGGTCGTGGTTGTTATAATCATGGTTATGGTTGTTATAATCATAGTCGTGGTTGTTATAATCATAGTTGTGTTTGTTATAATCATAGTCGTGGTTGTTATAATCATGATCGTGGGGGTTATAATCATAGTTGAGGTTGTTATAATAATGGTTGTGGGTGTTATAATCATGGTCGTGGTTGTTATTATCATAGTCGTGGTTGTTATAATCATGGTCGTGGTTGTTATAATCATGGACGTGATTGTTACAATCATAGACGTGGATTTTATAATCATGGTCGTGGTTATGATGAAGGTCGAGTTGTTATAATCATAGTCGTGTTTGTCATAATCATAGTCGTGGTTGATATAGTAATGGTCGTGGTTGTTATAATCATGGTCGTGCTTGTTATAATCATGGTCGTGGTTATTATAATCATATTCGTGGTTGTTATAACCATGGACGTGGCTGTTATAATCATGGTCGTGGTTCTTGTAATCATAGTCGTGGTTATGATCATGGTCGTCGTTGCTATATAATCATGGTCGTGGTTGCTATAATCATATTCGTGGTTGTTATAATCATGGTCGCGCTTGTTATAATCATGGTCGTGGTTATGATCATATTCGTGGTTGTTATAATCATGGACGTGGTTATTATAATCATGGACGTGGTTGTTATAATCATGGTCATGAGTGTTATAATCATGGTTGTGGTTGTTATAATCAAAGTCGTGGTTGTTATAATCATGGTCGTGGTTGCTATAATCATGGTCGTGGTTCTTGTAATCATAGTCGTGGTTATGATCATGGTCGTGGTTGTTATATAATCATGGTCGTGGTTGTTGTAATCATATTCGTGGTTGTTTTACTCATGGTCGTGGTGGTTTGAATCATGGTCGTGGTTGCTATAATCATAGCCTTGGTTGTTATAATCATGGTCGTGGTTTTTATAATCATAGTCGTGGTTGTTATAATCATAGTCGTGGTTTTTATAATCATAGTCGTGGTTGTTATAATCATGGTCGTGGTTGTTATATTCATGGTCGTGCTTGCTATAATCATGGTCGTGATTGTTACAATCATAGTTGTGGTTTTTATAATCTTGGTCGTGATTGCTACAATCATAGTTGTGGTTTTTAAAATCATGTTCGTGGTTATGATCAAGGTCGTAGTTGTTATAATCATGGTCATGGGTGTTATAAACTTAGTGGTGGTTGTTGTAATCATACTTGTGGTTGTTATAATCATGGTCGTGGCTATTATAATCATGGTCGTGGTTGTTATAATTATAATCGTGGTTGTTATAATCATAGTCGTGGCTGTTATAATCATGGTCGTGGTTGTTATATTCATGGTCATGGTTGTTATATTCATGGTTGCGCTTATTATAATCATAGTCTTGGTTGTTATAATCATAGTCGTGGTTGAAATAATAATGGTCGAGGTTGTTATAATCATCATCGTGGCTGTTATAATCATGGTCGTGATTGTTACAATTATAGTCATGGCTTTTATAATCATGATCATGGTTATGATCATGGTCGTAGTTGTTATAATCATGGTCATGGGTGTTATAAACATAGTCGTGGTTGTTGTAATCATACTATATTTTGTTATAATCATGGTCGTGGTTGTAATAATCATGGTCATGGTTGTTATAATCATAGTCGTGGTTGTTATAATCATGGTCGTGGTTGTTATAATCATGGACGTGATTGTTACAATCATAGACGTGGTTTTTATAATCATGGTCGTGGTTATGATCAAGGTCTAGTTGTTATAATCATAGTCGTGTTTGTCATAATCATAGTCGTGGTTGATATAGTAATGGTCGTGGTTGTTATAATCATGGTCGTGGTTGTCTTAATCGTGGTAGTGGTTGATATAATCATATTCGTGGTTGTTATAATCATGGTCGTGGTTTTCATAATCGTGGTCGTGGTTGTTATATTCATGGTCGTGCTTGTTATAATCATGGTCGTGGTTATTATAATCATATTCGTGGTTGTTATAGCCGTGGACGTGGCTGTTATAATCATGGTCGTGGTTCTTGTAATCATAGTCGTCGTTATGATCATGGTCGTGGTTGCCATATAATCATGGTCGTGGTTGTTATAATCATATTCGTGGTTGTTATAATCATAGTCGTGCTTGTTATAATCATGGTCGTGGTTGTTATAATCATATTCGTGGTTGTTATAATCATTTACGTGGTTGTTATAATCATGGACGTGGTTGTTATAATCATGGTCATGAGTGTTATAATCATGGTTGTGGTTGTTATGATCATAGTCGTGGTTGTTATAATCATGGTCGTGGTTGTTGTAATCATGGTCGAGGTTCTTGTAATCATAGTCGTAGTTATGATCATGGTCGTGGTTGCTATAAAATCATGGTCGTGGTTGTTATAATTATATTCGTGGTTGTTATAATCATGGTCGTGGTGGTTATAATCATGGTCGTGGTTGCTATAATCATAGCCTTAGTTGTTATAATCATGGTCGTGGTTTTTATAGTCATGGTCGTGGTTGTTATATTCATGGTCGTGCTTGTTATAATCATGGTCGTGATTGTTGTAATCAGAGATGTGGTTTTTATAATGATAGTCATGGTTGTTGTAATCATAGTCGTGGTTTTTATATTCATGGTCGTGGTTGTTATAATAATGGTCGTTGTTGTTTTAATCATGGTCGTGATTGTTACAATCATAGTTGTGGTTTTTATAATCTTGGTCGTGATTGTTACAATCATAGTCGTGGTTTTTATAATCATGGTCGTGGTTATGATCAAGGTCGAGTTGTTATAATCATAGTCGTGTTTGTCTTAATCATAGTCGTGGTTGATATAATAATGGTCGTGGTTGTTATAATCATGGTCGTGCTTCTCTTAATCATGGTTGTGGTTGATATAATCATATTCGTGGTTGTTATAATCATAGTCGTGGTTTTCATAATCATGATCGTGGCTGTTATATTCATGGTCGTGCTTGTTATAATCATGGTCGGGTTTGTTATAATCATATTCGTGGTTGTTATAACCATGGACGTGGCTGTTATAATCATGGACGTGGTTGTTATAATCATAGTCGTTGTTGTTATAATCATGGTCGTGGTTGTTATAATCATGGTCGTAGTTGTTATAATCATGGTCGTGGTTGTTGTAATCATAGTCGTGGTTGATATAATAATGGTCGTAGTTGTTCTAGTCATGGTCGTGGTTGTCTTAATCATGGTCGTGGTTGTTAAAATCATGTCCGTGGTTGTTATAATCATGGTCGTGGTTGTTATAATCATGGTCGTGATTGTTACAATCATAGTCGTGTTTTTTATAATCATGGTCGTGGTTATGATCATGGTCGTAGTTGTTATAATCATGGTCATGGGTGTTATAAACATAGTCGTGGTTGTTATAATCATACCTGTGGTTGTTATAATCATGGTTGTGGTTGTTATAATCATGGTCATGGTTGTTATAATCATAGTCGTGTTTGTTATAATCATAGTGGTGGTTGTCTTAATAATGGTCGTGGTTGTTATAATCATACTCGTGGTTGTTATAATCATAGTCGTGGTTTTCATAATCATGGTCGTGGTTATGATCAATGTCGAGTTGGTATAATCATGGTCGTGGGTGTTGTAATCATAGTCGTGGTTGTTATTATTATGGTCGTTGCTGTTATAATCATGGTCGTGATTGTTACAATCATCGACGTGGTTTTTATAATCATGGTCGTGGTTATGATCTAGGTCGTAGTTGCTATAATCATGGCCGTGGTTGTTATACTCATGGTCGTGGTTGTTATAATCGTGGTCGTAGTTGTTATAATCATGGTCGTGGTTGTTATAATCATGGTCGTGGTTGTTTCAATCATAGTCGTGGTTGTTATAATCATGTTTGTGGGTGATTAAATCATGGTAGTGGGTTGTTCTAATCATATTTGTGGATTGTTACAATCGTGATCGTGGTTGCTAAAATCATAGTCGTGGTTGTTATAATCAAAGTCGTGGTTATGATCATAGTCATAGTAGTTATAATCATGGTCATGGGTGTTATAAACATAGTCGTGGTTGTTATAATCATAGTCGTGGTTGTTATAATCATGGTGGTGGTTGTTATAATCATGGTGGTGGTTGTTATATTCATGGTCGTGGTTGTTATAATCATAGTCGTGGTTGTTATAATCATGGTGGTGGTTGTTATAATCATGGTCGTGGTTGTTATAATCATGGTCGTGGTTGTTTCAATCATAGTCGTGGTTGTTATAATCATGTTTGTGGGTGTTATAATCATGGTCATGGGTGTTATAATCATTGTAGTGGTTGTTCTAATCATACTTGTGGAGTGTTATAATCGTGATCGTGGTTGCTATAATCATAGTCGTGGTTGTTATAATCATAGTCGTGGTTGTTATAAACATAGTCGTGGTTGTTATAATCATGGTGGTGGTTGACATATTCATGGTCGTCCTTGTTATAGTCATGAGCGTGGTTGTTATTATCATGGTCGTGGTTGTTATATTCATGGTCGTGCTTGTTACAATCATAGTCGTGGTTTTTATAATCATGGTCGTGGCTGTTATAATCATGGACGGGGTTGTTATAATCATGGTCATGAGTGCTATAATCATGGTCGTGGTTATTATGATAATAGTCGTGGTTGTTATAATCATAGTCGAGGTTATTATGATCATGGTCGTGGTTGTTGTAATCATAGTCGTGGTTATGATCATGGTCGTGGTTACTATATAATCATGGTCGTGGTTTTTATAATCATATTCGTGGTTGTTATAATCATGGTCGTGGTTGTTATAATCATGGTCGTGGTGGTGATAATCATAATCGTGGTTGCTATAATCATGGTCGTGGTTGTTGTAATCATAGTCGTGGTTATGATCATGGTCGTGGTTACTATATAATCATGGTCGTGGTTTTTATAATCATATTCGTGGTTGTTATAGTCATGGTCGTGGCTTTTATAATCATGGTCGTGGTTGTTATAATCATAGTCGTGGTTGCTATATTCATGTTCGTGATTGTTATAATCATTGTCGTGGTTTTTATATTCATGGTCGTGGTTGTTGTAATCATAGTCGTGGTTATGATCATGGTCGTGGTTACTATATAATCATGGTCGTGGTTTTTATAATCATATTCGTGGTTGTTATAATCATGGTCGTGGTTGTTATAATCATGGTCGTGGTGGTGATAATCATAGTCGTGGTTGCTATAATCATAGCCTTGGTTGTTATAATCATGGTCGTGGTTTTTATAATCATGGTCGTGGTTGTTATAATCATAGTCGTGGTTGTTATATTCATGTTCGTGATTGTTATAATCATAGTCGTGGTTTTTATACTCATGGTCGTGGTTGTTATATTTATGGTCGTGGTTATAATCATAGTCTTGGTTATCATAATCATGGTCGTGGTTTTTATAATCATGGTCGTGGTTGTTATAATCATTGCTCGTGGTTGTTATAATCATGGTCGTGGTTGTTATAATCATTGGTCGTGGTTGTTATAATCATGGTCGTGGTTGTTATAATCATGGTCGTGGTTGTTATAATCTTAGTCGTGGTTGTTATAATCATTGTCGCATTTGTTATAATCATAGTCGTGGTTGTTATACTCATGGTCGTGGTTGTTATAATCATGGTCGTAGTTGTTATAATCATAGTCGCATTTGTTATAATCATAGTCGTGTTTGTTATAATCATGGTCGTGGTTGTTATATCAATGGTCGTGCTTTTTGTAATCATAGACGTGGTTGTTATAATCATGGTCGTTATAATCATTATCTTGGTTGTTATAATCATGGTCGTGGTTGTTATAATCATGGTCGTGGTTGTTATAATCTTTGTCGTGATTGTTATAATCATGGTCGTGGTTGTTATAATCATAGTCGTGGTTATGATCATAGTCGTGGTTGTTATATAATCATGGTCGTGGTTGTTATAAGCATATTCGTGCTTGTTATAAGCATATTCGTGGTTGCTATAATCATGGTCGTGGTTTTTATAATCATGGTCGTGGTTGTTATGATCATGGTCGTGGTTGTTATAATCATGGTCGTGGTTGTTATAATCATAGTCGTGGTTGTTATAATCATGGTCGTCGTTGCTATAATCATGGTCGTGGTCGTGATACTTACAGTATCTAATATACTATAAGAAGTGTTACGCCATCTCTTAATTTACTTTAATATCCAGGTTCTAGGCGTAACCAAACAAAAAGTGAAGTAAATTAAAAGGGAATAAAAATAAATATAGTTGTCATCTGTTTATTTTTGTCAACCTCCTGTCTGTTTCACTGTCTATATTCACCCTGTGTCTATTGTAGTCATTTTCTCCATGCATTCCTGTTATTACCTTTTTATCTCTTCTCCTTTTCTAATGTACAGTCACTCACAGGAATAAGCATACACTGTAGCTGTAAGGTCGTCTGGTAACGTTGAAACTGCGCATCCAGACGCATGATGAAACTCAGCTCCCCCCCACCTGTTATCTCTAAGTATTATCTGTTTCCCCCTTCTTTTTTCTTCTATTTACTCATCTTCCTTTCTTTACTAATCCAAGCAACATTAAGAAAAGTAGGCTAAGAAAAAAGTGGGGGAGGTGGAGGGAGCCGTACGATAACTGTAATCGTGGGCTGACAGCGTCCAGCGAATGAGGGTGCGCCAAGTCCGTAGACTTGCATCGTTTTCCAGCGTAAATAAAATGGTTATGTAATGGATTCCTAAAGAAACCATCGATATGGGACCAGGTTTGTTCCACTGTAAGAATTTTTTGCGATTTTTCTACCAAGTTTGATGAAAAACGATTGTGCCGTTTCGGCTGTCCAGACACACACACACACACACACACACACACACACACACACACACGCCTAGCGCTATATTATATTAGATTTGATACTGTATTATACTTCCAGTATCTTCCCAGAGGCAAGTTTCTAAGTGAACTGGGACAAGGGAGACCTAGAATACCACCTTCCTACCCTTACGAGAGACTGTCAACTGCATTGTTGGCTCTGGCTTTGTTTCCAATAAAGTGGACTAGACCCACTTCCTTTAGTTTTCAGCTATATCTTCGTAATATATAATCTTATAATGAATTGAAATAAAAGAGGAGTATAAGAGAAGGTACTTCCCCAGGTAGCCAATAGGAACCAAACCATTTCCTGGTTTGTTTTAATTTCTAAGACACAGCCAGAGGTGGTACCTATGCCGAGCTTGTATAATTACAGGTATGTTCTGATTCTTAAGAGCACGACTTTAGCTGTAATCAGTAGAACTCAATACGTGGCCAGACTTGTATGTTTCCAATAAACATACACTGGCTCTCTACTAGTTCATAAACAGCTGACGGCTAGTATGCTCCCGTTGATATACACTCCACTGTTATAAAATATGCAACAACTTGTTCACTTCCACAGCTCTGTGATTCATGACATAATAATATATGTCAAGCTAATGCTTATATACGTTGGACGATTTAGCAGTTTCAGCGTGATTTAATATCTAATTAAAGCTTGCGAGGCAGCTTACATATATCTCATTAAACTTAATTAGCAAGGCTGGGATCATTAATTAGCAGCTTGCGGACCGTCCATCTCCACCCAGCGTTATTAGGCGGTGGTTGTTGTGTGTCTCCCTCTAACGGGGCGGTCAATATTGTCAGCCTGCAGGATCAAGGCCGATAACTTGGCTTCGGGTATTCCTGTGTACAGAGTCTTTTAGACATGTGGCTCTCGAAATTTTTATGGGCTCTGTGAATGTGATCGTTCAAAAGATGCTCTAGTGTAATGGTCAGCATGCTCGCCTCGCAAGCGAGCGGACCCGGGTTCGATCCAGGGGCAGTGTAAAGCCATGGCCACGTTTCTTTGAGTCATTTGCTTCTCTCTACCCAGCAGTAATTGGGGACCTGGATGTTAATCGATTTGCGGATCGCATTCCGGAGTAATGGTTAGCCAGTCTTCTCCGACCTTTCTTTGACACTAGGTAATGCAGCTTGTTAACTCAGTGTGTGGTTGTTGTGATGGTGACAGTTTCTACACCTTTAACAAATTCACGCCTAGGTAGCCCTTGGACCGGCCATCCTCGTTACACGAGGGGCGACCATTATTTTTAAAGATACAAGTTTTGTCAGAGTCATATTTAGGAGTCATACACAACACATATTTTAAAGCAGGATAAATAAAAGTTTAATGTAAATATATATTTTTTTGCCTTGGCACTTTCCATACACAATATATAGTACAGTTTTCTCTTAAAAAAAATACGAAGTTCCCAAGCACTTTCGTGTAATTCACATCTTCAGGGGTGAGTACAGACTATGGAGTCAGTCAGTCAGTCAGAACACCGAGATAAGAGAGCCGTGGCTCTGAGGTGAACAAGGAGATTTAGGGTAAGGTATAGTTAAGAAGTGGGAAGTACAGAAGGAGAATGATAGCAGGTGGGCTTTCCACCATGCGGAGG
Organism: Homarus gammarus; assembly: GCA_958450375.1. Lineage (NCBI taxonomy): Eukaryota > Metazoa > Arthropoda > Malacostraca > Decapoda > Nephropidae > Homarus > Homarus gammarus. The sequence continues at coordinate 139,175 of CAUDMG010002286.1, read as the reverse complement.
CTGTTTTTTTTTTTTTTTTTTTTTACGGGAATTAGCCCACCAGGGCACAGGTCAAACGACCCACAACGGGGCCTAGGGGCGAAAAAAAAAAGAACAGAAAGAAATTGCAAATAGCGAACAAAAGGGTTATATTGTGTTAAGCTACACCACGAAGATGCTGCAAAGCCAGCTTTCTAAAGTGAGACAGATTGTATAAGTATGGAAACACAGCAGAAGGCAGAGCATTCCACAGTTTGGCTGTGAGAGGAAAGAAGGAGGTACTATAACGGGTTATTCTCGTGTGACCGACATCCAGAGAAACGGTGGGCACCGCGGGCAAGACGTGTGTTACGAGCCCACGGCCTTGCCGGCGGTACACAGGATGCCAAATCCACCGATCATTGCCCGTGAAAGTACCTGTAAAAGAGAGAGAGTGAAGCAACATTGCGGCGAAGAGAAAGGAAAGAGAGATTATTAACTAAAGGAGCAGAGTTAATAAGACGAAATGCCTTTGATTCCACCCTATCTAATAGTTGGACAGAAGAAGAGCCATCCTTGATATGAGAGCAGTACTTCAAATTAGGACGAATGAATCCCTTATATACTTGGAGAAACTGCTCAGGAGTGAAGTAGCTGCGGCATCTGTACAGCATTCCCAACTTTCGGGAGGCAGCTTTAGCTATACTAAGGATGTGTGATTTCCAGGACATATTGGAGGAAATGGTGAGGCCTAACATATTTATTTCTGAAAATGGCAGGATGATAGCGTCCTGAAATGTAATTGGTGGGAGATCGTCTAATTTACAAAGTTTAATTGGTAAATATTGAGTTTTATTACTATTGAACTTAACCAAGTTTGTTCCTCCCCATTTAGAGATGCTGCACAGATCCGCATTGATAGAAGTCATGATATCAGTTCTAGAAATACATCTAGTTTGAGAGTTAGGAGGAAGGGGAAAATGTGAAGAAGAGTAAACAGTAGAATCATCAGCGTAAGAATGGATAGAAATAGTTGTAGTGTGAAGTAAATCATTGAAAAAAAGAAGGAAGAGAGTCGGTGAAAGAACAGAACCCTGTGGGACACCACTACTGGTAGAGAAAGAGCGAGAGATCGATCCCTCGACAACAACTGCCATGGATCGGTTCTCAAGGAAGCTAGAGATGAGAAAAAAACGTGGGGGAGAGAAACCAAAAGAGGGAAGTTTGTGGTTTAACCAGTGACAAACGTCCCTCAGTCCTCCAGGGGGGGGGAAGGGAGGTTAGATAATTTAAGGCAAGTTGGTTTAAAGTGCCATCCTAGGGAATGTGCTGTTTTAGGGTTTAAGAACATAAGAACATAAGAATGGAGGAAACTGCAGCGGGCCTATTGGCCCATACTGGGCAGTCCCGTTTACACCCAACCCCTATTGCTCATATGAGCATCCAACCTATGTTTGAAGCAATTCAGCGTATTCGAGTTAATGATGATATTTGGTAACTTGTTCCATTCATCCACTACTCTGTTTCCAAACCAGTGTTTACCTATTTCACGCCTAAATCTAAATTTGTCCAATTTAAAACCATTGTTACGAGTTCGCTCCTGGTTGGATAATTTGAGTACCTTTGTAATGTCCCCTTTGTTTAGCCCTGCCTTCCACTTATACACCTCTATCAGGTCGCCCCTCGCTCTACGTCTCTCAAGGGAGTGCAAATTAAGATGCTTTAACCTGTCTCTATACTCAAGGTTCCTAATGCCCGGGATTAGTCTTGTCATTCTCCTCTGAATTCTTTCCAAGGATTCTATATCCATTCTGTAATACGGTGACCAGAACTGGACTGCGTAATCCAGGTGTGGTCTCACAAGAGCAAGATACAGTTTTAGGATGACCTCGCTAGTCTTGTAACTAACACTCCTTTGTATGAACCCAAGTACTTTATTAGCCTTGTTACGAGCAAAAACACATTGTTTACTTGGCTTAAGGTTCCTACTTATCATTACTCCTAAATCTCTCTCGCAGTCGGATTTCTCTATGGCATCGTTGTTCATCTGGTATCTGGTTTCCCTGTTTACATTTCCTATACTGAGTACTTTACATTTGTCGATGTTGAATTTCATCTGCCATTTTTCAGACCATTCGAAAAATTTGTTTAGATCCTCCTGTAGTTTTGCCGAGTCCTCGTCAGATTTGATAACACGTCCTATTTTAGTATCATCAGCAAATTTACTTATGTTGCTGTCTATGCCGATATCTATGTCGTTTATGTATATAATAAACAATAATGGTCCAAGTACTGAGCCTTGGGGAACTCCACTTGTGACGTTGCTCCAATGGGACTTAGTGCCGTTAATGCTCACTCGCTGTTTCCTGTCCTGTAACCACGCCCTAATCCATTTAAGGATGTCACCTTTGATGCCATGAGCTTCTACCTTTCTAATTAGTCTTTCGTGGGGTACTCTGTCGAAGGCTTTGCTAAAGTCGAGATATACCACATCATAATTGTGCCCCTCGTCCACTGATTCGAAAACTGATGAAAAGAATGTTAATAGATTAGTTAGGCAAGAACGTCCGCTTGTGAAGCCATGCTGGGAATCATTGATCAATCGGTGCTTCTCCAGGTGATTTCGAATAGAGTTTGAAATGATTGCTTCCAGTAATTTGCCTACTATTGATGTTAGACTGATTGGGCGGTAGTTAGAGGATAGTGATCTATCCCCCTTCTTGAAGATCGGAATTACATTCGCTATCCTCCAGGATTCTGGTACTACACCTGTTTTTAAGGACATGTTAAACAACTTTGCTAAGGGCATACTAAGCTCTTCCTTACATTCCTTTAATACTCTAGCAAATATCTCATCGGGACCAGGTGACTTATTAGGCTTTAGTTTGTCTATTTGCTTACTAACATCGTTACTAGTCACTACTATCTCACTTAATTTGTTTTCTTCACTATCTCTGAATAGAGTCGGTGCCTCGGGTATCATGTTTAAATTTTCGGTGGTGAAAACTGTTGAAAAATATTTATTCAAATTATTGCTCATTTCTCCGTCGTTATCAGTGAGCTCGCCGGAGTCTGACCGTATTGGTCCAATCTTTTCTCGTGTTTTAGTTTGATACATTTGGTAGAATCCTTTGGGGTTTGTCTTTGCCTCCCTTGCTATCCTTACCTCATTATTCCTCTTTGCTTTCCTTATCTCGGTTTTAACCCTACTCGCCAATACCCTATAATAGTCCCGGAGGTGAATTTCGCCACGATTTATCCTTCTACCTATAGCCTTCCTTTGGCCAATGATGTTCTTTAAATAATTATTTATCCATTTAGGGTCATTGTTGTTTGATCTGAGTTTTTTGTATGGTATGTTCTGCCTTTGTGCATTAAGTAACTCACTATTTAAATTGTCGTGGAACTCGGCAGTCTCAGATCTCGTTATCAGGTCGGTGTCATCTGTCAGGTTCACGGCCAAACGCGACACCCCCTCTCTCAGCTGCCTCTTTAAACTGTCAAAGTTTGCCCTTCTGAAATCTGGTACTTTAGTGGAATTTTCCTTACGTCTGCCCTGAAAATCTAACTGGAATCGAATTTCTTTGTGATCGCTGTTTGCAAGTTCGTTCCCTACCTCGACATTGCTAATGAGGTTTTCTCTGTTTGACAAAACTAAATCCAATATATTATTACCCCGTGTGGGTTCGGTTATATGTTGACTTAGGAAACAGTCCTGGATCGTCTCGAGAAAATCCTCTGATTCTGAGTTACCCGTAAGGTCGGTCCAATCTATTTGGCCAAGGTTAAAGTCGCCTACTATACAGAATTTGTTGTGTATGGAAGCCCTGCGCATTTCATCCCAGATAAGTCGCTCATTGACGCTATCAAGATTGGGGGGTCTATATATTACTCCTGTGATTAATTTTTCCCGACCGTCGCTTAATTCTATCCAAATTGTTTCTGTATTCCTCTCAGTTTTTATTTCCTTATTTATTTCACACTTCAGATTATCCCTAACATAGATTGCTACTCCGCCTCCTTTCCTGGTCTGCCTATCGGTATGGAACAGTTTGTAACCCGCAATTTGGTATTCGACTGGTAATTCACGTGTGTCTAGGTTGATCCATGTTTCAGTGAATGCAATTATATCGATTTCTTCGGTACATACCAAGGCCCTAATATCATCCATTTTGTTTCTCATACTTCTACTGTTCGCGTAATATACATTTAAGTTAGTCGTGTTCTGAGTCCTCCCCTTACCGCGTTTAGTTTTAAACTCCCTGTCTAATTTAGCTATGTCATCATTCCTAACACTATTTCCCTGTAATCTTTCGCCTTGTTTACCCGCTCCCACTGCAGTCTCCTCCACCCCCATGCCCCTATGTTCTCTTAGCAGTTTAAAGACTTCGATATCTTTTGAACTGCCCCCTCTAGAGCCCCAGCCAGGGTTGCTACTCCATCCCTAGACAGGTGCACCCCATCCCTAGCATAAAGGTCCCTTCTGCCATAGAAGTTGTCCCAGTTGTCAATGAATGGGACTGATATTGACTTGCAATATCTGTCAAGACGGTCGTTAACACCAACTGCCCTTGACAACCATTCACTGCCAACTCTCCTTCTAGGCAGGACACCGCATATGATAGGGATCCCTCCCTTAGTCCTAATACGATCTATGGCTGCCTTGAACTTATCAAGAAGCTCCTCACTCCTACACCGGCCAATATCATTGCCTCCTGCACTGAGGCAGATAATGGGTTTGTTCCCATTACCAGACAAGATATTGTCCATCCTGTCAATTATATCCCCCACCCCAGCTCCTGGCAAACACACCCTCATCCTATTTTTGTTTTTACCACAAAAGGCCCTGTCCATGTACCTTACCTGTGAGTCACCAACAATTAAAGTTTTTATACCTTCCTTGTCATCCCTGCCCCTGACTGTACTAACGTCCAATTCGTCTATCAAGGGACTGAACGGGTTGGTACACTTAGCTGTTGTTGTCGTTGTTGTCGTATCCTTCGTGTGCTTCTTTACCACCAGCTTGGTCCTACCACTACTCACAATTTTCCACTTGCTTGATTTTTCGTCAGCCACTGGCTTTACTCGTCCAGCCTCTCCTTTTAACATCGCCAGCTCTTCCCTTAATTTCAAGTTCTCCAACTTGGCCTTCGCCAAGTCTTCAGTGGACCACTCCAGTTTGGTCAACAAACTCTCATACCCAAGACCGCACCTAGCTCTGGCCATATCTGATAATTATCCCTCCGGAGCTAACCCTGCCGTGACCTTTCCCTTTAGGTCCTTGAGTTGCTGAAGGGATGTTCCTCATCTTTTGTGATTATGATTGGGGGGTCCCGCCAGGTCCTTGTGTATCCTGGCAGGATAATCCCTATCTTTATGGTTATATGCATATGGTGTTGGTCTTTCTTGTTGGTTGTTTCTTGGAGGGTCCCTTTAGGTCCTTGTGTAACTGAAGGGATGTTCCTCATCTTTAGTGACTGGGGGGTCCCCACCCGGTCCTTGTGTGAACTGGCAGGATAGTCCCTATCTTTTCGGTTATATGAGTGGTGTTATTCTCTCGCGTATAATGGTTCCGGGCTGATTGTGTTTATGTTGATGCTTCTTGGCCACCAGCTGTGTGATATATTGTCGTTTGCCTGTAATAGTTCCTGTAAAATAGGTTCTTGTGTTCGGTGTAGTTTGTCCCATACCGCTTTTGGTTGTTTGTGTGTTCTTATGTTAATTGTGTCTATGTTATGTTCGATGTGTATGTCTCGTTTTTTTTTTTTTTACTGTATGGCGGCCTATGTTTTGCTGCTCTTCTTAGTGCTGTATTTTGGACTACTTACAGCTTGAGTTTTTTTGTTTTAGTTATTGTGTTACGTTGAATTGGTGGGTATTCAAGGTGTGGTCTGACGAGTGATTTGTATAGATGTAGCTGTGTTTCGGTGTTTAGTTTTCTAAAGCGACGGAGTTTGGTTAGTTGTAATTTGGTTTTCGTCAATCTTTTTCTAATGTGTTGGTGTAACGGCCTGGGACTTAGGGATACGAACCCCTTGCCAGCCTAATCAGGATCTTATAAAAGGAAAGTCAAGAACCATGGTTTTCTGAGGGATAACAAACAACCGTTCGAGATTGACATCTCTTTACTATGAAAATAACACAAAACTATGACACCACTCACACAAACATCAAATAACAATTACGGGAGTCAAACAATTGAGTATACTCAATTGTTTGACTCCCGTAATTGTTTGAATTCATTAATTGTTTGATACGTATCAAACAATTAATGGATTCAAACAATTAATTGAATCAAGCAATTAATGGAGTCAACAATTAAGGGAATCAAACAATTAAGAGAATCAAACAATTAAGAGAATCAAACAATTACGGGAGTCAAACAATTAAAAGAAACAAACAATGAACAGCTATTTCCTACGGCAGCGGCCCTGTGGAAGGTTCTGGTAAAGCGGTAATCCGCTCTCAGCTCTCAAGGGGGAGGGTGAAGGTCCAGGGCAGCTTCCTCACTTGGCACCGGCGGGCGAGGGTCTTGTCACACAGGAGAAAAGCCAGGGCACGGACGGGAGATAGGGCGTGGAGGAAGTGGCAATGACGTGGCAGCCGCTGTAGTAGCCGGAGCAGGTGACCAGAGGTTGACAGTCGAATAGTGAAGGTCTGGGAAATCAGCCCACGAGCTCAGAACACAATAGAAGAGAACACAACCAGAATTTGAACGAGCAGCGGGGAAGTGCAACTGTGGTGCTAGCTGGGTAGTGTCTGATTTGTGTGTCTAGACAGCAGTGACTTTCTCACCTCCGTCTACCCCCCCCCAAGTGGGAGACGCGAACAAGCAAGTGGGCAGCGAACAACCATCCTGCTCGTTACAGCCTTGACAGTTGGTGAATACCATTTCTGTTGATTTTGAGTCCCAGTGTTTTTCCACTTTCTGCATATGGTAACAGTTGATTGTTGATTATGATTGGGTATGGATATATTTTTGCAATGTATATAATCTTTAGTATTTGGATGTTGGTTTGGAATTTCCATTTTCTCTCATAGTTGTTAATTGCTTCAATTTCTCTTCCTGTTCTTATGGCCATCATTTGTTTAGATCTCCCTGGATATTGTATTATTTGCGTGATATCGTCTGCGTATGCTATGTAGTCCGACTATCTTGGGTCTGGTATGTCTGCTGTGTATATTGTGTACAGTGTGGGTGAAATGTTGCTGCCCTGTGGGACTCCACTGTGTAAGTTGAAGGTTTGTCCAGTGTATTTGTCTATAATGAGTTTGGCTTGTCTGTTGTCTAAGAAGTTGCAGAGATGGGTTGTTATGTTTTTTGGCATGTCAAATTGAATTATTTTATATTAGAGGCCTTCGTGCCACACGTTGTCGAAAGCTTTTGATACATCTCTGAGAACGACATTGCACTGTTTTTTTAATTGCTGAGGGCTTTAGCTATTGTTTCGTAAATTAGTGCAATAACCGTGTTTGTGCCTCGGTTCTTTCGGAATCCATGTTGTCTGGGGTTATATTTGTTTTCCTGTTTTAGATAGTTTCTGAGTCTGCTGTTGACTATTTTTTCTAGTATTTGCCAGGTGCTTCTAATAGGGACATAGGTCTGTAATTTTCCGACCTTATTGGGTTTTTTTCCGGGTTTGGGTATGAGTCTGATTTTGGCTGCTTTGAATCTCGTGGGGAAGTGTCCTGTTGCTAGTGAGGTGTTAAAGATCTGTGTAAGTTGTTTTATCAGTGTTGTGGGTATGTTTTGAAGGACGGTTTTGTATATCTGACTTAGTCCAGGTGCTTTATTTTTAAAACTGGTTATTATGTTTGTTATGTCTTTTGTGGTGATTTGCGTGGTTAATGTGTCTGCACTGTTTAGTATGTTGAGGTCTATTGTTCTTGGTGGTTGCCATTTCTCTGTGTTTAGTGTAAGGTGTGTTGTTACCATCTGTTCTGTTACTCTACAGTTGTTTCTGTTTTCTTCTTCTGTGATTTTATAGATGTTACTCCAGAAATTTATGAAAATCAATTCTTTGTCTACAGATTCTGTAGCTTTTACCCCGTTGTCATCTGTAAGATGGCTGTTATCTATGGAGTTAGTGCCAATTAGGTTTTTTAATTTACTCCAGAAGAGTTTTGGATTGTGATAATCGGCCTCTGTGTTTGTGATTAACTGGTTCCATTTGTTGTTGTGTGATTGTTTACATATTTCTTTCAGCTCTTCCTTTAGGTTTCTGAAAAGAGTTATTGTTTCTTGGTTTCAGCCGTGTGTATTTGTATGTTCTATTAAGTTATTCAGTCTTGTCTGGATTATCTTCTGTTTGTCTGTTAATTGTGCGTGGGGTAGTGTACGGAAGGATGTTTTGGGGGTGTTGTTTTCCATGGCTGTGGTGACATTAGTATACCATGTTTCCAGGGCTATGTCAATGTCTGCTGTGTTTTTGTTATGTAGATGTATTTGTTCTTTTGCGTGGAGTTCTGCTTTAAAACCCTCCCAGTTTGCTCTGTTAAAAGGGAATCTAGGGATGGAGGGGATTTGTATTGGTGATGTTGATAGAGTGATAATTATGGGCAGGTGATCGCTAGTGGTGGTTGGTCCAGGTTTCATGTGTGTATTCAAATGGAGGTGTCTATTGGTCAGAACTATATCTGGCTTCCCGGTGTTTCCTGCAGCTATGTAGGTTTCAAAATCTGGGCCAAGGTGTGTGATGTTACCGTTTTCTAATAAGTTGTGTATTATCTTCCCCCTTGGGTTTCTGATTCGGTGTCCGAGTATGGTGTGTCTCGCGTTTAAGTCTCCTATAAAATATGCTGGTGTGTTACGTTTCATTAGTCTTAGTAAGTCACCAGTCGGGAATGTTTGTCGTCGGCAAGGTAAATATGTTGTACCAATTGTTATTGGGCCTCTAGTTGTATTGATTTCGACTGCTTAGAAGTTGGTTTGGAAGTTGTCTATGAGTTTGTATTCAATGTTTCTTTTGATGGCTATAGTTGCTCCGTCGCTAAATTCTTCGTGTATGTTCAGATGATGTGTGTAATAGTTGAAGAGTTTTATTTTGTCATTGTTTTCTCGTCCGTGTGAGTTTATAAGAATTATGTCTGGGTCTATGTTGTATATGTTTATTAGTTCTGTTTTTCTTGTATGTGTCCAGGCCAAGACGTTGTGTTGTATTATTTTCAGTGTTCTGTTTTGCGTAATGGTGGGTCGCGAGAACTTGGTGCTTGATATTTGGTTGCTCGGGTTTCTCCGGGGGAGTGGCTCTGTCTTTCTTCCTTCAGTCCAGTTCTTATTTTCTTGAATTTCGTTAGGTGCACCATATCGATTTTATTATGTTTGCTGCTTATTCTTCCTCCACGTATTAGTGTTCCTATGAGTCCCTCTTCTACCCTGTTATCTTCGTATGTGTATTTGGTTGTTCCTTTTTGAATGTCTTTTAACAGTCTCTCATTTGTTACTGTTGGCTGGGAGTTGACTGAGTAAAATCTGATTCCTATGCTTTCTCCGGCGTCGGTTGGCCGTTGACCAGTGGGGATCTCTCTACGTGGTTTTACTGATGTTGACTTCGCTGGTTGGTCGGTTGTGTTCTCTAGGGTTTCGTAGTGTGTTGTGGTTAGTTGAGAGTGGGCTGTTTCCATTTCAGTCGCTTTTGCTGTGCAATCTTCTTGCTGTGTTATTTTATCTTCCTTTTCTTTGGTGGTGATTCCTAGACTGTTTTCGGTTATTATTTTGAAAGTGTTTGCTGATGGGTATTGTCTGGGAAGTTTACCTGTGGTAGGTTGTTCGCTGCAAACATTTATCTGACAGTTCTTCCGAATGTTCCCGGTTTAGCCACGTTGTTTATGTGGGCATGTATCAGTGTGGTTAGTATGGTGAAGGGTAGACCTTCACTTATTGCAGCATTGGTTTTGGTTGGGTCAGTTTCCATATATTTTTCGATTTTTCCTTTTCTTTCATGTCTTTAATGATGACCTTTCCTATTGGGCAGCGTGCTGCCAAAGCACAACGAGGTCCTTTGCAATTCAGACATTTTGGGTTATCTTTGCTGTTACACTCCCTGAATGTGTGTCCTTCAGCTCCACATTCCGAGCAAAACTTTTTGTCTTTATTAGGGCAATTGGTTGATACATGGTTATATTTATAACATATCCAGCAAGGTGTTGTGGGATAGAAATTCAATTTTGTGTTTTGAAAGGTGGTAGTGGGAGATGCAAATGCCATTTTCTAGTGCCTTCTGGGCCATGGCGATTTCTATGAATCTCACTTTCATCATCGTTGGAGCCCTGGGGAGCAGTACCGCCTCTTCGACTTTAGCCCATGTGTTTTTCTCTTCTATTTCTCGTGATATTACAATTGGTGATTTGTTTGTAATGGTCATATCCAATCTTTTGATAACTATTGACTTCTTAGATCTAAGCTGTGGTGGAATGGCTGTTTCAAAGTTATCTCTTGTTAGTGTATCTATTTATTCAGTCGATAACATGAGATCGACATCCTTTTCTTCTATGCAAAGAACTATGAAGGCACGCATTCAGTTCATCAGCTGGAGTGCTTCGAGGAATGGCAGGTAGGGTCTGGCGAAAGTCTCCAGCAATGACCAATGTAATGCCACCCATGAGCTGGTCATTTTCTTGTATGTCTTGCAAGGTCCTGTCCAATGCTTCAAACGCTAACTTGTGAGACATAGTGCATTCATCCCAGACTATGAGGCTGCATTTTTCTAAGAGTTTTGCCTTTGCCGATCCTTTTTTGATGTTGCACACTGGATTCTCATTGTGAGCGAGATTGAGAGGCAGTTTAAAAGTTGAGTGTGCAGTACGTCCTCCTTCTAGTAGTGTTGCAGCAATGCCTGAGGATGCCACAGCAAGAGCAATTTTCCCCTGATGACGAACTTTGGCCAACAGAAGGTTGATGAGGAATGTTTTTCCTGTCCCGCCAGGTGCATCGAGAAAGATCATACCTCCCTGCTCCGCTTGTATCGCTTGCAAGATCTGTACATAAGCATTTGCTTGATCAGGCACCAGGTGAGGCTCTTTTTCTCCAAGAAAATTCACCAGAACTTCAATTGAGTAGTCTGTCTCTCTGAGCAACTCCCTGTTTGCAACAACTGGTTCTTCTCGGTTTGGGGAAGGCAATCCAAAATCAGTCAGGTTTTTTCCGCATAGCTCCATCACTTTACCTTCCAGCATGATCAGAGCCCTGTTGAACAAGTCATCCATGAACTCAATCTCTTGACCAGGATGTTATCTTTTTGCTTGATGAAGCAGATTTTCTGAAAGACTTTCTTGGTGGTTTTTCCAGAGCTGGCCACGGATGTGGTGGAAAAGTAGTCTCAAACAATAGCATTCAAAGTTGTTGGGGTGAACCGTGTAGACACCTCCCAAAACATTGCCTGACTTTATCCCTGAATATCCTTCAACATCGGATCCTCGAGCTCTTCTCTGGAACTTTTTCATTGAAGCCTTCCATATGTAGAACTTGGGTACGTCAACATACAGAGGTATTTGAGCAAACTCATCTTCCTGTGAAAGCTTGAAAAATGCAGTGAGGGTCATATCAGCAGGATTTGCCATTTGATTTTGGAGGGACTCTTCTGTGAAGTATACTCTTTGTCCATTTTCCAGGTGAACAGCCAGATGAACTACTGTTGGACATCGTTCGTGTATGGGAAAATTAAAAATTCTCCATAGGGCTTCATTGCTGCATTTATAACGGCCTTGCCGAAACTGTGTCACCTCATCATGATTTCCATCCTTTTCCAAAGCAAAGATCGCTTGGTCAGAGCCTTTCTTGACGTATTTGCAGACATACTTGATGGATTTGACTGAATTGCAGAACTCCACATTGATGTGGGCATTGAATACTTTACTCAAAAGAGGATTGTAAGGGACCACACATTTGTTGTCTACTGTTATTTCACTGTCTGTTCCAGGTCGCAACACTGCTCTAAAACCCCCATCGCCTGGCGCTCTTCTCCTGTACTGAGGATAGCCATTTTCTCCACTCTGAGCATCCTTTATCGGGTCTTTTGGGAAGTTTTTGGTGCAACGTCCATCTTTCATGCATGGAGAGTGTCTGTTGAATGGTCCACATTGCCCATGAATCATTTGCTTTTTGATAATCTCAAAGAGAACTGGATCTTCTTCTGGATCAGGAAACTCTGCTCAAATGCAGTTGTCAATAATGTTCTGTCGAAGTTTCTCTTTCAGCTTTGTCAAATGGTGTAGCTGTTATTGGTGACCTGGGGTGCAATGGGAAGCATGATCGCCTCGCCAGCAAGTGGACCCGGGTTTGATCCCAGAGAAAGGTGAACAAACAGACAGACAGACTTCTTTGTTATATATATATATATATATATATATATATATATATATATATATATATATATATATATATATATATATATATATATATATATATATATATATATATATATAACCGGTCGGAATTTACTGGACTTTATTTTCTCACTTGACTTGGGGTTTATTAAAGATTAATAGATGGTAATGGCAGTGGAAGCGCCCCTTTGAGAAAAATCCCGAACCAGCACAAGAACACTTAAATCTACTAAACAAAATGAATTGTCCGTGACCCGTGGAAGGATAGCGTCTGTGACTGGGATGAATGAGACACTGTAAAATTTAGACACTTATATTCCCTCCAACACTACAAACACAATCAAATAATGGTACACCAATATGCTCACCTCTTAACTTGAACTTAAAACACTACTCTGGGGAATAAAAGTTATACATGATATTGAAATTATTAGAAACTCAGGCAACAATAAATTTAAAGTATTAAGAAATGTTGTTTGCACACATGAAACAGGCCTTAAGGGCTTTCAACAAAATTATATCACCTCAACAGATGCACAATTCCTAACCTAACTTAAACACTACTCTGGGGAACAAAGGTTACCTGAGATCGGAATTATAAAGAAAAATTAAATGTATTAAAAGAATTAAATCACAGTATCACTCTGGTTCCGCTTAGTGACACAAACATTCAAAAAACAATACTATCAAAATTATTTATGAAATATTAAACCACACACGTCAAGATAACATCAGTAACTGAGAAATGGTATTAACTACACACAAATATAGTCACTATTACACTGCCCTGCATAGTTTTTGAGGTTTGTGTGTTATTAAGCTTTTCTGGGTGTATTTTGCATGCTGATCTCAAAAATGTTATCCATTTTGCTCAATCAGGTCAGAATTTTGTGCTATAGCATTTTAAGCGGAGATTCAGGTAAAATATTGGCATTTTTCGCTCAAAATGGGGTCCTCATATTCGTTCATTAAAAAAATCATCCGAGACATTGGCAAGCCTCACAGAAAAGATTTCGGTCAGTTTTAATGCCCTTACGATGCATTTAAATACACCCACGTGCTCGCCGGCCATTTAAATGTCCGCCGTGACGCAAAGGAAAAGAGTATATGTCCGTGTATTTTTACATATATTTTTTCACAATTAAATTTCTTTTTCATCTGGTGGTACATGGCATGTTTCCTCTGTCTGTGGGATAGTCGAGCAGACAAGCAGCACTACATGCAATGTGACTGGCCTGCAAGAAGTGGACTTACTCCAGGTTCTCACAATGTTGTTGCCCATGCTCTGGTGAATCCACAGAACATTCTTCTTCCGCCGCCACTGCACATCAAGCTCGGTCTGTTCAAAAACTTTGTAAAGGCACTGGACAAAAAAAGCCAGGCTTTCAATTTTCTGAAAGAAAAATTTCCAAAAGTCAGTGAGGCAAAGCTGAATGCAGGAATTTTTGATGGCCCTCAGATCAGAGAGCTTTTCAAAGATCCCAAGTTTGATTGCAGCATGGATGTAAATGAGAAGAAAGCCTGGCATGCCTTTAAGTCTATTGTCTCCAATTTTCTTGGCAACTACAGAAGTCCAGAGTATGAACGAGTTGTTGAGGACCTACTTCTGAGCTACAAAGTTCTTGGTGCACGCATGTCCATCAAGATGCACTTCCTCAGCTCCCACTTGGACTACTTTCCAGAGAACTGTGGTGATGTGAGTGAGGAACAAGGAGAACGCTTACATCAAGATATCCGTGTAATGGAGGAGCGGTACCAGGGTCGCTGGGATATCAACATGCTCGCCGACTACTGTTGGTGTCTGAAACGGGACGCCCCAGACACCAACCACCAAAGAAATTCTCTGCGACAGCCATTTATGCATGTCTAACTGTAAAGGCATCTATGTAGTTGACATATTTTGGTCCTATGTGTTGTGGTTACATTTCTTATGATATATTTTTCATAAAAATTTTGACATCATATTTAAGAATTTCGATTTTTTCCTAATTCCCATAGCATAAAAATCTGACCTGATTGGGCAAAATGAATGGCACGCAAAATACATAAAGAATCAGCTAAGAAACCCCGCACCTCATGATTTTTTTTTTCAAATGCAGCCCAGTGTTATTGATATGTTACTGGGTCCACCAATACTCGTGAACCATGCTCCACCCAACTCAACATACACCCGTAATAAGGGAGATAAAATGTTCCTCTAGGTATCTCCTAGGGTCCTAGACTCATGGCCTCAGTGTGTGACCATTAATTTACTCAGATAGCCTCAGTGTACTCCCAGTGCGTCCATGGGCAGAAAGAGAGAACGCCAGCAGGTGTCTATGGCCAGTAGGTAACACTTCTAGCTGACCGAGGACACGTGGTGTTGTGCACCCACGTGGTAAGAACTGATCACCCACTGCTGATGCTGGTCCCGTGTCGTTTTAGTTGTCGGGAGCACTCGTTCACTCAAGAGATCCTTTGCTACCCCGCTAACCAGTGACAAGCCTACACTGATCGTTCCGAAGGCGACAATCGCCAAGCCTCAATCATCAACGGCAGTCTCAAACGGCAGTCAGTCTCTCTCAGCCAACTTCTCCCAGTCAAACTCGCGGTCAAGTGGGTTCTGCAATAGCGCAGCACAGGTGACTAGACCACGTGACTATTTCTGTGGACGGACGCGCAGGGATGTCCTGTAGGTCCAATCGCTTTCACGTGATTGAGGACCAGCCAGCGTCGCGTCTCTCCAAGGCCCTAGCTTAGGCCTAAGTGACATATTTTCTGCCTAACTAATAACTCCTTGGGACACCCGTGACATTAGTCAGACTCATAAACGATCTATAATAATTTCAAATTCAATAATAGTCCCTTAACTTCATGAATCGCATCATTATTAATTCGGCAAATTACATTTAATATCACTTAGGCCTAGTTCCACAACCTCTAGCTATGTGCAGGGAGCGCTCTCTTCCCTCCGACGACCTTGAAAGCTAAGTATCGCCATTGGCGCGGTGTTTGAAATTACTCTGAAATTTCTGAATATTTCATATATAGATCATCACGACATATAACACTACCCATCATCACTACATATGACATCATCCATCATCACTACATGTACCACCATCCATCATCACTACATATAACACCATCCATCATCACTACACAAAACACCATCCATCATCACTACATATAACACTACCCATCATCACTACATATGACATCATCCATCATCACTACATATAACACCATCCATCATTACTACATATGACATCATCCATCATCACTACATATAACACCATCAATCATCACTACATATAACATCATCCATCATCACTACATATAACACCATCCATCATCACTACAAATAACACCATCCATCATCACTACAGATCGGTAAAGTAGTTTCCGAGATTCTAATAATAATAATAGTAATAATAATTAACGGTTTATTGAAAGAGCTTGGCAGCCAGAAGGCTGAAAATATACAGTTACATAACTGGGGAATGGGTTTCGAATTACAAATAATATACGAATAACATAAGTGATATAAATAAGATATATAATAACTAGATGGTGAAAAGCTCAAACTACAGGGCATTTCAACATTGTGACAGTGCAAGAAGTAGTATTTACTGGGGGTGAATACACCGGTTTATTACAAGTTATTGATAATTTTTGCAATGGTTGGGACTGGGCTGTTTTTATAGCGATCAGTTCGTGCACCTATGGGCTGGATGCGGTTGTGGTGTCGAACAGCAATTCTCGGGCTAGGGTTCTCAGGTGCGGCCACGGTAGGACGCCACCCTCCGGGAAGCTCCACATTGTCTCACTGTAGTGCATTAAGGTGTCTGCTTTGATTCTGACTTTTTACTCGTCAGAAGGCATGTTTTCCAGGGCATTTTTAAATGGCTATACATACGTGTTGCGCTCATGCAGCATTTCTTGGATAGATAGGACAAAGTCACGTCTAACACCTTGAATGTTGCCACACCTGATAGTAGTCTACTTTTAATAATCTCCCATGAAGTAGATTTCGAGGAACTTTGCCTGCTCATCTTTCAGTGGTAAGAGGAATCATGCTTTGTGATAGACTTGACCCTGGACTTTGAATGTGGGCATGTATCGGTAAAGTAGTTTCCGAGAATCTCGTGCGGACACACACACACACACAAACACACAAGGTAGGACACCACCCTCCGGGAGGCTCCACATTGTCTCACTGTAGTGCATTAGGGTAGACCACATTTTTGGTTTTGCCATTAGGAGCAAATATGTACAGATTTTTGCCAGTTCCCACTCTGGAGCATCGAACATATAACTGTCCATGAGAAAAGCAAGGAAACACCAGGTTTAGGCCAACCATCTTTAGACTCTGTCCCTGGCTTTTGTAGATGGACATGGCAAAGCTCACTTTAACCGGGAACTGAAGTCGCTTGAACTCAAATGGCATGTCATTGGGGATAAGAGGTATCCTTGGTATAAACACGTCCTCTCCTTTAGATTTTTCTGTCAGTATTGTAGCTTCCAGTACATGTGGCATCATGTTCTTCACCACCAGTCTTGTGCCATTGCAGAGGATTGGTGGTTCAAGATTTCTTAAGAACATCATACACTGTTAGAAAATTCAGTATTTTTTACATGTTTCATTCTGTAATTCCGTCCAGGAAAACGTAGTAATTTGAATTACTTTATTTGTTCTGCAAAATATTTCAGACACTCTTTCTCTTTTTCAATATGATTAATTATTAATATAAACTGACATTTTATTATACTATATAGACTTCATGGTGCATAGAACATTTAAAATTGCATGTTAATGCTATTTATTTCTATATGTAATTACTGAATATGCGGTTGGCGGTTGTTTGCGCTTCACGTTCGTAGTGTGTCAGTGTTTGTTTACATTATTTGAAAGAGGCGCATCACTCGTTGAAACGGAAGGCAGCATAGAGGGTCAGTGTTTTCCCTCTTAAGTATATTCTAAGGAGATATGCTTTAGCATATATAGCTAGATTAATGGTAAATCTTTACAATGGATATCGAGTATACATATCGTCTCCTAAACATGTTTCAAAATCAGTAAGGAGATATGTTACCCATTGCCAGTTCCATACAAATGAATATAACAAAAGATTTGATTGCCCATTATAAGGTGTATAAGGAAGTTATCTTCCTTTGCAGGTTAGGTGGTGAGGAGGCATTCCTGTGGGGTCCAAAGAATTGAGGAATTCTGCAGGGTACTGGACTGCTTGATCCTGGTCGATTACTGTATCAACAGACTTGAATGAGGTCTCACTGCCTGGAAGCTGTCTGAGTAGAGGCATGTTGATTTCAGGCACTGTTTCCTTCTTTGGTGCCAGAATTGCGCGTTCACGCAGCCACTTGTGATCCTTGTAGTGGTGGATAATGTTTGGGTAGACCATGTTAGTGAGCTCAGTTGAGGACTTTAAACCATTTCCACATCCTTGAGGAATGATTACACCGGTCAACACAATTTTTCTGGCACAAGGTTTTTAAACGGATTTTAAGTACCTTTGGAGTGCAGAATCCAAATATGACTTTGGTTTTTGTCTATCACATCAGGTTTTTGAGATATACCATATTGCACTTTTGCTGGGAAGCTTAAACTTTTGGATCAAAATTGATGGTTTAAACATGTATACATAAATTTTTTCAGCATTATAATTTGTATTTTTCTATAACCAAAAATTGTTAATATCAAATTGGAAAGTTAATGCACATATAATATTTAAATGTAACATTGAAGGTTGAAAAAAAACAATTAATGTACGGTAGAAATAGTGCAAGTATTAAGATCAAGTTACAGTTACATAAACTTCCTCTTTTTGGCCGATCTCTTATGTACAGCTTCTGGAATGTCTCTCATCAAACTCCAGCAGTAGTCCGCCATCATGTTCGAGTCCCATCGACTTTGGTAACGTTCTTCCATTACTTTAATGTCTTCATGAAAGCGCTCCCCTTGCTCCTCGCTCACTTCTCCCAGATTTTCTGGAAACTCGTCCAAGTGACTGTGTAAGTAGTGAACCTTGATACTCATTCTGCATCCAAGTGCTTGTAAACTCAAGAGCAGCTCTTCCACAATTTCTTGATAGTTGTCCGCTTTCTTGTTCCCTAAGAAGTTCCGCACCACATTAGAGAAAGCATTCCAAGTTCTTGCCTGTGCCTCAGTGATTGTTGCAAGGAAGTGTGGATCTCTGAGTAGTGTTCTTATTTGAGGTCCATCAAAAATCCCTGCCTTTTTCTTCTCGTCGCTAAGACTTGGAAAGGTTGAGCATATATATCTGAAACACTCTCCACTATGATCAAGAGCCTTGACGAATTGCTTCATGATACCAAGTTTTATGTGCAGAGGAGGAAGGACAATGTTTTTCCTGTCAACCAGAGGATCGCTAATGATATTCTTGTCACCAGGCGTCAAACTATGTCTTGGTGGCCAATTCTTTTTCACCCAATGGTCTGCTGTAGCCCTGCTGTCTCAGTAGCACAGAAAACAGGGGTATTTTGTGTACCTTCCTTGCTGGCCCAATAGAAAGTTTACCATTTTCAAGTCCACACAAATTAACCATTCATGAGCATGGTATTGCAACCTCTCTAGAACAGTCTTAATGTTTTCATACTCTTCTTTAATTTGTACAGAATGTCCGATTGGAATTGAACCATACTTGTTTCCGTTATGAAAAAGAACACATTTCAAGCTCCTTTTAGAACTGTCAATAAAAAGTCTCCAATGCTTACTATCATATGCTGGTAGTCCCATGGAGAGAAGAAATCCTTCTACATCATTACAAAAAACAAGCTGGTCATATGAATGAAAGTACTTCCGCAGTTGCTCTTCTCTGTTGCGATAAAAGGAGACACTCGTGCCAGGTTTTAAGAGTCGTTTCTCTTGAAGCCTGGAAGCTAACAATTCAGCAGACTGTTTTGGCAAATTTAGATCTCTGACCAGATCATTCAATTCTGACTGAGTAAACAACGTTGGCTTTTCACAATCTTCACCAGATGGCTTGAAAAATTCAGTCTCTTCATCTTCATCAGTAGAAACAGGTGAATTCCGGTCTATATCCTCAATCTCTGGTAGCTCAGTAAATTCTGGCACGTTACGTGATGGAGCAAATCTGAGATCAGATTTTGATTCAGCACCATAAAGTTAGTAAAAAACAGTTAAAAGGTTTCATGCCAGAAAAAAAAAATATTTTTTTATAGACCAGTGTTATTTGTCCTTCTGAATCAACAAGGAAAGTTCCATTCCCAATCTGTAGTAGAAGGTTTGCAAACCGTCCAGCATCCTGATCTCCTTGTAGATGTACTCTCATGTTTGTGGGTAGGGTGAGTGTCTGAACACTTCTCCAAAGGTATGATGCATTGAGGCACGCATTCAGTTCATCAGCTGGAGTGCTTCGAGAAATGACAGGTAGGGTCTGTCGAAAGTCTCCACCAATGCCCATTGTAATGCCACGGTAGGATGCCACCCTCCGGGAGGCTCCACATTGTCCCACTGTAGTGCATTAGGGTAGACCACATTTTGGTTTTGCCATTAGCAGCAAGTATGTTAAGATATTTTTAGCATTAAACTGTTTTTATTTTAATGTCTACTCATCATTTCATATAACACCACCCATCATCACTACATATAACATCATCCATCATCACTACTTATAACACCACCCATCATCACTACATATAACATCATCCATCATCACTACATATAACACCATCCATCATCACTACATATAACACCATCCATCATCATTACATATAACACCATCCATCATCACTACATATAACACCATCCATCATCACTACATATAACACCATCCATCATCATTACATATAACACCATCCATCATCACTACATATAACAACATTCATCATCACTACATAGTATAACATCATCCATCATCACTACGTATAACATCATCCATCATCATCACTACATATAACACCATCCATCATCACTACAGATCGGTAAAGTAGTTTCAGAGATTCTCGTGTGGACTTACATACATACACACAAACACTTCAGCAGTCTGGTTTAGATATGTTGATGATTTATTATGTCTCTGGCCATGTAATGAGGACCTAAAAGCTTTCCTGCCACAACTTAATAACTTAGCCCCCTCGATCAAATTCACTGTGGAATTAGAGCAAGACTGTAAATTGCCATTCCTAGACTGTCTGATCCACAGAATAGGTAACACTTTTAAGTTCAGTATTTATAGAAAACCTACTAATGTGTGTTCATACATTCATTATTATTCTGCCCACCATAATAGAGTCAAACAGTCAGTATTTTCAACAATGTTTTTACGTGCTTTGAGAATTTGCAGTCCGGAATTCATTGATGAGAAATATAAATATATCTATAATATTGGCTCAAACCTTAAATACCCTAGATGTTTCATAGACAAATGCCTAAACATTATTAAGAAAACTTTTTATAGAATTGATCCCAAGCCCATCCATGACCATAAGAATATCTTAATATTTCTATTTTACAAAAATTTCTCACACATTCCTTTACAACTAAAAACCTGGAACGTCAATGCGGTATTTAAAAACTCATGCAGTGTTAAAAAAATGTTAATCAAGAACTCCCCCAACAACACATTTGGTTGCAATTATAAAGTTCCTTGCAAGGAATGTAATATATTTTACTTAGGCCAGACAGGTAAAGATCTTGTAACTAGACTTAAACAACATAAATATAGTGTTAGGACAGGCCAGGAATCCAATGCTCTGTTTGTTCATTTGAGGGATAACAAGCATTGCATTGACTGGGATAATGCCTCCTCAATATTACCTTGTAATTCAATTGATAGTTGGAACATCATAGAATTTAGTCTCATTAAACATACCGAAGCATTCAACATGAATTTGAGTAATGGCATGTACAAACTGGACAATTTTGTAATTAAGAAGATTTGTAACCAGGTGAGAAGGTTGGGTCACCTTACCCTCTGACCTGACTTCCGACCGTTGCTGTGCTATTTAAAGATGAATAGGGTCATTACCTAATACCTGACCATTGTGGACCTGGTCTCACCCTCCTCTGTATATATACACCTTGTTTTGTACTTCTCTTTAGTCTGTACTCACCCCTGAAGATGTGAATTACATGAAAGCGCTTGGGAACTTCGTGTTTTCTTCTTTCCTTGTGGTGATCAGCATATACCTAGATCACGCGCACCTATTGGGGTTTATATTGAAATGGATGGTAAAGCAGTGGAAGGTCCCCCGAGAATACCGAATCAGCTCAAATAAAATTAATTTAGTATTTACCGTGACCTGGGCTGGTGTTCTTGAGGTTGAGGTTAAAGAGACGCACATAAAATGATAAGACACGTGTATTAGTCAACAGCACCACCCATACAGCACAAAAACAAAATAATTGCACCAGACAGTAATCCATTTGGATTGATCCTTCAACACATCTTACATCACTAGGCACCAGCCTTGGAAAATATGACACTGGTCCCAATAATTACACAAGACCCGTGCACGTTCCTGTATACACCGTGCGTCACAACAGAATGGGTGATAACCTCATCAGCTCAGGAGTTCCTGAGGTTACAGGGTCGCACTTCCCTGAGTTTAAGCCTACTGACATTCCCCATAAAACACAACCCCTGACGGATCCTTACCTCAGCAGCCCCTCAGCACACATATTCATAAAATAGCATAGTGGTCTGGAAACCCCACAAAGTAATATTAATTTGACAATATACGTATTTCCTATGCCGCATACGCTCATGGCACCAGCTGGTCACCTAGTTCCCGACACCCCACTTGGTGCGCTGTGAACAAAGAATTGAAACAGAATTGAATTGAAACAGTTTATTTAGCCAGAAAAACACAGATACAGAGTGGATAATAATAACAATATTAACATGACTGAGCCAGTATAGAACCTGAGCTCTCCTGTAGGCACCCGATATATACTATACATTTATCTCAAGGAAGTATTATGTAACATGTAGTATCATCTGGAATAGTGCAATAGTATGGTGGAAATAAGAACATCTCATTATGTCACCACGGTTATCACTTCAATATTTATTTATTTTATTTATTTATTATTTTTTTATTTTTTTATTTTTTTTTATTTTTTATATTATAAGTACACTGTATATACACAAATTGCAGTGGAATTGAAAAACATAAATAGAATTGGGAAACAGTACAACATGTACAGTATCAAGGCTGAGCAAGAGGACAGAGCTGACAGCATTATGTCTAGTTGGGAAATATATTTATTGCAATGGTAGTTTCTTATCTATTTACATGATAATTTCCGATAAAACGGTTGTGATAGTACAATGAAAGCAGGTACTGTAAATATAGTAGGTATTACAAGAAATATTAATACTTAGACAATAGATATTTTTTAAGAAATGATTTAAAGGAAGGGAGCGTAGTCTTTGCTCAGATGGATGGGGGCAAATCGTTCCACACCTTCACACCATTATGTTTTATGGAGGTCTGGGACTGAGAGGAGCGCATGGATGGTTGTCTTAAAAGCTCTGGGTGCCTAAGTTGTATATCTGATTATTCAGGAACTGGAAATAATTATTGTCAAGCAAGTGATTGATACATTTGTAAACAAAGAGAGTACAGCAGTGGGTGTTAATATTTTCGAATCTTAATATTTTCAATTTAGCAAATATTTCGTTTGTGTGATCCGTTGTTTTCAAGTAGGTCATTGTCCGTACAACTTTCTTTGGGAAGTAACCAGAGATTGTGTTTTTGAAGAGAGAGAGGCCCCCATAGTGTGTAACAGTGTACCAAGTGTTGGTAAACAAGATCATAATAGATTTCTTTCATTGCTGTGAGAGCGAGTGACTGTCGAGTGTGATACATGATACCGCATTGTTTATTGACTTCAATGTGAATGGCTTGTATGTGGTTTCTCCAGTTAAGTTTCTCATCAACAATAACTCCGAGGAATTTAGTATTTTGTCCTCGTTTAAGGACTGTATTAGCAAGGTACAGGGACCCAAATCTGGGGGGTAAGTTTTTCCTTCTGTGAAAGATCGTGTAGTGGGTTTTCTCAAGGTCAGTTTATTACGTGTTACCCAGGTCTTGACTTTAGTCAATTCAGTGTTCATAGTTCTCACCAAGGAATGGGGGTCTGAGTTGCTGGCATAAAGATTGCTATCGTCTGCAAATAAGTTGTATTTTATGAGTGTGCTGGCGTCGATTATGTCGTTTATGTACAACAAAAACAGAACTGGACCGAAAATGGAACCTTGGGGGGACGCCATACAAGATTGGCGAGGAGTCAGATTGGTGATTATTATAACAGACATACTGCATCCTGTTGGACAGATATGAGGTAAACCAATTGTGAGACAGGCCCCTAACGCCGTAATGTGCAAGTGTTGAAAGGAGGATGGTATGGTCGACAGTATCGAAGGCTTTAGAGAGGTCCAAGAATACACCGACTGTGAACTGACTGTCATCAAAGGAATTAAAGATGTCAGTAAAGGATAGCAGAGCACTCTCAGTCAACCTTCTAGCTCTAAATTTAAACTGGGAGTCTAAAAGATGGCATTGCAGAAGGAATTTAGTCAACTACATGCGAGCTTCTCCAGTATCTTACTCAAGGTGGGAGGACTGATATGGAGCGGTAATTCTTGAAGAGACCTTTGTCCCCAGATTTTTTTTTGCATTCGGGGTGAACTTTAGCAATTTTCAGTTTATCTGGTAAGACACCACTACTGAAGGAGTTACAAATGTGTAGGAGAACAGGAAGTAATAAGTGGGCGACTTTCTTAATGAAGCTCATTGGTATATTGTCTTCGTCTGCTTCTGCATCTTTGGACATTTTTATGATCGCCAGTAATTCAGATGCTGAGCCAGTGGACAAGAACAGCTCATTTTGCTGTCTGCTTTACAGGTAGGATCTAAATTCCTTATGATGATCAGTGATGCTCTCTGCAACATTTTTGCCAACATTAATAAAATATTCATTGAAGTGGTTGGCAATGAGGGAGGGCTCCGTAACAACTGAATCATTTATTATAAAAGCTGAGTGCTGGGCAGAAGGGTGAGTGTTCCTGTTCTGAATAGAATTTATGACATTCCAGGTTTTCTTACCGTCGCCTGATTCTGACTGGAGCTTATTTGTATAATAGCTACGTCTGGCATTTTTACCTTCTTGAGTTACTCTATTTCTGATACTTCGGTAAACATCACCGAAAGTTATGGGTCTTTTTGCAAATTTCCTTTGGAGTTTGTGTTTTTCATTTATCATTATCTTAATTTTGCTTGTGATATAGGGTTTGGAAATGGATACAGTTTTCACTGACTTAGTCTTGAGCGGGAAACATTTATCAATGCACGCATTGAAGATGCAAGAGAAGTTGCAGCTGTTCACGTTAGGGTTGTAGGAGGCATAGCCAGTTAGCATTCATTACGTTGTTTTCAAGAAGGAGCATGTTATCGGTGCAGTAGTCTCTGTGTTGTAATGAGATTGTACTAGACCTTTCAGGTCTTGTGGCTGTTTTATACATGGCAAAAACTCGGAAGTGATCTGAGATATTGTTTTAAATAATTACACTTGCAAGATTGTTAAGAGTGTTGTTAGTCCAGATATGATCTATCACAGTGGCAGAGGTGGCAGTTACTCTAGTGGGTTTGGTTATGGTGTTGAAAAAGAGCTTAAAATGACAGGTAGCAAGAAGGTCTAATACCGAGGTGTCGGCTTCTGACTTTAATAGATCAAGGTTGAAATTTCCTGTATTGTAGCAAAGTTTCCTCTCTGAACTTATGATAGAGATAAGCTCCGAAAATTATTCAAGAAAATTTCTCCCATTAGTGTTGGGTCTTCTGTAGATTACTCCTACTAGGATATTTTGTGTGTCGTTACGTAATTCAGTGAAAATACTCTCCATGTACTCCTCCTGAACCTATAAATCATATCTTACAGAAGTGTTCTACATGATATCAACATATAGGGCTACACCGCCACCGTGTCGTGGCGTGTTGACGCATTGTCTATTATAATTAGGAATGTTATACAAATGTTCAGTATCGTTAGTGAGTTTGGACTCACAGAACCCAAGTACATCAACTTTGTGGCCAATAGAAGATAAACACTGATTTAAAAAAGTATCTAGATGAAGGAGAATACTGCTGATGTTATGGCTAATCAAGGAGAAGGAATGAGGTAGTAGGAGACTAGAACTAAACTCGGGAGAGTCAGGAAAGTAATAGTTACAGTTTGGGTTGGTGTATCCCAGTGAGTTTTATAGAATGGCTTCAGGATCGACGTGAGGGAGTATTGTGTCGACACCATGGGTAAAGGGGGTGTAACACATACGATCTAGCACATCTAAGGGAATGACACTAGCATCATCATTGTAGGAACATTGATACTGATTAAGGGACAGTAAAAACTCAGGGTCACTGAGGTGTGAAAAGGGAAGATCTAAGAAAGTTATAATAGTGGGGGTGGTAATGTACTCACAAGTGCTACAACCAAGAGAATGAAAATGACCGGTACTGTTGAGGGTGATTCCCATATTGCGTGGGAGGTGAGCCTGTCACTTGTTTTTGAGGGTTGCCGGTTTCCACCACAGAGGGTAGACGAGTAGTACTCGAGTTGGCTGGCAGGGGGGGGGGGGGGAAACTCCTCAGGTGATAGCGACAGTGGCTGGTTCCCACTCGGTGGGGAGGGGGTTGTCGAGGGGCTTGGCGGGGTTGGTACAGTGGGTGGGTGAATGGGCTGGTGCCCACTTGCCCAATCAGTCACAACAAGGGTTTTATAACTGAACGTCACGTGTTTCCCTTGTTTCCTGGCTTCCTTAAACTGGTCTATTTGCTCTGGGCGGGCTTTAGTCGTACCTGGGCAGAGGTCCTCGTTGACGAAGATAGTGGTGCATTTTAGGGCTCTAGTGCTCACAACTGCCCTACTTATGTCTTCCTGTTCGTCAGATCAGAAGTTTTTTCCTAAGAGAGAAAAAAAATGCATACAACTTCCCCAGATGAGTCCCTCTCTATGAACTGCAACTCACACCCACAACTCTCTGCAGCTCACATCCGCATCACCCTGCTTTGTTTTTTTGCGGAGTCGGTTATTTTACTAAATGACCAACATGCATATTGGTAATCTTGCAAAATAATTTACAAACAGACAACCTAAACTAAGCTCACCTTATGGTTGAATAAGGTTAGGTTAGGTTAGGATGGCTCGTGTAGCTTGATACACAGTTAAGTGGTCCCGTTCTTTATTTTTTACTTTGGACTGTGTGCTGTCCTAACCATAAGGTTAGGTTCGCTTAGGTTGTCTGTTTGTAAGTTATTTTGTAAAATTACCAATATGCATGCTAGTAACCCGTTAGTAAATTTGGACCCTGGAGCCCAGAAGATATTGTATGGTTGTTTATGGCGCACTTCCACGAATGATTTAGTCTCAAACTATATAAACTTACGATTTTTACTTTCTGGTCCTTACTCAATCAATAGCATGATATGACAGAGTCCTACTGATGATATATTATACATGTCACAACACCACCACCATAACCTGAAAGAGAGAAGGGTACAGCGTTATTAACGTTGAAATGATAGAACTTTGAAATCATATAACTATTTTTGAAACTCCCTGAATGTAAGCTGTGGAGCTGAGGGTTTGAGTAAATATGTGTAAGGTATCCGATAATAAAAATATCATAAAACAGTATAAAGAATGAGAAAAATAATTATAATGATAATCATCGCAATAGTATTTTTTCTGAGATTTGACCACACACTTGCTCTGTTCAACTTCTTCTTAAAGTGTTCATTCGAAACCGACTTCACAATTGTATTCTGATATTCGAATGGATACTCCTATCACAATGGGGTTTTTTTTTTCTCGTAAACATGATATTAACACATCTTTATCATTCATCAGCATTAACGTTGGCCGATATTCATATTAATATCCTTCCCATTTTTTTAGGTGAATCTTCATTCGAATCAAACTGCTCCATTTTCAGTTTCACTCTGAGTGTTGGTGGAAGGGTCAGGGTAGTGTCCTGGCATCCAGGGAAGGGGTAACAGGCTATGCGTTCTTCACCGCGGGTGTACAACGAATTTTTGAACAGAACTGCACGACATCATCGGTATTATTACATCATGATGTAGTTAGAGGAAAAAGGAATGACCAGGCCACTATTTTTCTGAGCATTTGTATACACTAGGCATATCCGCTATGTGGGTAGAGCTCTAGGTGGCCTCATATTTTGGCAAACCTAGACTTTTTAGAATCTTTTCATTCAGTGCGCAACAGAAAATTTGGAGCCTCAGAAATCATAGTTTTTCTTCAACAACAACAACAACAACAACAACAACAATGAAATTCGGTAATAGAAGCTGTCAACACCTTTGTTCCTGCCTGGAGTCATCTCATGTTGGAATGAACCTTCATCCGTTAAGGATGTCCACCCTGCCGGCTAAATTGGCACTGCCACGAGTAAGAAAAGCTCCCAAGAAAATGGAAAAGAGAGTTGGTGCTAGAACACATTATCGCTTTACCCCCGTTTGGATGGGGAAGAACTCAGACTGGGTGCCACTGTGCAGGACACTGTCGTTCATACCATCGTGGAGCTGCCTCACAATGGCGATGAATTTTCCTGGGCAGCCAAAACGGCTTAGGGTCCACTAGAGGGCTTCCCTGTTGACCGAGTCGAAGGCCATGGTTAGGTGATGAAAGACATGTACAGGTCACGACCTCATTTTCTTCATTTTTCCTTTAAGTGGCGGGCCGCAAAGGTCATGTCAGTGGTTCCACGTGATGGTCTAAGGCCACATTGTGATTCTGGGAGGAGATTTTCCGCCTCAGGAAGAAGTCTGTTTAGGAGGACTCGGCGATAATCTTGTCTGCTACGGACAACAGCGAGATCACGCCCTAGTTGCCACAGTCTGACTGGTCTCCCTTGTTCCTATAAATATTGACTGTGGAGGCGTGTTTAAGAGCTTTGGGGATTTCCTCCATTTCCCATATATTCTCCAGGAGAGAGTGGAAACGGCTGGTAAGCAGAGGTCCTCCTGCTTTTTACACCCCGGCTGGGATTCCATCAGGCCCTGAGGCTTTGTTATTTTTCATCTGTTTGACGGTAGTACTGTAGCTACCTCATCCAGGGATGGAGGATAATTGAGGTGGGTCAGCTCTGGACGCTGAGGGACCTGCTGGGTAGTCAGGACATCTACATTGGTGTTTTGGTTGAGCAGTGAATGGTAGTGCTTCCAGTGCTGAAGGATGCTTTTATCGTCTCTAACTTGGGAGTTACCATCAGATGAGCGGATGGCCCCCATCCGAGTTATTGGCCCATAAATTGTTTTAGTGGAATTGAAAAATTGGCGCATCTTGTGCTGATCTGCAAATTTTTGTGTTTCACATGCTTTATTTTTAAACCAGTCATTCTTTAGATTGCGAAGTTCACGCTGGGCTGCCGTTTTCTTCTTGCGGAAGGTATCAGCTTTGGTCCGAGATTGAGGGCTGTTCTGTCAGTCAGTTAAAGCAGCACATTTATCATCTACGTGTACATTGACTGTTGGGTCATTTTCATCAAACCAGTCCTGATGTATTCTTTCGATCTGGCCTGGGTCTCTCTGCAGGTTTTTGTCATGACAGTTTCGAGAAAATGCCATTCGGCACTGGGATTTTGTTTTTTTTGTTGTTGGGTTGCTTATTAGCCCATGTTCAAGCTACTCTCTGAAAGCATGTGCTACCGCTGAGTCCTCCAGACTCTAAGTGTTAAAACCTCTTCTGAAGCCTTGCTAGCTTCGCCGGTTTGGGGCGATGTGAAGTGATAGCTTGGCTCTGACTAGCTTATGATCAGTGTCGCAGTCGTCTGAGCTACGCATGGCTCGGGTGATGAGGACATCCAGGCGATCTCTTTATCTGACGATAATGTTGAATATGAGATGCCAATATTTGGATCGTGGGTGTTGCCGCGAACCCTAGAACTTGTGGGCCTTCCTAAACAAGGTATTGGTGATAGTGAGGTTGTGTGCAGCACACTTGCTGAGGAGGAGTAGGCCGTTGGGATTACACTTGCATAGTCCATTTCTCCCTATGGTTCCCTGCCAATTGTCAGCATCTCTGCCAACTCTGGCACTGAAGTTACCAAGGAGCACAACCTTATCTTCTCTGGGGATCGAGGTTAGCACTCTGTCGAGGTAGGTGTAAAAGGCCTCCTTGATGTCATCCTCTGCATCCAGTGTTGGTGCGTATGCACTGATGAAAAAGGCATGACATGAGTGATTCATTGGGAATCGGAGCGTCATGAGGTGCTCGTTGCTCCCAATAGGCATTTCAGTTAGCTTGTGTAGGATGCGTTGGCGGATGGCAAAGCCACCTCCATAAATGCGGTTTCTCTCCGTAGCAGGCTTAGCCTTCCAGAAGAAGGTATAGCCTTGACTCACTAATGGCTGGTATGTCGATGTTATTTATACCTAGCCAGCTCTTTTGCCACAAGGGCGGTTCTTTTTTTAGGACGCTCATTTGTGCCAGTATCCAGAAGGGTCCTGAAATTCCATGCAGCGACCATAAGAGGTTGTATAGTTTTTTTTTTTTTTTTTTTTTGATCTGTGATTATGATTGTGTTTTCGACCGCATAAGGATGACCTTACTGGGTGCGGTTGCCCAGTCAGGTTTTTTTTTTTTAAGGCAGGCTATGTTTAGGTCACCTTTTCTAGCCCCCTCCCCATGTGGGGTGAGCAGAGTGGCTCCTCGAAAGGGCTGTTTGCTTATGCACTGAAATCTAGGCAGCAGTGCAATCCGGTCCTGTGTGTGCGACTGAGTTTGGGGATGTAGCTTGATGTTGATGGCCTTAATGGACCCTTGCAGTTGATAGGCCAAAAGCCCAAACATGCATCCAACTAACCAGGAGGGTGGGTGTCTGGAGAGGTGAAATATGGACTTAACTTTCCCTTATTTATCTTTGCCTTTACTTGAGATTTTTGGGAGGAATGCGATTGAGCTTCTAGCAGGTAATGTGTCATTCGGGTTGAAAAGACATCTGGCTTCCATGACACTGACAACATAAGAGAGGAGGGGGCGTAGCTTGCTCACAACCAGTAAAACTAAACTAGGTTGTTACGTGATCACTTTTACCTCTCACCATTACCGTTCTTGAAAACAAAAATTAATTGAAGAAATAAATTGAGAAAATTGTTGCTTGATCACTTCCACTTTTCGCTACTACCGTTCTCGAAAAAAAATATCAGTTAATCGAGAACAAAAATAGACAGAACTATTAGATAAAAAGTGACTTGTCTACCCTGCAATGTGTTATTAGAGCTGTGAAAATCAATGCGAGGTGACAACTCATAAGGTGGTATTGGCACGCAGCCCAGGAAGTTGGGGTCACTGAGAGACGTTGGTTAACTCGCTGAGAGGAGTCTAGGTACTTGGGAAACCCGCTGCGGTGTGTAATGTAAACAAAACATATTTAAGCTCATAATTCGTTTAAATGATATAATTTTAGGCCGGGGAGACCACGATTGGCAGGCGAGGAGAACATTAGACGGATTGTTGAGATTCCGTATGACCTGTGTTGGTAAATATTTTAAATAAATTTGATTTTCACCTTCTCATGAGTATGTCTCCTCATACCAACTTTATTGTAAATATCTAATTACCGTTGTTTAAAACTTGAACAACAACCTGAAAAAATGACAAATAAGGGAAATATATGACACATTATAAGCATAAAAAAAGGGTCCTCATCTATTACTCTTCCTTCTTTCATGAATTTCCCTGCTTTCTTCAATCCTTTCCCACTCTGATGAACAACTTACATTGCATATTACCCTCCCACACCTTTCCCCTAAGTCAACCATTCTCCCTCTTCATCCCATGTGACTTATCGTGCAGAAAGGACCCGGCCAGGTACTGTACATGTGTGGTCAAGTGTGTGTACCTGTAAGACACAAACACACACACACACAGTCTCCAAGTATCATTATTTGTGAGCCAGACATACAGTACAGAGTCCTGGCCAATTCCTCAGTTACTTCGGTGACGCACTATTGACGTGAAACCATTGATTACCAAAACAAAACTGATCCTTCACTGAAAAACCATATTTTATTCCTTACACAAACAAATAGTTGATTTCTCAATAAACAGATGATTTTTCACATAAACAGCTAATCCTTCATATAAACAACTGATCCTTCATATAAACAGCCGATTCTTCACATAAGCAGCTAATCTATCTATATATAAAACAAAGAAGTATGTAAGCATGGCTGTGTGTGTGTGTGTGTGTGTGTGTGTGTGCGTGTGTGAGCACGAGACTCTCGGAAACTACTTTACCGATCTGTAGTGACGATGGATGGTGTTATATGTAGTGATGATGATGGATGGTGTTATATGTAGTAATGATGGATGATGTTATATGTAGTGATGATGGATGTTGTTATATAGAGTGATGATGGGTGGTGTTATATGTAGTGATGATCTTTAAATATATAAAACAAAGAAGTCTGTCTGTTTGTCTGTGTGTCCGTACGAGAATCTCGGAAACTACTTTACCGATCTGTAGTGATGATGGATGGCGTTATATGTAGTGATGATGGATGATGTTATATGTAGTGATGATGGATATTGTTATATGTAGTGATGATGGGTGGTGTTATATGTAGTGATGATGGATGGTGTTATATGTAGTGATGATGGATGTTGTTATATGTAGTGATGATGGATGATGTTATATGTAGTAATGATGGGTGGTGTTATATGTAGTGATGATTAGACAATAAAATAATAACAGTTTAATGCTAAAAAAAATATACTTTGCTGTACCGTTGTAGTGAAAAACATAGTGGAACTTACATTCACCGTTAATGAACTATTGATGGAAGAAGAATTTTTGGGGACTGAACAGTGAGACAATGTGGAGCCTCCCAAAGGGTGGCGTCCTACCGTTGCCTAGCGGCTGAGCCGCCTGGGGGGCGGAGATTCTGCTAGTCCTTCATATAAACATGATCCTTCATACTCGTATAAACAGATAATTCTTCACATAAACAGATGATTTTTCATATAAACAGCTAATTCTTCATATTAAAAGTTGATAATTTATTTAAACAACTTAGCATACAGATAAACAGCTGTTTCCTCATAGAAACAGCTGAATCTTCATATAAGCAGATAATTCTTCACATAAGCAGATGAATCTTCATATTACAGCTGATCCTTCACATAAACAGCTACTCCTTTTCATAAACAGATAATTCTTCACATAAACAGATGATTCTTCATATAACAGCTGATCCTTATTGGCCCATACTAGGCAGCCCAGTTTACACCTAACCCCTTTCGCTCATATATCCGTCCAACCTATATATGAAGCTACCCAGCGTGTTCGAGTTAATGATGAAGTTCGGTAACTTGTTCCACTCATCCACTACTTTACTTCCAAACCAATGTTTACCGATGTTACGCCTAAATCTAAATTTGTCTAATGTAAAACCATTGCTACAAGTTCGCTCCTATTTGGATAGTTTGAATACCTTTCTTATATTACTTTTGTTTAACTCTAACTTCCATTTATTCACCTCGATAATATCGCCCCTTACTCTACGTCTCTAGAGGGAATGCAAATTACCATGATTCTTTAACAACTGCATGATTTTAAATACGATAGATTTAAAAATTTAGTAAATAATTCTAGTGATATTTTCCTTTTACAAAATGTTGGAGTTTTCAGAAGAATGATAAAGCTTTTAATCTGTGCACCCTACTGAATATTAGAGCTGGAAAAATTCATATATGCAGTCAATGTATATAACTGTTATGAGTTGGGGATTTAGAAACTGGTTTAGAATATAGTTAAAAGTCTACCCAGATCCCAACAGGCAACAACAATAAAAAAACTAAACAAACAAAGACAATCGGACTATAAAAGGGTAGACAAAGGATGCGAGTTTTTGTTGTGTATAATAAAGTACAATAAATTCCTTAACAAAATATCCAGCTTTCTATAATTTACCCTTAACCATACTTAACTTAAACATACGCAACATGGGCTTAACAGTATATACATATTTATACAACATACAACAATCTGAAGCAAGTGGAGATGGGAGGCAATATAGAGTTACAATACTCAAGTGCGGTGCTGAAGTGTCTGACGAGTAGGGCTGAGTATTGAAGATGGTAGGTAGTCACTGTGCCGTAGTTTTCCAAGATAGGTAATCCAAGTGTGGTCACTTCCCAGAGTGAACTGAACTCTCCTCAATCCGGAGCTGATGAGGAAGAGTTGGAGGAGGTGACGCAACAACCAGGATATGGAGAAAGGAAACCCGGCGTGGCGACTAAGACTATTTATACTCGGGTCGCGTCCCTAGATGGCGTTGCTCGGTAGTGCTGGGTAGTTAGATCATGACACAATAGATGGGGTGGTTCGTAATAATAACCCATCACATCCCATAACGACTAATCATTTTGCGTAATTGGTGTGTCCTTACATAACCTAATCTGACCTAATATAACAGAACATAACCTAACCGAAGGCTGTTATCTCTAAGTCTCTCTTTTACGAGGTTTAAGAGCTTTTCCTCTACCGTTGCATAGGGTGTAGGAAAAGCAAATTACCGTCGACAATTTTGGCGTCAATGTCGGTAGAGGATGAGAGGGTGGTCGAGGAGTGAGGGGAGAATTGCGCGGGGAGGTGGTGATGTGTGGTGTGCTGTCTGTTATGGGAAAGTGGTGCTGCTCTGGATTTTAGCTTTGTCCGAATTTGTTATATTAGTGTTAGGGAGAAAATCAGTGAGGCCAGGTTGTTCGATTTTTGGTGGTTACGGTCCACCTTGAGTTTATAAAGGAAGATATGGTTACGGAAGTGCAGCCCCACTTGCAAGATTTATGGAGATTTTTCCCCAAGAGAAGTCCCCAATTTCCTGTGACCCTAAACTGGGGGTGCCTCACAGAGTTTCCCAGCGAATCGGCAGGCTGCTGCTAACTCTTCGAAAGTCACAAACTCACGCTCTGAGCGAGGTGTGGTGTCAGAGGGCGCTCCCAGACGATTGCTCCCCTGCGCATCAATTGGCAGAGGAATAGGTTCCTTTCATGACAGCCAAAAGAAGAAAAAGAAAAGTAGGAAAAAGTCTGAATACTCATGATTGGTCGCTTATCACACTTGGTCCCTCAGCAATAACCGGGATTCCTAAGGGAGGTCCGATACCCTGTATGTTAATTGATCCAGACGATTTGTCAGTAGTCAATTCTCTTTAACTGGACTTAAGTCCAGGTTTGTCTTTTTGAAAGCAGTTCAAGCTGTAAAGCTGGGAGACGATGGAGGGGCTTTGTCCGTGGAGAAGGTGCTGCTGCTGCTGCTCCGGAGTGAGTCGTACAAAACAACTAACTAAAAGGCAAGAGACAAGGGTGAAAAAGGTTCAGGGAGTTGTAGGGGTATAAAAAAGAGCCATGGCTTAACACAGCTTGCCCGATGGCGCTAAGATTGCCTTAGGTTTGTCAGCAGCAGCATCACCCCGCTCAAAAAACTGGCAGGGGCCTCACCCCCTCGGCCTCGGTGGCCACGCCATCACAGTAAAGATATAATGAACGAAGATGGGTTAGTGGTAGAGTTGTTTAGAGAAAGGAGAATGTAAAGTCGTTAGTTTTTATGTCAAAGATGGACGGAGCAAGTTGGAGCGGAAGAGTTTTGAGATTTTGATCTTGAAAATATCGAAGTATTCGTAGCATGTAAAGGTTGAGCGTATCGTCGTAGAAAATTTTCCTAAAAATGAGAGACAGATGTTTGAGCTTTTATGTCAAAGTTATGACTAGAAAGGTGAGGGAAGGAGAAGTTTGAATCGTTGGTTTTAAAATTCAAGGTATTCATAGCGTAAACGGATGAGGGTATCTTCGTAGAGCATTTTAAAGAATAACTGAACAAATTTGTAGGTGAAAGTTGAAGCGGTGTTGAATCTCTGATTGTAAAGGTCAAACTGTTCGAGCAGCTTAGAAGGACGAGGGTAAGGTCGGAGGCAGTTGGGAAAGATTGAGGGGAAAATTAGCAAAGTAAGCTTTTAGTGAGAGAGGAATGTAGATGTGGAGTTTGTGTTGTAGTTCAGTGGTATTGTGGTATGGGTGGGTTTGTGGGGGGGGGAGGAGATTAGGGCCTGTAGGTTATGTATCTATGCTACTGTGCCGAGTACCAATCTTGTAAATAAGCTACTGTGCCGAGTAGCATTTATATATGTAATTACGTGGCATCACTGCACGTGTTATGTGGCAACATTGCGCCGAGGCTGCCATATGGCAATAGGGTGTGTCATACGGAGGCGAATTTTTTTTTATTGAATTTGAAACATCGGCCCATGGTATTAATGATGTAGTTCTATGTGCAGAATCATGTGATATCTTCAGATTTGAAAAGTTTTCATTTTTTGCTAGGTAAATTTTAACTTGAAATCTTATGAAAATTCAGTATTCCCACCCTTTTACCAACACCACTAAATAGCTTATTTAAAGTAAAGTAAATGTATCAGGTTAATTTATTAGGATGAAAATGATCCAGAATAGTGAAACGAATGATCTTGACACATTTATTAAATTTAATATTCCTTTAGAAAACGAAATCATCAAATACAAAAACCGGTTTTACTACTACGACCCGGTGTTGCTGCACACCATAGAGAACATGTCTTTCTTGCTTCTGTTTCTACTCATCACCTCCCTGCTGACCACCTGAGCTCGAATGTAGCCTTCCCTCCTCTCCTGGCTGTACACATGACTGCTGGCCTCGCTCACTTGCTGTACACAACGCTCTATACTCTGGGTGTGTGAGGGCCAGGCAGGGACATGCATGGGGTTGTCCAGGAAAGCTCTGACTTGAACATTGGTGAGGCTGCAGATAAGAGGGGGCTCACTGCCAGCCTGGATGTTATCCAGATCTATGAGATCAGTGAGGGTCTTGGCACCTAGGTTGACTTCAGGAGTCTTCCTGACCCTGAAGGAATCGTCACCAACTGATTCGTCATGCCCAGATCCTCTCATAAGTCTCATATCCAAGATCTTTTTGACTGCCACTCTTCTCTCCTCCTCATCCTTACTGCAGAGCATTGTCTGCAGAACTGCCTCGGGATGAGCATACCAGGAAGATCTCCTCACAGTCTGCTCCACAATCTGAACAACCTTCCTTGGCTGACTCCTCAGGAGCTCAAGCTGGAAGAGAACATGCCTCGGACCTTCGGAGAACGATGACTTGACCTTGGTGTTGAACCAATTTGGCAAGTAGACACTCACGATGAATTGGACAATAAGTCTCAGGTTGTAAAGCTGGTTCCCTTTCAGTTTATGATGAGCGACCCAAATTCTGCAGAACCTGAGAGCCGTTGTGAGCCACCTAGAATGTGAGACTGGACCTATCTGCAGGTAAGCAAGTCTATCAGGCATATCCCTAGTTTTGATGGCACTGCAAATCATGTAACCATAGTACTGGTCAGTACTCAGGTCGTCAATGACAGTATGTGCAAGCTCAACGAGTGGAGGGCCAACTGTGATTTTTTCAAAGTTCGGATTTATTTCTAACTCAGTGGCAGAGTCCAGCATCTTGCCAAGAGGACCAGACCATCTGTTGTTTGAAAGAGTCTTGCCATCCAGCTCCTGGATCAGATGTTTGAGTGGCAACTCGTTGGTGTGGAGGTCACAAACAATCCAGACCAGCTTCCTCCCAATCTTCCGCTCTATCCACTGTATGACCCCCCCTTGCCACCCTGTGTTCGTGTTGGTGCTGTCCCCTCCAATGGCCTGCAGGGTCTGGTCTACGTTCCTCTCTCTGAGCCAGTTCACAATGTTATCTGCCACTATCTCAGCTGGTTTCCTGATGTCTTCTTTCTCTGGAGTGAAATGCCACAAATACTTCCCTCCTGGTTCACTGCAGCAGGAGTAGTGTTCCTCCTTCACCATGGCAGGGAACAACTTGTCAGAATCTCCAACTTTCATGAACACTTTAGTGTCACCCCTTCTCCCATCAAAGAACAAACAATTGATTCCATTTTCTCTTATCCCCTTATCAAACTCCTCTTCTAGGTTACTGACAAGTTTCTCCTGAGCTCTCCTTACTTTGTTATGATCTATCACCAGGTGAACATCATCAGGTGTTATCAAACCACCGTCAATCCAGGCAGCTGTTGCTATCTCTGCAGTTTCTCTGAGACCAGTGTGGTGTCGCATGCTGGCCAGAGCTATGCTCGGGATATCTTTCCTATTTCGAATGTTATGCCTCGAAGGTTTTGGATCACTATTTTCTGGGTTAGGGACAAAGTCACCATTCTCCTGGTCAGCACTCGGATCAGCCATGGGGAAGTCATTAAACTCTGAATCAGCTTGACTCCAATCATCGGCCTTTTTTACCTCACCCTGGGCTTTCTCAAGTCTCTTTTCCTCGGCAACTCTTCTCCTCTTCTGTCTCTCTGTGGCAGCCTCCTGTCTCTTGGACTCCGGATTATCTTGGCTAGAAATCATGAGAGCCCCTATACTGCCAGTCTTCTCTCTCTGTGCTTTGGCATATGCCAGTTCGATCACAGGAATCTTCAGTTCACGCTTGCAAATACAGGACATGTGGGCCTCGGATTTACAGTCACGATCGCATCCAAACTCAGGACAGAGAACAATTGGGCACTTGCAAGTAATTATGTCAAATAACTGGTCCAGTTGCTTGGCAAAGCTGTCCTTAACTGCAAGTTTTCCTCTCCCAAGAGAGATATCTCTTGCCTTTTCCCAACTGGCTAGCAGTCTCTCACTAATCTTCTTCTGACTTGTTATGACTGGAGGCTTGAACTGAGCGTTAGCCAGAGTGTACTGTGCCAAGACAGCTTTGGTCATATCACTGGCAATGTCTTTGTTTGTGTAAGTTCTTTGGTTCTTTTCACTGATTTGCCTGATTAAAACACCGTATCTCAAAGCATCTCTCAATGTAGGCAACTCCGACTTCAGGAGCTCTCTCCTAGACCCAAGATAGTGACTGAGATGGCTGGATTTTTGGTTCCTCGTCCTGACACAAGCAGCCATCGCAAATATTATCAACTTATAAATGCATCAGAATCTGAAACAGAAAAAAATATTGTTAGTTGGGTTGTTAAAGAATGAAGTCAGAAAGCAATGTTCACTATTTAATTGTAATGCACTAATGCAGCTGTACGTTAGATTTTCGAAAAAATTTCACGCTAAAATTTACCTAGCAAAACGTTGCAAAATATTGAAACTGAAATTATTTTCTGTTTATATACACTAAAATCTACCAAAAAAGTGATGGGCCATTAGTTTTAGCTGATCTTCCTTCCTATGACACACCCTAATATGGCAAGGCAGTCTCAGTCTGACTCTGTGGGCCGTGCATGGCACACGCTAGTCACCACTTGTATTTCTCCTATCCGTTAATAAATGGACTTCAGTGTTACCCGGGGTTTCCCTACCCATCACTGCCTTCTTCAGGGAACACTTGGAACCTTCAGGGCCAACTAATCCAAACAAAGTGTTCCTGCAGATTAGCACCGGAGACAATATTAGCCAGGATTAGATAGTTTAAAATTTTACCCATACAATAAAACAAAAGGATACTGTCACATATCGAGAAAGCATCACCACATTGCTCATGAAAAATTCCCCAGAAAACACGTGAGCTTAACATGTGAGCAACACCTTGGCCAGGACCCAAAAATTCACCTGCTGCTACCATCCGGGGTAGCACGTTCTAGTTGCTACTTTTTTAATTCATATACATCTCTAGTTTTATGATAAATGAAGCCCTTGCGGGGTGGAAGCTTATTAGTGCTTATCACTACCTGAATGATGAGGCCCTCTGCAGGATAAACGTCCCTACTAAGTTATGTACTCTGTGATATTACCACATGTCAATGGTGGTTAATTAACTAATAGCCACTCATAAATTGCTGTAATAGATCTTTCTTCCAAGTCTAAGTAGTAATATCCCAGAAACGGAACAATTACTCTTTGAATAAGAAAGTGTTTTTCTACATTTACAAGATGTAATTGGATTTGGTAAATGATTCACACTATTTTTTTTTTACAAGATAAGTGCTCTTGATTATAAAAATGAGTAATTGGGGCATTAACTTGATACAGGAAAAATAATTTGAATACAACACATCATAATCTTATACAATGCAGGAATACAATACAGCATAATCAATACAATACACAGCAAATCAATCAATACAATATAATCAATAAATAGAGTAAATCAATAACTACAACAATTCAGCATACAATACAGCATAATACAGCTTCGTACACAGACTCTTCCAAAGAAAAGTATGATGAGCAGTCATTAAAGAATAACAATATTTATAATTCATCATTGGATTCCACATCCCTGCCATCATCAGAGTTTCCGAGCTCAAAAGCCGATTCGATTCTTTCTCTTGGTTCTGGTTAGAACAGATCTGTAGCATGCACGAATCTGTCAGTTTTATTCCATTGACATAGAAGGTGCAGCTTGGCAGTTTGCAAGAACGCACGCACTTGCAGGCTAAAAATTTCAAGACCACATCTGGTGCGGGTGGCGTGTGCATCCAGTAGGTGGCTGCCTGGTAGCTGGCACGAAAAACATGCATAAAGAGGCACTCTGCATTGTGGAAGGTGACTGGACTCGACCTCTCCCAGTTTGACACAGAAGTGTTGGTAGCGCAATTCGTTCACCTCATTGGTGCTGTTACCTGCAGCATACATGCGACAGGGGAACTGCTGGACCTTCTCAAACATTTCTGGGGAAACATCCTATGACTAGCCAAGTTGGCTGAAAGACTTCTGGAAGGAGATGCTCTTCTTTATCAGGTGCAGGTCACCCAGCTTCCCATGACTAGGTAAGGCACTCACGGTGTGACAGCCTGTAAAGGCATGTAACCCTATCAAGCTGTCACAGATGCTTTCTCCTATTGTACTTCCTAGTTTGCTGGTGTCGACAAACCGTGTGCGGTTCGATGTGCGACGCTTCAGGGAAATGGGGAACGGATTTGTATCAGCTCCACATTCCCCGTCAGTGACTTGACAGCAAATGGCAGAACAAGATGTTTTGGAGGTTTCGTCTTGCCGTAATTGACAGCCAACACCATATTATGTACAAATGAACGCACACGCCTCTTGACTCTCTGGAATGCATGGGCGAGGTCGCTGGAACCTGTAAACAGGTAGCACTACAAGAAGATGACTGACTCTGGGATGGTACTATCCTTTGCTTCTGCATTGAATTCTGATAGCCAGGCTTTTCGAACCTTATGATTCTTGATCTCAGCTCGCACCTGCAAGGCTGCTTGGAGTACAGCGTCTTCAGACCTGAGGCCGTGTAAATGGTACAACTCTGATTTTAAGGAGTAATTTTCCTTGGTTAGTCCGCACAATGAAAAGTTTACTCGGTGCAGAAGGAGCTGCCATTTTGCATCTGAGAAGATGTGCAGGGATCCACCGAACTCGCTCTCCATCTTTCGTCGGATGTGCTTCTTGGTGGAATCCCTACCATGGTCTATACCAAAAGACTTCATTGATGCAACAAATCCAGAAGATAGATCAGCCATGATCATCACCAGGGCTTGGCAAATAACTCGTTTCTGATGTAAAGAAACAGCTGGTTGTATGACTGTGTAGTGATTTACTCTCACTACAACCGCTCTGCCGTCCTCACCTCAGCCAATAAGCAGCTAGTTCCATACCACAGTCTCTGCCCCTGAACCGCTAGCTGATTGGCCACCTGCCGTCCTCGCCCAGCCAATCAGCGGCGCCTTTCATCTCACACCTCAAATCCTGAGTGGGCATGATTGTATAAATACCTACCTGCGAAGCAATTCTGAGGCACACACACACGCCAGTCGCAGTAAGAGCCAGCGCAGAACGAAGTGGAAGCGGAGAAGGATCAGTCACAGCTGATTGGCTAGTACTGGACCAATCCCACCTTCCCACGTACCCTGGAAAACCCCAGCTCCTATCCTCATTTTCCTTCTGACAATTCTGTTGATTCGATTGACACATTGAGCCTCTCCCACAGTATCGGACCTCCCTTAGGAACCCCGATGCTGCTGAGGGGCTTGGTGTGAAGAAAGAGTCTTCAGTAAGTTTTCAGACCTTTTTCTTCGACTTTAACCTTTATCTTCCGTGTCGTGAAAGGACCTATTCCCCTGTCAGCTGACGTACAGGGGAGTATTCGTCCGGAAACGCCCTCTGTCCCCACACCTCGCTAGTGCGGGTTTGTGTGAAGGGTGGAGGGACAGCACAGCCTGCCAATTCGCCTGGGGACCTCTGTGATAGTGCAGGGTCTCCCCTACGTGAGGGGCGCAGGAAATTAGGGACTTTTAGGGGAGATCTTCATAAATCTCCATTTCCAACATTCGACATGCCTTCCATTAAAATTAAAGTGGACCGAAATATCCAACCGTGCACGGACCTCGCCTCGCTCATTTTCCAGCTGACATGTATATTTCAGATCCGATCCTTCACTAATGATGACACTATCAAGATATTTGTGCAAACTGATGAAGATGCCGACCTGTTCCACTCCCCAGCAATGTACAACAAACTAAAAAACAATGGCCTAACAGTCCTGAGCTCACCAGAATACCGGGCAAAGTGCACCCTCATATGTAGGAAAATTATCCCTCATATACTGGACAACCCAAACCTATTGACTGAACTAAATTCACAAAACACCCCCCAAATGACATATGCAGCCCGGATGGGAACTCTCCCGATGTTAAAAATCACTACGGCTACTCAAACTGACGCCATAACATTAAAATCATACGGAATAAAAATCGGCAGCAATATTATCCCTTCACGAGACATAGAATTCCAACACTTTATACAGGTCCACCAATGCTTCAACTGTTACCAATTCGGCCACAACACCAACAGATGCAGTAACACTATAACTTGCTCAAAGTGTGCCAATCAAGGCCACTCATACCGAAACTGTACTGCCACGGTAACTAAATGCTGCAATTGTAAAGGCCCTCACGCTGCCATCAGCAACAAATGCAAAATCAGGCTCAACAATAGCACAACACCACTCCCTCCCCGCCAACCTTCACCTCCTACAGCACCTCCCACAGCACTACCTCCACCTCCCCACCACTCACTCCCTACTGCCACGACCCTCCCCACCCGCACTTGCTGGACCAACAACGTGACCGCCCCCATACCATCCCCCGACATGAATGCAAAAATCACCACCATCATACTTCTGGCACATACGCTAAGCAACGGAAACAGGTCTCTTTTTCTGAAGCTAGCAACTGATGGTTTGAAGGCGAACGGCCTCCCTACCATACTCATTCCTGATTCCTTCAGAACCGGTCCCGACCTCATCTTCCCCACTGCCCCCATCTCCGACCGGACCAGCATGCCACCCCCTCCCCCCAGAGAAACCACTGCAATCTCCGTCTGCCCCTCCACTTCTGTCATGCCCACACCTGACTTATCTCACCAATCTACTTCTATCTCACCCCCCAGAGTAATCAGTCCAAAACCTCCCGGCCCCTCCACCTTGACCTTGCCAACACCTGACTTTTCCCGCACGACTACGATGACCTCCCGGACCACAAAACCCCGAACCAAACCCAATCTTCCCCTGACACCTCAGACTCCCAAGAATAAAATGGCAGCCCATCCCCCCACAGAACTGGTGGTCAAGACCACAAGACCTAAGAGGAAGAACACCTCCCCCCTTTCTTCCTACACACATGACAGCAAAAGAATTATAAAATACACTCATCCAACTAAATCTATAATTAAAGTAAATCTATTCGGCACTACCCCTAAGAAAACAGGAAACAACCCCGTCACGAACCTAGCACGCTCCACTCATCCTCCCGACTCCCCCACACACACAGTCACGTAACCGCCCATCCCTCACCTGCATACACCACACTCAGACCTCGCTCACAGTCACTCGACAAGTTAGACCTCATCCCTGCACCCCAGAATTTCAATCTCATATAAGTAACAATTATACAACATGATCACCATTATGCAATACAACTGTAGAGCATATCACTCAAACAGACACGCCATCTCTCTCCTCATACAAGAACACAACCCAGACATCCTCCTCCTCAACTCAACACTCACAGACACCAAAATCAAGCACTTCGGCTACACGAGCAGACAATCACCCCACGAACTATACGAGGGCGTTGCAATCCTTATCAGATCCTCCTTGAAACACGAATTCATCACCAACTTTGCCTTCAAACACTTCCTGGCCGCCAAGATCGACACTCAACACGGACAAATTATCATCTGCACAACATACTCGAGACCTAACACGCGTATCCCCTTCACAGACCTAAACTCCATCTTTAACAACTCACACCTACCTGTAATACTAATGGGCGACCTCAATGCACACCACACCGCATTCCAACACAACTACATCGACCCCCTTGGCCAACAACTACACGCTTTGGTCACTCACAAAAACCTTCACCACATTGGCCCTTTCTTCCCCACATTCTACGCTGCTGGCAGAAAAGGCACTCCAGACATCGTCATCACCAACACCCCTGCCCTCCAATTTCAGCACTACATCACTCCCGGCCCCCTATCAGGCTCAGACCACATTCCCATCACTCTTCACCTCTCCAACAATCCCATACTCCTCCCAACAGCCTCACCTCAATACCAGTATCAACACGCAGATTGGGATGCCTTCAAAACCACACTCTCTGAACAGCAATACACACTCAACCTCGAACACCAACCCACTAGGATGATTGAGGAAACCTGGACTCACCTTTTCAACACTATCACCGCCATAGCAGATACCCACATTCCTAAACACCGGTTCAAGAGGAAATACTCCTTCTCACCCTCCATAAGAACCCAACGCCTACTTCACTGCTACAGGACCCGATTTGAACTTAACAAACTTAACCTAGCACCAGTTTACACAGACATCACCACACTAAGAACACACATCATCCACAGTCTCCTTCAAGACCATAATGTTCACTGGGCAAAACTCGTAGAGGCTGCCCAGGAACACAGAACACATAACCCCCGAGAGTTTTGGCAAAGGATCGCCAAGCTGCAAGGAACTGCAAGACCCCTCTTTGATCACCTGCTAGTTAATGGTAGGAAAATCAAAGAGCCAGCCGACGTAGCACAAACACTAAAACAACACTGGGAACACATTTTCCACCCACACCCCCCCACACAACAAAGGTACATCTTAAACCACATAAACAACATCACCACACACATGCAAACACTTCACGACAGAACGACTCCTGACGACACAATAGATACCTCCACTCTCACACAGGACCACAC
Organism: Homarus gammarus; assembly: GCA_958450375.1. Classification (NCBI taxonomy): domain Eukaryota; kingdom Metazoa; phylum Arthropoda; class Malacostraca; order Decapoda; family Nephropidae; genus Homarus; species Homarus gammarus. Next base: position 94,612 of record CAUDMG010002286.1, on the reverse strand, counting down.
CCTCACTGCTCCTTTCACCCCAACAGAAGTCAAACAAGCACTGGACAAAACCAAAAAGAAAACACCGGGTGACAGCAAGATTGGTCAAGCAATCCTGAAGCACCTCCCCGCAGAAACAATCACAGCCATTACATACCTATACAACACCCAACTGGCCACAGGTTACTTCCCAAAACTCTTTAAGACAGCCACAGCCGTCATGATACCGAAACCAAATAAAAACCCAACAGATCCTCAAAACTACAGACCAATCAGCATATTAGAAATCTTAGGAAAAACCTTTGAAAGATTATACAACACCCGCCTCAGATACCATCTTGAGGATGAACAACTACTGTCATATAAGCAGTTCGGTTTCAGAGCACACCACTCAACCCAGGACGCACTTAATATCATGACCAATTACCTCCACATGAACAAAGATGCATACAAGATAGCACTCATCACAAAAGATGTACAAAAAGCATTCGACACAGTTTGGCACGAAGGATTAAAATACAAGATATGCACTAATTTTAACCTCCCTCATAAATCACAACAATTACTTTGCAATTTCCTAACTGACAGAAAAATGAGAATAAAAGTCACTTCTGCCTTCTCTGACCACTTCACACTGCACGCAGGAGTCCCACAAGGATCAGTCCTGTCCCCAACACTATACATTCTTTATACAAATGACTTACCCGACCCCTTACACATTGACTCTCTGACAATACAGTACGCCGACGATGTAACCCAACTAATCAGACACAGAACTCTTGACCACCTAACAGACAAAGCACACAGGGAACTAGAACAGGTTACACATTGGGAACTCCGGTGGCGAATCCAAACCAACCCAAACAAAGCACAGATCACCTACTTCGGCACCAAAAGACGACAACCGCGTCACATTTACCTAAACCCCTACATCGCCTACCCTTCACCTATAACTATCAAACGCACAAACACAATCCTTGGAGTCACTTTCAACGACACCCTCACCATGACACCACACACCAAAATGAAAGCTGTGATCGCAAACAAGACACTCGGGAAACTATACAGATTCAGAACCGCATCAATCAAAACCAAAACGCACCTATTCAAAGCCCTCATACGCCCACTATTGACTTATGCACCCAACACACTCCAGCTAGCACCACCAACAAGCGCCAAGAAACTTCAAGTCATACAAAACAAAGCACTAAGATTCATCCATAACACACACTGGTCATCCTTCACCCGAAATAGTTATCTACATGAGCTCAGCTCCCTTCCCCCACTTAACATCTACTGGAGACACCTAGGTGACAAGCAAATAGAAACTCTCCTCACTAATTACCCTCAATGGCAGGATTATTTTGACAACATCATACTCCCACGTCGATTCAGAGACAGAAACCCCTCCATACTAAACAGACCAAACACTCCCCTCCCACCTCCCTTGTATTAGTAACCACACCCAACAATTTCCCCCCAAATTAAACCTAACCTCTCCAATACCCTCACCCTAACCTAACCCAATCAACCTAACCTAACCTCTTCTCAACCCCACACCCAATGATTCCCACCCAACCTAACCAAACTCCCCCCCTCACTCCAAACCCCACGCCACCAACTCAAACTCAAGACCACTCCGACAAAAAAAAAAAAAAAAAAAAAAAAAAAAAAAAAAAAAAAAAAAACTAATCCACTTACCCTGCACTAACACTCCCCCCCCCTAAAAAAAAAAAAAAAAAAAAAAAAAAAAAAAAAAAAAACCTAACAATCCCCCCAAAATACAAACCTAACATACCCACCATTACTAGCAACCCCACACAAAATAAAAAATAATCATTCTACCACTTACTAACCACACCCTATTACTCCTCCCAAAATAAAAACCTAACACACCCAGCCGTTACTAGCAATCCCACACAAAATAAAAAATAACCATTCTACCATTAACTAATCACACCCTATTACTCCTCCCAAAACAAATACCTAACTTACCCATCCCATACTAACTCGGATGACATGTATGTTTCCCTCAGCCAACAAGGTCGAGGAGAATGTTTCCAACTCGGTTTTATGGGCACCCCTCTTAGCCAATAAGGTCGGAGAGGTGTACCTAAAAACGGTACCATTAAAGGATGAAATGAACGCCTCCCTTAGCTAATAAGGTCGGGGAGGGGTGCATTGTTCCTGTACAAAAACCCTCTCCCTCAATAATGGGACCAGAATTCACAATACCTGCAATTGCAGAAGTCCTTTACAAGTAAAGGAAAGAATGATTGCAAATTAACCAAACTCTGCCAACCACCAACAAAACCTATAATCCTCCCAAAAGAAAAACTTAACCCACCCAACCTTACTCACAATCCCTCCCAAAAAAAAAAAAAAAAAAAAAAAAAAAAAAAAAAATGCTACTCTCCATCCAATCACTAACCGACACCTTCAATCCTCCCAAAAGAAAAACTTAACCCACCCAACCTTACTCACAATCCCTCCCAAAAAAAAAAAAAAAAAAAAAAAAAAAAAAAAAAAAATGCTACTCTCCATCCAATCACTAACCAACACCTTCAATCCTCCCAAGAGAAAAACTTAATATACCCGACCTTTCTAACAAGCCCCACCGACCCGCCTAAAAAAAAAAAAAAAAAAAAAAAAAAAAAAAAAAAAAAAGACAACAACTATGACTCAATACAACTATTCATTAGCAACACAAATCATATCACACCTAAGGAATCCTTCCAAACTATAAATAACCCAACAACCTCCTAAGCCCCCCTCTCCTCTCCTCGCCTCCCCTCTCCTCTCCGCTCCTCCCCCCTCCTCCCGTCATCCGAACCATACCTGACCTTATAATAATTATCCTAACCCTCCCCCTCTCCTCTTACTACATTTCCACGCAAAAGCATACACACTCACACAACAACCCCCCTTAAGTAATTCTCATTCACCTCAAATCAACATACAACCTCCACCCCCGCCAATCCCCAAGCACAAACTCTCCCCCCCTCCCACAGCCAATCCGAACACATCTCCCCCCCAGCCAGACGAAGCCTCTCATAAGATCACAACTCTCCAAAACCAAACTAAACATACCCAACCTCTATGCCAGCAACTGTCAACATTATCGACCTAACTCAAGACTGAAACCAAACAACCTATATCTCACTCTCATCTCTGTTCACAATTTGACAAAGCTCAAATCTGTCCCCTTCTATTACTAAATAATTCTCCTACGATACACTCATCCTTCCTTACTACGAATACTTTGACATTTCAAGCTCAAAGATTCAAAACTCTTCCTCTAACTCTCTCCATTTCTCTCTGACATAGCTGAAAGATCCATAACTCTCAGAAGCAAATCAAAACTTACCCAACGTCTGTGACATCCAATTCTAATAAAATCGATCTACCTCAAGACTGAAACCATTCAGCCTATCTCTCATTCTCGTCTCCGTTCATAATTTGACAAAAAAGCTCAAATCTGTCTGCTGCTATTACTAAAAACTCTCCTACGATACGCTCATCCTTCCTTACTATGAATACTTTGACATTTCAAGTTCAAAGATTCAAAACCCTTCCTCCAACTCGCTCTGCTCCTCTTTGACATAGCTCAAAGACTTTACCTTCTTCTTTCTCCAAACAACCCTACGACTAGCAAATTTTCATGTTTTCACCTTCTCTGTTAATTTGTTCGTGTGTGGCTTGTGCGTCCGTCCACCTGCGCTTCTCGGCTTGCGCCGCAGCCGTGGCGGGGCGGTTCTTCCTCCGCTCTGATAACACTACCTGGGCTAGACGACGACTATGGGCACCCAAGTTGGCCCTTTGCTTGCCCGGACCTGCTCCCACCCTCCCTCTGCCTCGTCCTGATTGTGATTGTTGCACCATCAGGGCATTTGCCTACCCCCTCACGCAAGCGGTGTTTAGCCACTGCACCTGTTCTCTCCTTCTAAAATTCATTTCCATCCTCTCTTTACTCTTCCTCTGAACCTCCTTCCCCCCTGTCACTAGCATTTTTCTTCTTCTTCTTCAATTCTGAGGCCGAAATAGTCTAATGGCGAAGAGGCCAGTAATCCTCAACAACTTCGACTTCGCAATTCTGAACTCAACTGAATGCACCCCAGCCTGCCAATCTACAAGCGGCATTCACCGAAGAACAAATAAAACAGATGATCACTATTATGATAGTGACTTTCTCTACGATAATGCAGAAACAAGATACCAGCACCGAAAATATAATAAACGCAGTTATGACACAGCTCACAGAAAAGATGCAGGAAGAACAGACCCCCAAAACTCCACAACTACAAGTGGAACAGACGACGCCCTTGAGACATATCAGACAATAGGAACAACTTGCCATCCAAAAGATCACTCAAAACCGTGAAGCCTGCAGCCCCTTGCAACAGATCACGAGGAATAGAACAACAAACACAGACCGTCAGCAAACACACGATCACAGACTAGAGCGACAGCACCCTGAAGAGAGAAGAAAAAACTCCCGAGATTCCACCTCCTGCTCCTCCCTCAGAGCAGGTGCCCAAGAAACGGCCACCACTCCTGACGGACGAGGAGGAGAGCGACTCGACCATGAATGCCGGGAGCAACTACAGCACCAGCGACGAGGAGACAATGACAGAATAGCCCCACCTCCTTGTAATCTCAAGATAACACAGTGGAATATACAAGGCCTGTCCAACAAATGGCATACTGTACAAGCAGCAGCCTTAGCTAAAAATATTGATGTCTTCATTCTACAAGAAACCCTGATGTCCAAAGATCAACAATTCCGCTTGCCTGGATACCAACAGTACTCTGTACCAAAGGGGCCCAACTCCCATGGCAGCATGATTCTCGTCAGGGCGACCATCCCCAGTTCAGAAGTAGAACCAGTTCACTGTGGAGATGGAGTAGAGGCACAAGCTATTCGGATACACCTGGCAAACGACAGTCTTGTAGTATACAATATCTATAAACCGCCTACCAAACGACTAGAAGCCGGTGAACTACTGACATAAGCAACACAGGAACTTGTGCTCATTGATGGGGACTTCAATACCCACCATCCAACGATCAATTCGACCACAAGAATGAACCTGGATGGTCGTCACCTAGTGGAACTGCTGACAGATGTTCCAGAAATAACGCTCATTAATACTGGGGAACCAACACACATACTGGGAGGAACACTGGACCTCACATTCATCTCCACTGAGCTCGTTCCAGTGGCTCAGTGGGAAGTGGATGATGAACTGACCAGTGACCACTTTGCAACGACAACTACTTTGAGAAAGGAACTACTCCCTCCTCCCCCACGTCCGCCACCCAGATGGAATACCAAGAAAGCAAATTGGAAATTATATCAAGATGAACTCCAAAAATGGTTTTCGAACTATGAACCAGCAGAAGATATTGACCAACTAAACCAGGACCTTACTGGTGCCATACAACATGCAGCAGAGAAAGCAATACCAAAAACAAACCCTACAAATAGACACCATAAAGACTACTGGTTCTACAATGACGAAGTCAGAACAGAATCACAGAATCAACACATTCAGAAGACATTTCCGACAATACCCTTCCCCTGAGGGAGTGAAACTCTTGAGAGCTGCTGTTCAACATGCTCGTCAAATTACTCGGAAAATTAGGGAAGACAAATGGCTCGAGTGGTGCGCAACCTTTAATGCACACACCAGCCTGAGTGAACTCTGGAGAAAACTCAGGATAGCAACAGGAAAATTGCCCAGATCTCCAGCCCACCCCCAGCCATTACAGGAAGCAAATCGCTTGGCAGAGCACTTTGCAGAACGCTCGTCATCAGCTCAACTACCTCCTGAAATAAGACTTCATCTACAGCAAGTACAAATGGAGAGAGAAGTAGTTGTCAGACATGCAATTGAACAAGCTGACACTACAGACTGTCTGTTTACTATGGACGAAATCAGAAGGGCCAGGAAAACAAGCAAAGACACCGCTCCTGGCAGTGATGGTATAACCTATTCATTGCTCAGCAATGCAGGACTTGCTGGTGAACTTGCTCTCATAACAGTTATAAACGCATCATGGTCAGCACGCAAACTCCTGTCAGCTTGGAAAAGAGCAAACATTGTTCCTATTCCCAAACCCAATGATTCCCCGAATTTCAGACCAATATCACTAACAGCATGCATCGGCAAAACCGCCGAAAGGATGGTCCTTACACGACTCCTCTGGAAAATTGGACCACTTCACCACAATATCTTTGGATTCACCAAAGGTCACAGCACTGCACACAGCTTGGCCACTCTCCTGGGATCGATTGGTCAAAATAAGGCAATCGTAGTATTCCTTGATCTAGAGAAAGCATTTGAGCTGGCAAATGCACAGGCCATTGTAACCACTCTGGCCCGGAAAGGCGTCAAAGGATACCTACTGGCTTGGATTGCGGACTATCTCCAAAACAGAACAGCAGGAGCTACTTGTCAAGGACAAGTCTCAGGTCAGCAAAGACTGGAAAATGGCACACCACAGGGAGGAGTTCTTAGTCCAACTCTCTTCAACATCCTCATGGAAAACTTGTGTCGGCTCCCCTTTCAGGAGGGTACCAGACTGCTGTGCTATGCTGACGACTTAGCACTGATTATAAAAGGCAGAAACCAAATCAGCAAAGTCCACAGAGCACAAGACCTCATCAGTGAAGAATGTATGAGGCTCGGGCTCAAGATATCAATCCCAAAATCGAAAGCCATGAGGTTTGGACACAATGAGCCGGTGACACAACTTCAAATACAAGGTATTGCCCTACAATGGGTCAATGTATACAAATACCTGGGCATCTGGATTGACAAACGCCTCAAATTTGACACTGAGATAAACTATCTAAGAGACCGAATAGGCAAGAGAGTCAACCTGATGAGAGCCATGACAGGACCCAAGGTGGGTGCGGGACATGTAGTCCTAAGAACGCTATACATACACGCCATTCGATCATTAACAGACTATGCAAAACCGGCTCTTAACACACTGTCTGAGGGGCAGTAGGCGAAATTTGAAGTTGCCCAGAATAACGCTATGAGAGCCATTGTCAAGGCACCTATGTGGACAAAAATTGAAAACTTACGCATGGAGACAGGTCTCACATCTCTCCAAACCAGAGAGGAACGATTAAGAGCGTGCTTTGCAACAAAACTGATTACTAGGGCTCGGGAGGGTGACATCAAGAATGGACTCTTACAAGCACTGAACCTTAACAGAGATGTCTCTAACAAGAAAACATGGCTATTGTGCGCAGCTGACGCTGTAAATCGACTGAAATTGAAAGACACAATTCTCAGGAAAGGACCTGATACAATGAGTCCAGACTATAGCACCCCAGCACCGTGGGAGTCCCCGCCAGCAATCTTCAACATTCTACAAACTAGGACAAGAAAGGCTGACTGTAACCCACATGAGCTCCGACAGAGAGCAGAGAAAAACATGAAGGCACTAACACCTCACAATAGTACAGTGTATTACACAAACGGTTCTGTAGAGACCACTAGTACGAAGGCAGGAGCAGCCTTCACTATAGAAGGAGGTCGCACGTCCCTTTGGAGAACTTCAGATGGATGCTCTACTTTGCAAGTTGAGCTAGCTGCCATACTTGGAGCCCTAAGACACGCTTCCATAAACAGTCAACAAGGCATTGTAATACACACTGACTCACGATGTGCTATTGAAGCGCTACAATGCAGAGAGCATAGAGACAACATTCATCTCATAACATCCGTTATTGGACTACTGCAAGGTTTAAAACTACAAGATCGGCAAGTTATCATTAACTGGGTGCCCAGTCATATCGGAATCCCAGGAATGAACGAGCTGATGCTGCTACTGCCAAAGCTGCGTTAGAACAGCGAAACATCGAGATGAACATCCCGCCCAGTCAGGAGCAGATAAAGAAGACCACAATAACACGAACTGCCCAGTGGAAAATAGAGAAACATAGAAGATTAACACCAGTATCACGATCGGCCAGGTGGTACTATCTGGTCACGAATTATGAGAGACCACCATTCAAGAAGGATATAACAAGAAGGGAAGAAGTTAACTTCCACCGACTGAGACTGGGATACCCATGCATTTGGGAAATACTTGTGTCGGCACAAGCAGAGCAGCGCATGTGCAAGACCTGTGACAGCGGAGCAGAAAACACACTGCAGCACTACCTCATAGAGTGCCCTGGAACACAACTAGCTAGGAGTAACATACAACCACCTATCACAGCAGAGAAGGTTGCCAGAAAGCTAACCACCAACTACTCTCAAGAAACCCTACAGTTTCTTACCGAGCATCCCCCCCCCCCCCCCACATTAGTGGTGGAGATGTGCATTTAACCAAAAAGACGCTGGTGTTTTATCCCAGCAGTGGGTGGACCAGCATTTTAGCTTAAGGTCCACGTAGGTAATATTCCTACAAATCAATTAATTTAAAAAAAAAAAAAAAAAGCAATTCTAACAGGGGCGCTTGCGGTAGAAGCGGTACCGCTCTTGTCTCGCAAGCAAGATGTCACGGGTTCGATTCCTGGGCAAGCGGAAGTTGTTTGGACACTCTTCCTAGCCCCCTTGTTCCCTGTTCACCTAGCAGTAAAGTAGGTACCTGTTGTAAATCGAAAGGTTGCGAATTCGTATTCAGGGAAAGTTGTTGGAGCTTCTAAACTTGAACTGAACAATTCTGACCCAGCAACACTCTCTAACCCTCTCTCACCACGAACGGTTACGAGTTTGATAACGTGGTGCGGATACGTCCGGATACGCCGACCTGCCCCAAGAAATTAAACCTCCTAGTTCTCAAGAAGTTCTTTGAAACTAAGGAGATCGTGGGGGTCACCAAGGTGGAACGACTGAAGCTCCATGGTGACATCAAGATCACCTTCGCCGAGAAGGGTATGCCTGTACAGCTCGCGGAGATCCCAGACATCAACGGCATTCCATTTAAAATGATTGCCTACAGGTGGGACAACCTGAAGCTTAGAGTAATCTCCCACGCCGAAATTGCCCACATGGACCAAGCAGAGCTGAGTGAGCTCCTCAAGGGGCAATTCCAAGTTGTGAAGAAGCTGTCCGTCACCACTGCCTTCATCGGACACCATACAACCTTACCCAAGGAGGCTCAACTGGCGTGGGTAACTGTGCCAGTCAAGCCCTACTGCAGACCGAAACGCTGTTACAAATGCCAGCACTACCGACACACTGTCAACAAGTGTGAGGCGCAGGAGGACACGTGCTCCCTGTGCGGCAACCCCGGACACCGCTACACGGTCTGCCCCAACACAGTAAAAAAATGCGCTGCCTGTGGCGGCCCACATTCCTCCGCAGATCGGACCTGCCCGAAATGGAAGGAGGAATGCAGGATAGCCAAGGCTCGACTCGACAAGAAACTGAGCTACAAAGAGGCCCTCCTTGCTGTACGCTCCCAAAACAAGAAAAAAAACAATAGAAAAGAAAAACCAAGAAAAGAAAACCTAAGAAAAGAAAACTCAAGAAAAGACACCCACCACACAGAATCAAGAACACCACGAGGCCCGTGGAGCTGAAGCCCACGTGGTCAACCTCACCGTCTCCGACTTCTTCCACACCTTTGAGGACATAAGACACGAGGAAGACGAACAACAAGACCCAAACACGAATGAATGGACACTTCAGGAGAGCAAGAAGAGGAGGAGAGTTAGAAGAAAATCAACATCAGCGAAGAATGACGAAAATGATTCCGGGACTTAGAAATCTTCCATATCAGGAGAGATTAAAGAAACTAAACTTGCATTCCATAGAAAGACGAAGAGTGCGGGGAGATATGATAGAAGTATTTAAGTGGGTGAAAGGAATCAATAAAGGTGATATAGATAAAGTTCTTATAATATCAGAGCAGGATAGGACTCGGAGCAACGGATTCAAGTTGGATAAGTTTAGGTTTAGGAGGGAGATAGGAAGAAACTGGTTCACAAATAGGGTGGTGGACGAGTGGAACAAGCTTAGCAACTTTGTAGTAAGTGCGGGAACTCTGGAAAGTTTCAAAAGGAGGCTAGATAGATTCATGGATGATAGAGAGTGGTAGTAACTCTCGACAGGAGCTGCCATGCACAGGCCAACCGGCCTATTGCAGACTCCTTATTTTCTTATGTTCTTATTTTCTTAATTTCAACACTACATCAAAGTTCACCAATGTTACCAATTCGGACAATACTAACCGGTGCAATAACACACAAACCTGCTCAAAGTGTGCCAACAAAGGCCACTTCCACCGAAACTGCACGGCCACTGAAACAAAATGCTGCAATTGTAAAGGCCCACACTCTGCCATCAGCAACAAATGTCAAATCAGACTCGACAACAGCACAACATCACTCCCTCCCCGCCGACACCTCAGCTCCCACAGCACCACCTCCACACCACTCACTCCCTACACCCACGACCCACCCCACCCGCACTTGCTGGACCAACAACCTGAAATAAAGCCCCTGGTTATTCAGGCATCACCAAGGAGATCCTCAGCCACATAAACAACCCGGCCATGGAGAGACTGAGAACCACAATGAACACTCGCCTGGCCTCGGGTTACTTCCCAACTAAATTCAAAGAGGCCATTATTGCTATAACACCAAAACAAGGAAAGAACCCCGCCGTCCCACTAAACTACAGACCGATCTCCCTCCTCGAAGTACCTGGAAAAATCCTAGAAAAAATCATCAATAACCGTCTGAGAAATCACCTGGAAACAGCAAACAGAGTCAACTGCAGACAATTCGGGTTCAGGAAAGGGAAGTCCACCACAACAGCGTTAGCCCTGGCATGCGAAAACATAGCCAGAACCGCGGCGAGTGGTAGACAATGTAATCTAACTCTCCGGGATGTAGCAAAGGCATTTGACAAAGTCTGGCACGACGGTCTAAAATATAAGATCCTCCAACTCGGACTTCCCACCAACATTGAAAAGTTGCTTTGCAACTTTCTTGACGGCAGAAATGCTAGACTGAGGGTAGGACTACACACAGCAGAGACCTTCCCACTCATGAGTGGAGTCCCTCAGGGAAGCGTCCTCTCCCCCACCTATATATTATCTACACAAGTGACACCCCGCCTCCCACTAGAATAGGTAACGAAGATATTATGTATGCAGACGACATCACTCAAATAACTTCACATCAAGGAAAATGGCGAGCGTTACAGGCCGAAAACACCAGGCGGGAATTAGAAAGGGTAAATAACTACGAAAAACAATGGAAAATCCAAACCAGTCTCCTTAAATTCAGTGATACCTTTATGCACAAGGAAAACCCATCCATTAGTAACCAATAATACCCAGATAGAATACAAAAGCAGAAGCACCCTCCTGGGCCTACATATATCCACGACAGGTTATTCCCATCATGTCCACAGTAGGAAGGAAAAAGCAAGAAGAGAGCTGAGAAAACTATACCTCTTTAAAGCGCTTCCTGAGAAAATAAAACTCCACCTGGTGACATCATTTATCATACCGATATTAACTTACCCAGCAATACCTCTTCATACTATGAGCACCACCACTCAAATATTAAAATTACAGGTGGTCCAAAATGAAGCCCTAAGATTCGTCACAGGTGAAATACATAGAGACCTGAGAATGAAACGCATCAACCAGCAGCTGCACACCCTGGCCAGCAGAATCTGGCAAAAGATAGAACGATCAGAGCAAGAACTCCTTCAAAGACTCCCACCAGATAACGACAACAGCCATACATGGTTCCCAAAAAGCTACGAAATCTCAAAAGGACCATTACCACCCCAGATCTACACGGCCAGGCAATAGACAACCTTCCTAGACCAGCATCCGCCAGTAGGGTCGGCGGAATATGAAATAAGGCCCTTAAATCACCCATAAATGGGACAGGGTAGGCTGTCTAGTGCCTGTACCGGCAGACAATAACTAAACCATGACACAACCCAAACACACTATTAGCTTAGCTAGGCGGTCAGCCCCCCCTCTCTTACCTCCTCCTGAATTTCTTCAATTTCCGAACTATAACTTCTGTTAGGTTCTGAATAATAAGTTCTATATACAGGAGAGAACACAAACACCTGTATAGTTTTGTAGGTTCGGTTTACTGGATAAGAGTATGTACACAGAGGAGAGCAGCGGTCTCCCTTACCTAGGCTCCTTGTCAACTGCTATAGGCGACGTATGGCAAGTGATACATTAGCAGCTTCCATACGTCGCCAGGCACATTAATTAAGCGTGTGGGATATGGTAATAACGTTGCCACACGCTGCTAGCTAGGCTGAATAAATAATACATAGATGGAGCACATACATAATATACATACATGATATATAATCCAGCATACATAATATACATACACCTCCCTCCCCCCTATACGCTCATAGCAAAGTCTTGAGCGGACCTTTTCTTTTGGATCCGTTCTGAGCGTCGAGGGACTTCATCACTGGGAAGGGTATGGGACTCAACACTGGTGGCGGGGCCAGCAGAAGGCATTGTTACGGGTCGGAGGAAACGGCGGTTCCTCCACCACACACGACCACTGGGTAACCGCACCTGGTAGTCCCGTGACCTGCCGAGACCCATGACTACGCCTACTTTGTCCCAACGTAGGGAGGTCGGGTCCTGAACACGGACTTGGGTGCCGACACTCAACCTGGGGAGAGAACGGGCGTGGTCATTGTAGCGGGCGACGACGTCCTGAACACGTTCGGCGGCTCGGCGATCACAATCCTCTGTCTTGGCCTGCCACTCCTTGGAGAAGGATTGAGGGTGAGCAGGGACACAAGAACGAAGGGGGCGTCCATACAAAACCTGGGCAGGGGAGCGTCCGGTGTAGTTAGGTGTGTTGCGGAGTTCAAGAAGACCCCTGTCGAAGGCCTCGCAGTCAATGTTCCCAGAAGGGGCCACCTTAAGGATGAGGTGCTTCAGGGATTTGACAGCAGCCTCAGCGTGGCCGTTGGACTGCGGGTAATGGGGCGATGACAACACATGCCGGACTCCCCATCGGTCGAGGAACACAGCAAAGTCCCGGCTTGTGAACTGAGGCCCTCCGTCGGTTCGCAGGCGTACAGGAACGCCCACGTCACGGAAGTAGTGGCGGAACTTGCTGATGGTGGCGGCAGACGTCGTGTCATTACCGCACTTGATGACAACCGGCCAACCAGAGAGACGGTCGACGATAACGAGGAAGGACTTTCCTGACACACAGAAAAAGTCGGCCGACACAGACTCAAAGGGGCGGGTGGGGTTGTCGTCACTCATAAAGGATTCCTGCTGCTGGCTGGGTTGTAATACGCGGCGGGGCTTACACACCCGGACAGCATTGGAGATGTCGGGGTCGATGCCAGGCCGGAACACAGTCTGTCTTGCACGCCGTTTGGTGGCCTCAGCTCCACGGTGACTGTCGTGAAGGCGGGCCAAGGCGTGGGGACGTGATGCAGCAGGGACAACTACCGAAGGAGAGGTGTCACTGGCCAGAGGTAGGGGCAGGGCGGCAGCAGGGTAGTTGCTGCTCCCTTCGTGCACCCTGTTGGCGTGTTTTACCTCGAGAATCGGTGTTGGGAAGTCCTGGGGGATGATGGCCAACTCTTGGCAATGTCTGTAGGACAGCAAAGGAGTCGGGACGCCATTATGCACATCAATCCAGGCTTGACACGACCTGTTGCCAAAGGTGACTTGTGCTTGGAGTGAACCCAGGGCCGGGGTCATCTGTGAACCATCTGCCATAAAGCGGAGATCCTTGGGGGGCGGTCCTAGATCACTTGGAGAGAGCCCCAAGCATTGCAAATGCTGGGGACCGATGACTGTAGCATCAGCGCCGGTGTCGGGCAACATCTGAAGACGGGATGACACACCGCCGTAGGTCACGATGACGCTGATGTACTGGGGGACTTTGGTCCTGGGACGCGGGGGGGAGCACACATTCCTAATGTGGCTCGAGCGTTGTCAGGAGTCGTCGTACCTCTGATTGGAAGACTGTGGGCGGCCCTCTCTGGTGGAGGGGGGCTGAAGCTTCCGCCGACGCGGTCCCTTGGGTATGTTGGAAGGGCAACACTTGTCATAGTGGCCCAGACGACCACACACATTGCACTGGACGCGTTTGGCTGGGCACCGTACTGTGAGTGACCAGTGGCCCTTACGGTCACAACTGTTGCAGGTAGACTGAGCAGCTGGACACACCTGTGTTCCGTGCTGCTTACCACAGTTGTTGCAAAATAAACCGGGCGTGGACATGGTGGGCGAAGGCGTAGGAACGGACTTCTTGTCCTTCTTGTACCGGGACACAGCGCGTACAGCTGTAGGGGGAGCACGGATGGCAGAGGTGGCACACCTGGCAGCCTCATAGGAGCGACATATCGTCAACACATCCTTAAGAGAAGAGGAAGAGTCGAGGGAGGTGGGGCGTTGGACAAGTTCCTCGTCCTTAACACCCATCAGGATCACCTGCTTCAACTGGGTCTCCTCGCACTGCTGGTGGTGGCCTGGACATATATCTACCTCTTCCGAGGCTCTCTTAAGACGCACGTAAAAGGCATCAAAAGACTCACCCTCCATCTGTCTGCAACTAAACAATTCCCTCCTGCGCAGAGCTTCATTCTGCTGTCCTTTGATGTGCCGTTGTAGAACGTCCAGTACCTCCTCTACAGACAGCGAAGAGGTTGGGGGTACCTGCAACGTATGTTCCAAGACACGCTGAATTTCCAAGGACAGGCACATACGCAGCTGGATGAGTTGCTTTGGCTGTGACAAACTCTGGAGATCCACCATTGTAGAGTAATCAGTCCACCGTCGCCGCCATTCACGAAAAGTCTAGAAAGTCTCATCAGGCTTCAAGATGGGCGGCGTTTGAGCTGCTGCTTTAGGTGGGGCTGGGGGGTGTGAAGGAAGCATGGATGAGGTATCTGAACCAGTCAGTACCGGGGCAGTGTTAGAGCCAGGGGCTTGGTTAACAGTGAGGCGAGATATCAAGGCTTCAAACCGTTCACTGTCTTCCAATCTCCGTTGGTTGTCTCGTTCTGCCTCTGCTTGCCTTCTGTGCTCATCCGCCAAACGTCTGTGGGCTTCATCCTCGCGTTTCTCATCTCTCATAAACTTCAGTAAAGCAATTATCTCTGGAGACAACGCTGAATATTGAGGTGAGGGACTGCGCGATGTGGGGGCTGGAGCGTCGTGGCCGGCCTGGTCATCCATCTCTGCGGGGCTATCACCCGCCTGGCTCATCCAGGCTCTGGGTCCACGGCTACGTAAGGCGTGAGACATAACTACTTCCTCTGTGTACTATGTCTTAAATCAGTGTTGACCGGTCAGCCCGTCGTATCAACAAGATTTCAGACAAAAAATTAATTAAATACACAGATAAGTAGGTTATATATATAAAATATATATAAGGAAGCCGCGCGGTCAGCGAGTGTTAGTACGTGTGTGTGTGTGAGTGTGTGTCCCGGGCCGGCAAAGCGTCTCGCCCCAGCTGTGAGGGGGGGGGGGGGTGGAGGCGGCGCTGTGAGGGGGGTGGAGGGAGAGGCGCGGCGACTCCCAGTCAGTCTAGTTACCCTCAGGACGCGGTCAGAGACGGGTGCACTGAACTTTACTCCTTACAAATGCCCAGAACGTGCCGTATACCTTGGGAATCCTTTAGAACAAGGTCACACATGAATGGCACGAACACACAATGCACTAAACACTTCACAGAAAATCACTGTCACTGACACTGCTCAAAGTTGCTGAAATTCTTCGAGGAGAGATGGCGCGGGAGTTGACCCAAGGCTTGACCCAAGACGGGAGGGGACCCTAGCCGGCTTTCTACAAACTTTGCACTATCACTCGTAATTATCCAGTGAGACTACGCACTGCGCCATGTTAGGTTCTGAATAATAAGTTCTATATACAGGAGAGAACACAAACACCTGTATAGTTTTGTAGGTTCGGTTTACTGGATAAGAGTATGTACACAGAGGAGAGCAGCGGTCTCCCTTACCTAGGCTCCTTGTCAACTGCTATAGGCGACGTATGGCAAGTGATACATTAGCAGCTTCCATACGTCGCCAGGCACATTAATTAAGCGTGTGGGATATGGTAATAACGTTGCCACACGCTGCTAGCTAGGCTGAATAAATAATACATAGATGGAGCACATACATAATATACATACATGATATATAATCCAGCATACATAATATACATACATCTTCCTTCCCCCACCTCTAATCTTCCTTCATTCCTCCTTTCCCTAAAAAAAAAAAAAAAAAAAAAAAAGAAAACCTGACCGCCCCCCCCACCCTCCCACCGACACTGACGCAAAAATCACTACCATCATACTTTTGGCCCACACTCTAAGCAACGGAAACAGGTAACTTTTTCTGAAACTGGCAATTGAAGGTTTGAAGGCGAACGGCCTCCCTACCATACACATTCCTGATTCCTTCAGAACCGGTCCCGACCTCATCTTCCCCACTGCCCACATCCTTGACCGGACCTTCACCACCCCCAACCCCCAAACCAACATGCCCCCCCCCCCCCCACCCCCCAGAGAAACCACTACAATCCCTCTCCGCCCCTCCACTTCTGCCATGCCCACACCTGACTTATCTCACCAATCTACAATTACCTCACCCACCATCATGCCCTTCCCACCCTCCAGAGTAATCAGTCCAAAACCTCCCCGCCCCTCCTCCTCGACCTTGCCTACACCTGACTTCTCTCACACGACTACCATGAACTCCCGGACCACAAATACCCAGACCAAACTCAATCCTCCCCGAACACCTCAGACTCCCAAAAATAAAATGGCAGCCCATCCCCCCACAGAACTAGTAGCAACGACACCTAGACCAAAGAGGAAGAACACCTCTCCCTACACACCCGACAGCAAAAGAATAATACAATACACACACCCAACAAAATCTATAATCAGAATAGATCTATTCGGCACTTCCTCAAAGGAAACAGGAAACAACCCTATTGCAGACTCCTTATTTTCTTATGTTCTTATGTAACCCCGACACGAACCTAGCACATTCCCCCCTCCCCCCCAACTCCCCCACACACAGTCATGTCATCTCCCTTCCCCCACCTACATATACCACACACAGACCACGTTCACAGTCACTCGACAACTTAGATATCATCGTTGCACTCCCAAATTTCAATCTCATATAAGTAACCAAGAACAAACCAAACACATCCACACTAACATGATCACCATTATGCAATTCAATTGTAGAGCAAATCATTCAAACAGACACGTAACTTTCCCGTAACCATATCCAACAACTTTCCCCGAAATTAAACCAAACACCTCTCCTAACCCACACTCAACCATTCCCTCCTAACCTAACCTAACCTAACCTAGCCTTACCTGACTTACCCAACCTTTGTAACCTGACTGCCCCAGTTGTACAGATCAACCACCTCCCCCTCACCCCCCTCAATCAAAACCACACGCCCCCAAACTCACACCCAAACACCATTCCGGAGTAAAAACCCCTACTCAACAATGTTAAAAAAAAAAAAAAAACTTACTTACTCAACCTGCACTAACACCCCCTCCCCAAAAACGGAAATGAAAAAACCCTAACCACCCCCCCAAAAATAAAAACCTAACAAACCCAGCCTTTACTAGCAATCCCACCCAAGATAAAAAATAACCATTCAACCATTCACTAACCACACCCTACCATTCCTCCCCAAAAAAATACCTAACTTACCCATCCCAAACTAACACAGATGACGTGTACGCCTCCCTTAGCCAATAAGGTCAGGGAGAGGTGCATAGTACCTGTACACAAGCCCTCTCCCTCAAAGAATGTTACCAACACTGTTGACATGAACGCCTCCCTCAGCCAATAAGGTCGGGGAGGGGTGCCCTACAAGGAATGGTACTAACATACAGATGACGTGGACACCTCCCTTAGCCAATAAGGTCGGGGAGGGGTGCATAGTACCTGTACGCAAACTCTCTCCCTCAAGAATGTTACCAGGAACGCACAATACCTGCAAAATCCCTCCACGCAAATTGCAGAAGACCTTTACAAGCCAAAAGGAAAAAGAAAGAAAGCAATAATAACCCAACTCTGCCAACCACTAATAAAACCTACAATCCTCCCAAAAGAAAAACTTAACCCACCTAATCTTACTCACAACTCCTCAAAAAAAAAAAAAAAAAAAAAAAAAATATTAACGCAACTTATCCAACCACTAATCAACTCCTACAATCCTCCCAAAACAAAAACTTAATATACCCGACCTTTCTAACAACCCACTTCGACCCCCCCATTACAAAAAAGAAAGAAAAAAAATGTACATTTAACTCAATACAACTATTCATTAGCCACACAAATCATATCACCCCTAAGAAATCCTACCATACTATAAATTAACCTAACAACCTCCAAAGCCCCCATCTCCTCTCCTCCCCCTCCCCTCAAAAAAAAAAAAAATAAAAAAAAAATCCTCCCAGCAACTCACCATACCTGACCTTACTAACAATTATCCTCCCCTTCCCCCTCACCTCTTACTATATTGACACACTCACACAACAACCCCCCTTAAGCAATCCTAACTCAGCACAAATGAACATACCACCTCCACCCAAACCCCAAATACAAACTCCACCCCCCCCCCACAACCAATCTGCAAACATAACCCCCACCCCCCAGACAAAGCCCTACATAATACTTCAACTCTCCAGAACCAAATCAAACGTACCCAACCTCTGTGACAGCCACTCTCAACACAATCGACCTAACTCAAGACTGAAACCAATCAACCTATATCTCATTCTCACCTCCATTCATAATTTGACAAAAAAGCTCAAATCTGTCTCCTGCTATTACTAAAAACTCTCCTACGATACGCTCATCCTTCCTTACTACGAATACTTTGACATTTCAAGCTCAAAGATTCAAAACCCTTCCTCCAACTCGCTCCGTGCCTCTTTGACATAGTTCAAAGACTTTACCTTCATCTTTCTCCAAACAACCCTACGACTAGCTACATTTCCATTTTTCACCTTCTCTGTTACTTTGATCGTGTGTGCCTGTGCGTCCGTCCACCTGCGCTTCTTGGCTTGCACCGCCGCCGTGGCGGGGCGGCTCTTCTTCCGCTTTGCCAACACTGCCTATGCCTAAGCTAAGACGACAACCAGAGCATCCGCGATGGCCCTTTGCCTGCCCGGTCCTACTGCCGCCCTCCCTCTGCCTCGTCCTGATTGTGATTGTTACACCATCCGGGCACATTGCCTACCCCCTCACGCAAGCGGTGTTTAAGCACTGCACCTATTCTCTCCTTCTAAAATTCACTTCAATCCTCCCTTTATCCTTCCCCTGAACCTCCTCCCCCCCTTGTCACTAGCCTTTGTTCGTTCGGTTGTGATCTAACATCAGACGACTCGAGACGGACGAGGAAACAGACACAGCTGATACAGCTAGACTAGGACCTCTTCCACTTGCCCACTGCCCCTGAAAAACACACAACTGACATTCCAACTCTCCATCTGACAAATCTGTTGGTTCAATCGACATGTTGGGCCTCTCCTACAGTATCAGACCTCCCTTAGGAACCCCTAATACTGCTGAGGGGCCTGGTGTGAAGAGAGAATCATCAGTGAGTTTTCAGACCTTTTTCTAACAATCTAATTCTTCTCTTCCGTGCCGTGAAAGGACCTACTCCCCTGTCAGTTGACATACAGGGGAGTATTCATCTGGAAACGCCCTCTGTCCCCACAACTCGCTAGAGCGTGTTAGTGTGAAGGATAGAGGGTCAGCACAGCCTGCCGATTCACCTGGGGACCTCTGTGATAGTGCAAAGTCTCCCCAAAGTGAGGGGCGCAGGAAATTAGGGACATCTGTTAGGGGAGATCTCCATAAATCTCCACTTATTAAACATGCCCTCCATAAAAGTTAAAGTAGACCGCACCCTCCAACAATGCTCAGACCTGGCCTCACTCATCTTCCAGCTAACCTTGATTTTTCAGATCGATCTTTCATAAATGACGATATAATAAAAATCTTCCTCCAGACTGATGAAGATGCTGACAAATTCCACTCCCCAGCAGTGAGTAAGAAACTCAAAGATAATGGCTTCACGGTCATCAGCTCATCTGGGTACCGTGCAAAATGCACCCTGATATGCCGGAAAGTCATCCCTCCTATCCTAGAAAATCCAAATCTCCTCACTGAACTGAACTCTCACAACACTAGCCAAATGACATCAGCAACTCGGATGGGAACCCTTCCCATGCTTAAAATCACCACAGCTACACAAACAGATACCATTGCACTAAAATCACTGGGCATAAAAATCAGCAACAACATCATCCCCTCACGTGACATAGAATTCCAACACTTCATCAAGGTTCACCAATGCTACAACTGTTATCAATTCAAACACAACACCAACCAGTGCAAAAACATACAAAAATGTTCAAAGTGTACCAACAAAGGCCACTCCTACCGAAACCGCACGGCCACGGAAACAAAATGCAGCAACTGTGAAGGCCCACACTTTGCCATCAGCAATAAATGTTAAACCAGACTAGACAACAGCACAACAGTTGCTACCTGACCCAGCTTGGAGAAGGACGTGCCCCCAAGTTCTCCCATAGTGTCTTGGGGGAAGAAGAGAGGAGTGTGGGGAAAGACGACCTCTTGGCCACTCTGCTAAGGCAGCTGGGGCAGTTGAGGAGTGAGGCTGACACTCTAAAGTGGGGGAAATGAAGCCCTCAGGACTGAACTCCTTCAGGTAGGTATCCTGCCTAGCAGGACACCTGCGAAAGAGGAGCAGGCGTGGAGAGTGGTTGTCTCCAAGGGGACTAGGGTCAGGCTCACGAAAGCTGACCAGGGTGTGGAATGTAGGAACTCCTACCAGGTGCTGGAGGAAGCTGGCGAGGAAGAGAAGAGGCAGGAAAGTGTGGTGCAGGTAGAGGAAAGGGCAGTTGTACAAACCCTGCCCAGAGGTAAGGTCGTGGTAGTTGGGGACAGCCAGGTGAGGTTTTTAGGTAGGACTTTTTGTACAAGAGATAGGAAACGTAATACTAGGGTGTGTTTTCCTGGGGCTGGGATAGGGCATGTAGCTGAGAGGTTAGACAGGGTTTTATCAGGGGAGGGTACCAATCCAGTAGTGTGTCTTAGTGTGGGAGGAAACGACATAGGAAAGGTTAGGAGTGAGGAACTTTTCAAGAGGTATAGGGAGGCGCTGGGGAAGATTAGAGATAGGGGAGGGATCCCGATAGTATGTGGTGTCTTGCCTAGAAGAGGGGTTGGTCGTGAATGGCTGTTCAGGGCAATTGCTTTAAATTGCCGACTGGAAAAACATTGTGCAAACAATGGTTGGGCATTCATTGATAGGTGGCAACGATTCTATGGCAACGACTACCTGTACAGTCGTGACGGAGTACACTTGTCTCGTGCGGGGGTAAAAACGTTGTCTGCATCCCTGGAGCGTGAAATTGTCACTCGAAAGGGGGGTTTCGCCAGTAGAGAGAGGTCGAGGAGTGGGAGTCAAAAAACAAGCAGGTCCTGGGAAGTAAAATTAGTTACTCAGGACAAGGGGTAAAACAGGACCAGGGAAGGGTAGGTTTAAATGTATACTATACAAACAGTAGGAGCGCTAGAAATAAAATAGACTTGCTGAGAGCGGTTGTATGTACCGAGAATGTAGGCGTCATAGCAATCACCGAAACTTAGATGAATCTGGCGAGCACAATTTTTTTATCAGAGTACCACATAGAAGGGTACAACCTTTTTCACAAGGACAGGGAAGGTAGGAAGGGGGGAGGGGTCGCACTCTTCGTCAAGGATGCATTAAAATGTTGTATTAATAATTCAATAAAGGGTGAAATGGGAACCGAGTCTGTATGGGTAGAAATCAAGGAAGGAAGAGAAAAACTAATTATGGGAGTGATTTACAGGCCCCCCAAGTCTGGGGAAAGAAGTAGCTCAGCCCATATGGCAAGAAATGAGTAGGGCAGCAAAATATAACAACCTATGCATTATGGGGGATTTCAACTTCAGAAATATTGACTGGGACAACATTGTAGGTGACTATGAATGTGAAGACTTCCTAGACGCAGTGCAGGAAAAATTTTTGAAACAACTAATTACAGAAACTACTGGAGGTGACAATATATTAGACCTATAATTAACAAATAAAGAAAATATTATCAGAGATATCACAGTAGGGGAACATAAGAACATAAGAATGGAGGAAACTGCAGCGGGCCTATTGGCCCATACTGGGCAGTCCCGTTTACACCCAACCCCTATTGCTCATATAAGCATCCAACTTATGTTTGAAGCCATTCAGGGTATTCGAGTTAATGATGATTTTTGGTAACTTGTTCCATTCATCCACTACTCTGTTTCCAAACCAGTGTTTACCTATTTCCCGCCTAAATAAAAATTTGTCTAATTTAAAACATTTTTACGAGTTCGCTCCTGGTTGGATAGTTTGAGTACCTTTGTAATGTCCCCTTTGTTTAGCCCTGCCTTCCACTTATACACCTCTATCAGGTCGCCCCTCGCTCTACGTCTCTCGAGGGAGTGCAAATTAAGATGCTTTAACCTGTCTCTATACTCAAGGTTCCTAATGCCCGGGATTAGTCTTGTCATTCTCCTCTGAATTCTTTCCAAGGATTCTATATCCATTCTGTAATACAGTGACCAGAACTGAACTGCGTAATCCAGGTGTGGTCTCACAAGAGCAAGGTACAGTTTCAGGATGACCTCGCTAGTCTTGTAACTAACACTCCTTTGTATGAACCCAAGTACTTTATTAGCCTTGTTACAAGCAAAAACACATTGTTTACTTGGCTTAAGGTTCCTACTTATCATTACACCTAAATCTCTCTCCCAGTCGGATTTCTCTATGGCATCGTTGTTCATCTGGTATCTGGTTTCCCTGTTTACATCTCCTATACTGAGTACTTTACATTTGTCCACGTTTAATTTCATCTGCCATTTTTCAGACCATTCGAAAAATTTGTTTAGATCTTCCTGTAGTTTTGTCGAGTCCTCTTCAGATTTATAACACGTCCTATTTTAGTGTCATCAACAAATTTACTTATGTTGCTGTCTATGCCGATATCTATGTCGTTTATGTATATAATAAATAATAATGGTCCAAGTGCTGAGCCTTGGGGAACTCCACTTGTGACGTTGCTCCAATGGGACTTAGTGCCGTTAATGCTCACTCGCTGTTTCCTGTCCTGTAACCACGCCCTAATCCATTTTAGGATGTCACCTTTGATGCCATGAGCTTCTACCTTTCTAATTAGTCTTTCGTGGGGGACTCTGTCGAAGGCTTTCCTAAAGTCGAGATATACCACATCATAATTGTGCCCCTCGTCCACCGATTCGAAAACTGATGAAAAGAATTTTAATAGATTAGTTTGACAAGAACGTCTGCTTGTGAAGCCATGATGGGAATCATTGATCAATCGGTGCTTCTTCAGGTGATTTCGAATCGAGTTTGAAATGATTGCTTCCAGAGCTAGGTAACAGTGATCACAGAGAAATCAGGTTCACCCTAAATTGGGAAACAAAAAACAATGACAATATGGTCAGAGTCCCAAACTTTCGGTTGGCGGATTACCAGGGATTAAGGAGGTACCTAGGTGAGGTCACCTGGGAACAGGCAAGTCAGTCACCAGTAGGGGGTGAGGTCATAGATGACACAACAATTGATCATGACTAGTATACTTCATAAAGCACAAGAACAAAATATACCAAACAGAAAAATTAGGTCAAATAAGAATGAGCCAAGGTGGATGACCAGAAAACTTAAATATGACATAGGAATAAAGAAAGGAATTTTTAAGAAATTAAAGGGAGGGGAGGAGCAGCTCAGAAATAGGTATAATGAACTATCTACTAATGTTAAGAAAAACGTAAGGAAAGCAAAGAGAGACTATGAAGTCAAAATAGCAAGAGAATCCAAGGCGAATCCCAAGGGATTTTTCCAGGTATATAGAGCAAAAGTCAAGGACAAAGTGGGGCCTTTAAAGTTAGGGAGGGGAGAAGTGATAAATGGCAGTTCAGTAATAAGCAAAGCATTGAACAACTACTTCTTATCAGTTTTCACAGAAGAAATTCGCTAGGAAATTCCAGAGGTGGACCTGATATTTAGGGGAAAGGAAGAAGAGAAATTAAAGAATATCACTATCAGAAAAGAGGATGTTCTTAAGAGGATAAATAAACTAAAGAAGACAAAATCCCCAGGGCCGGATGAAATTTTCCCTCGGGTCTTGAAAGAGTGTAGGGAACAGATTAGCGGACCCCTTGTAAATTTATTTACAAAATCATTAGACACCGGAGTTGTGCCAGACGTGTGAAAACAGGCAAATGTAATACCAATATTCAAAAAGGGAGACAGAGCATCAGCGTCAAATTACCGGCCGATCAGTTTGACGTCAGTCGTGGGGAAATTTCTTGAATCAAATATAGCAGATAGCATCCGATTCCATCTAGAGAAAAGCAAATTAATCTACGACTCGCAACATAGGTTTACAAACGGAAAATCTTGTCTAACAAATCTGCTGACGTTTTTTAGGAAAGTCTTCGAGGTAGTAGATAATGACGAAAATTATAATGATATTTACTTAGACATCAGCAAAGCATTTGACTGAGTACAGCATCAGAGGCTTTTGAGACAAATTAAGGCTCATGGTATCGAGGGGAAAGTTTTAAATTGGATAAAATCATGGCTCGCCGATAGAACGCAGAGGGTCAGCGTAGATGGTGTTAAATCTGAGTGGGGCCGTGCAACCAGTGGGGTTCCCCAGGGGTCAGTACTTGGCCCACTCTTGTTCATAATCTACATAAACGATCTAGATACTGGGATCAGCAGTGACATAAGCACGTTTGCTGATGACACCAAAATAGGGCGGCAGATTAATTCAGGGCAGGATGCAAACGCATTACAGGAGGATCTAAATAAACTGCAGGGGTGGTCTGAAAAATGGCAAATGAAATTCAACACCAGCAAGTGCAGCGTACTTAATATTGGAAGAACAAATACTTATAATGTATACAGCCTTAACAACATCAACCTAGAGAAGTCGACTTGTGAAAGAGACCTAGGGGTACTTGTAATCCCGGACCTATGGCCTAGAAAACAGTGCGTTAATGTTCGAATTAAGGCAAACAGAGTATTGGGTTTTATATCTAGAAGTGTAAGTAATAAGAGTGCCTAGGTCTTATTGCAACTATATCTTGCGCTAGTCAGGCCGCACCTCGATTATGCGGTTCAGTTCTGGTGCCCTTATTATAGAATGGATATCAATTCACTAGAGTCGGTGCAGCGAAGAATGACGAAAATGATTCCGGGACTTAGAAACCTTAACTTGTATTCCCTAGAAAGACGATGAGTGCGGGGAGATATGATAGAAGTATTTAAGTGGGTGAAAGGAATCAATAAAGGGGATATAGATAAAGTTCTTAAAATATCCGAGCAGGATAGGACTCGGAGCAACGGATTTAAGTTGGATAAGTTTAGGTTTAGGAGGGAGATAGGAAGAAACTGGTTCACAAATAGGGTGGTGAACGAGTGGAACAAGCTTAGCAACTTTGTAGTAAGTGCGGGAACTCTGGAAAGTTTCAAAAGGAGGCTAGATAGAATCATGGATGATAGAGAGTGGTAGTAACTCTCGACAGGAGCTGCCATGCACAGGCCAACCGGCCTATTGCAGACTCCTAGAAGAAGAAGAAAAATGCTAGTGACAGGGGGGAAGGAGGTTCAGAGGAAGAGTAAAGAGAGGATGGAAATGAATTTTAGAAGGAGAGAACAGGTGCAGTGGCTAAACACCGCTTGCGTGAGGGGGTAGGCAAATGCCCTGATGGTGCAACAATCACAATCAGGACGAGGCAGAGGGAGGGTGGGAGCAGGTCCGGGCAAGCAAAGGGCCAACTTGGGTGCCCATAGTCGTCGTCTAGCCCAGGCAGTGTTATCAGAGCGGAGGAAGAACCGCCCCGCCACGGCTGCGGCGCAAGCCGAGAAGCGCAGGTGGACGGACGCACAGGCCACACACGAACAAATTAACAGAGAAGGTGAAAACATGAAAATTTGCTAGTCGTAGGGTTGTTTGGAGAAAGAAGAAGGTAAAGTCTTTGAGCTATGTCAAAGAGGAGCAGAGCGAGTTGGAGGAAGGGTTTTGAATCTTTGAACTTGAAATGTCAAAGTATTCATAGTAAGGAAGGATGAGCGTATCGTAGGAGAGTTTTTAGTAATAGCAGCAGACAGATTTGAGCTTTTTTGTCAAATTATGAACGGAGACGAGAATGAGAGATAGGCTGAATGGTTTCAGTCTTGAGGTAGATCGATTTTATTAGAATTGGATGTCACAGACGTTGGGTAAGTTTTGATTTGCTTCTGAGAGTTATGGATCTTTCAGCTATGTCAGAGAGAAATGGAGAGAGTTAGAGGAAGAGTTTTGAATCTTTGAGCTTGAAATGTCAAAGTATTCGTAGTAAGGAAGGATGAGTGTATCGTAGGAGAATTATTTAGTAATAGAAGGGGACAGATTTGAGCTTTGTCAAATTGTGAACAGAGATGAGAGTGAGATATAGGTTGTTTGGTTTCAGTCTTGAGTTAGGTCGATAATGTTGACAGTTGCTGGCATAGAGGTTGGGTATGTTTAATTTGGTTTTGGAGAGTTGTGATCTTATGAGAGGCTTCGTCTGGCTGGGGGGGAGATGTGTTCGGATTGGCTGTGGGAGGGGGGGAGAGTTTGTGCTTGGGGATTGGCGGGGGTGGAGGTTGTATGGTGATTTGAGGTGAATTAGAATTACTTAAGGGGGGTTGTTGTGTGAGTGTGTATGCTTTTGCGTGGAAATGTAGTAAAAGGAGAGGGGGAGGGTTAGGATAATTATTATAAGGTCAGGTAAGGTTCGGATGACGGGAGGAGGGGGGAGGAGCGGAGAGGAGAGGGGAGGCGAGGAGAGGAGAGGGGGGCTTAGGAGGTTGTTGGGTTATTTATAGTTTGGAAGGATTCCTTAGGTGTGATATGATTTGTGTTGCTAATGAATAGTTGTATTGAGTCATAGTTGTTTTTTTTTTTTTTTTTTTTTTTTTTTTTTTTTTAGGCGGGTCGGTGGGGCTTGTTAGAAAGGTCGGGTATATTAAGTTTTTCTCTTGGGAGGATTGAAGGTGTTGGTTAGTGATTGGATGGAGAGTAGCATCTTTTTTTTTTTTTTTTTTTTTTTTTTTTTTTTTTTTTTAGGAGGGATTGTGAGTAAGGTTGGGTGGGTTAAGTTTTTCTTTTGGGAGGATTGAAGGTGTCGGTTAGTGATTGGATGGAGAGTAGCATTTTTTTTTTTTTTTTTTTTTTTTTTTTTTTTTTTTGGGAGGGATTGTGAGTAAGGTTGGGTGGGTTAAGTTTTTCTTTTGGGAGGATTATAGGTTTTGTTGGTGGTTGGCAGAGTTTGGTTAATTTGCAATCATTCTTTCCTTTACTTGTAAAGGACTTCTGCAATTGCAGGTATTGTGAATTCTGGTCCCATTATTGAGGGAGAGGGTTTTTGTACAGGAACAATGCACCCCTCCCCGACCTTATTAGCTAAGGGAGGCGTTCATTTCATCCGTTAATGGTACCGTTTTTAGGTACACCTCTCCGACCTTATTGGCTAAGAGGGGTGCCCATAAAACCGAGTTGGAAACATTCTCCTCGACCTTGTTGGCTGAGGGAAACATACATGTCATCCGAGTTAGTATGGGATGGGTAAGTTAGGTATTTGTTTTGGGAGGAGTAATAGGGTGTGATTAGTTAATGGTAGAATGGTTATTTTTTATTTTGTGTGGGATTGCTAGTAACGGCTGGGTGTGTTAGGTTTTTATTTTGGGAGGAGTAATAGGGTGTGGTTAGTAAGTGGTAGAATGATTATTTTTTATTTTGTGTGGGGTTGCTAGTAATGGTGGGTATGTTAGGTTTGTATTTTGGGGGGATTGTTAGGTGTTTTTTTTTTTTTTTTTTTTTTTTTTTTTTTTTTTGGGGGGGGGGGGGGTGTTAGTGCAGGGTAAGTGGATTAGTTTTTTTTTTTTTTTTTTTTTTTTTTTTTTGTCGGAGTGGTCTTGAGTTTGAGTTGGTGGCGTGGGGTTTGGAGTGAGGGGGGGAGTTTGGTTAGGTTGGGTGGGAATCATTGGGTGTGGGGTTGAGAAGAGGTTAGGTTAGGTTGATTGGGTTAGGTTAGGGTGAGGGTTAAGGAGAGGTTAGGTTTAATTTGGGGGGAAATTGTTGGGTGTGGTTACTAATACAAGGGAGGTGGGAGGGGAGTGTTTGGTCTGTTTAGTATGGAGGGGTTTCTGTCTCTGAATCTACGTGGGAGTATGATGTTGTCAAAGTAATCCTGCCATTGAGGGTAATTAGTGAGGAGAGTTTCTATTTGTTTGTCACCTAGGTGTCTCCAGTAGATGTTAAGTGGGGGAAGGGAGCTGAGTTCATGTAGATAACTATTTCGGGTGAAGGATGACCAGTGTGTGTTATGGATGAATCTTAGTGCTTTGTTTTGTATGACTTGAAGTTTCTTGGCGCTTGTTGGTGGTGCTAGCTGGAGTGTGTTGGGTGCATAAGTCAATAGTGGGCGTATGAGGGCTTTGAATAGGTGCGTTTTGGTTTTGATTGATGCGGTTCTGAATCTGTATAGTTTCCCGAGTGTTTTGTTTGCGATCACAGCTTTCATTTTGGTGTGTGGTGTCATGGTGAGGGTGTCGTTGAAAGTGACTCCAAGGATTGTGTTTGTTCGTTTGATAGTTATAGGTGAAGGGTAGGCGATGTAGGGGTTTAGGTAAATGTGACGTGGTTGTCGTCTTTTGGTGCCGAAGTAGGTGATTTGTGCTTTGTTTGGGTTGGTTTGGATTCGCCATCGGAGTTCCCATTGTGTAACCTGTTCTAGTTCCCTGTGTGCTTTGTCTGTTAGGTGGTCAAGAGTTCTGTGTCTGATTAGTTGGGTTACATCGTCGGCGTACTGTATTGTCAGAGAGTCAATGTGTAAGGGGTCGGGTAAGTCATTTGTATAAAGAATGTATAGTGTTGGGGACAGGACTGATCCTTGTGGGACTCCTGCGTGCAGTGTGAAGTGGTCAGAGAAGGCAGGTGTGACTTTTATTCTCATTTTTCTGTCAGTTAGGAAATTGCAAAGTAATTGTTGTGATTTATGAGGGAGGTTAAAATTAGTGCATATCTTGTATTTTAATCCTTCGTGCCAAACTGTGTCGAATGCTTTTTGTACATCTTTTGTGATGAGTGCTATCTTGTATGCATCTTTGTTCATGTGGAGGTAATTGGTCATGATATTAAGTGCGTCCTGGGTTGAGTGGTGTGCTCTGAAACCGAACTGCTTATATGACAGTAGTTGTTCATCCTCAAGATGGTATCTGAGGCGGGTGTTGTATAATCTTTCAAAGGTTTTTCCTAAGATTTCTAATATGCTGATTGGTCTGTAGTTTTGAGGATCTGTTGGGTTTTTATTTGGTTTCGGTATCATGACGGCTGTGGCTGTCTTAAAGAGTTTTGGGAAGTAACCTGTGGCCAGTTGGGTGTTGTATAGGTATGTAATGGCTGTGATTGTTTCTGAGGGGAGGTGCTTCAGGATTGCTTGACCAATCTTGCTGTCACCCGGTGTTTTCTTTTTGGTTTTGTCCAGTGCTTGTTTGACTTCTGTTGGGGTGAAAGGAGCAGTGAGGGTGTGGTCCTGTGTGAGAGTGGAGGTATCTATTGTGTCGTCAGGAGTCGTTCTGTCGTGAAGTGTTTGCATGTGTGTGGTGATGTTGTTTATGTGGTTTAAGATGTACCTTTGTTGTGTGGGGGGGTGTGGGTGGAAAATGTGTTCCCAGTGTTGTTTTAGTGTTTGTGCTACGTCGGCTGGCTCTTTGATTTTCCTACCATTAACTAGCAGGTGATCAAAGAGGGGTCTTGCAGTTCCTTGCAGCTTGGCGATCCTTTGCCAAAACTCTCGGGGGTTATGTGTTCTGTGTTCCTGGGCAGCCTCTACGAGTTTTGCCCAGTGAACATTATGGTCTTGAAGGAGACTGTGGATGATGTGTGTTCTTAGTGTGGTGATGTCTGTGTAAACTGGTGCTAGGTTAAGTTTGTTAAGTTCAAATCGGGTCCTGTAGCAGTGAAGTAGGCGTTGGGTTCTTATGGAGGGTGAGAAGGAGTATTTCCTCTTGAACCGGTGTTTAGGAATGTGGGTATCTGCTATGGCGGTGATAGTGTTGAAAAGGTGAGTCCAGGTTTCCTCAATCATCCTAGTGGGTTGGTGTTCGAGGTTGAGTGTGTATTGCTGTTCAGAGAGTGTGGTTTTGAAGGCATCCCAATCTGCGTGTTGATACTGGTATTGAGGTGAGGCTGTTGGGAGGAGTATGGGATTGTTGGAGAGGTGAAGAGTGATGGGAATGTGGTCTGAGCCTGATAGGGGGCCGGGAGTGATGTAGTGCTGAAATTGGAGGGCAGGGGTGTTGGTGATGACGATGTCTGGAGTGCCTTTTCTGCCAGCAGCGTAGAATGTGGGGAAGAAAGGGCCAATGTGGTGAAGGTTTTTGTGAGTGACCAAAGCGTGTAGTTGTTGGCCAAGGGGGTCGATGTAGTTGTGTTGGAATGCGGTGTGGTGTGCATTGAGGTCGCCCATTAGTATTACAGGTAGGTGTGAGTTGTTAAAGATGGAGTTTAGGTCTGTGAAGGGGATACGCGTGTTAGGTCTCGAGTATGTTGTGCAGATGATAATTTGTCCGTGTTGAGTGTCGATCTTGGCGGCCAGGAAGTGTTTGAAGGCAAAGTTGGTGATGAATTCGTGTTTCAAGGAGGATCTGATAAGGATTGCAACGCCCTCGTATAGTTCGTGGGGTGATTGTCTGCTCGTGTAGCCGAAGTGCTTGATTTTGGTGTCTGTGAGTGTTGAGTTGAGGAGGAGGATGTCTGGGTTGTGTTCTTGTATGAGGAGAGAGATGGCGTGTCTGTTTGAGTGATATGCTCTACAGTTGTATTGCATAATGGTGATCATGTTGTATAATTGTTACTTATATGAGATTGAAATTCTGGGGTGCAGGGATGAGGTCTAACTTGTCGAGTGACTGTGAGCGAGGTCTGAGTGTGGTGTATGCAGGTGAGGGATGGGCGGTTACGTGACTGTGTGTGTGGGGGAGTCGGGAGGATGAGTGGAGCGTGCTAGGTTCGTGACGGGGTTGTTTCCTGTTTTCTTAGGGGTAGTGCCGAATAGATTTACTTTAATTATAGATTTAGTTGGATGAGTGTATTTTATAATTCTTTTGCTGTCATGTGTGTAGGAAGAAAGGGGGGAGGTGTTCTTCCTCTTAGGTCTTGTGGTCTTGACCACCAGTTCTGTGGGGGGATGGGCTGCCATTTTATTCTTGGGAGTCTGAGGTGTCAGGGGAAGATTGGGTTTGGTTCGGGGTTTTGTGGTCCGGGAGGTCATCGTAGTCGTGCGGGAAAAGTCAGGTGTTGGCAAGGTCAAGGTGGAGGGGCCGGGAGGTTTTGGACTGATTACTCTGGGGGGTGAGATAGAAGTAGATTGGTGAGATAAGTCAGGTGTGGGCATGACAGAAGTGGAGGGGCAGACGGAGATTGCAGTGGTTTCTCTGGGGGGAGGGGGTGGCATGCTGGTCCGGTCGGAGATGGGGGCAGTGGGGAAGATGAGGTCGGGACCGGTTCTGAAGGAATCAGGAATGAGTATGGTAGGGAGGCCGTTCGCCTTCAAACCATCAGTTGCTAGCTTCAGAAAAAGAGACCTGTTTCCGTTGCTTAGCGTATGTGCCAGAAGTATGATGGTGGTGATTTTTGCATTCATGTCGGGGGATGGTATGGGGGCGGTCACGTTGTTGGTCCAGCAAGTGCGGGTGGGGAGGGTCGTGGCAGTAGGGAGTGAGTGGTGGGGAGGTGGAGGTAGTGCTGTGGGAGGTGCTGTAGGAGGTGAAGGTTGGCGGGGAGGGAGTGGTGTTGTGCTATTGTTGAGCCTGATTTTGCATTTGTTGCTGATGGCAGCGTGAGGGCCTTTACAATTGCAGCATTTAGTTACCGTGGCAGTACAGTTTCGGTATGAGTGGCCTTGATTGGCACACTTTGAGCAAGTTATAGTGTTACTGCATCTGTTGGTGTTGTGGCCGAATTGGTAACAGTTGAAGCATTGGTGGACCTGTATAAAGTGTTGGAATTCTATGTCTCGTGAAGGGATAATATTGCTGCCGATTTTTATTCCGTATGATTTTAATGTTATGGCGTCAGTTTGAGTAGCCGTAGTGATTTTTAACATCGGGAGAGTTCCCATCCGGGCTGCATATGTCATTTGGGGGGTGTTTTGTGAATTTAGTTCAGTCAATAGGTTTGGGTTGTCCAGTATATGAGGGATAATTTTCCTACATATGAGGGTGCACTTTGCCCGGTATTCTGGTGAGCTCAGGACTGTTAGGCCATTGTTTTTTAGTTTGTTGTACATTGCTGGGGAGTGGAACAGGTCGGCATCTTCATCAGTTTGCACAAATATCTTGATAGTGTCATCATTAGTGAAGGATCGGATCTGAAATATACATGTCAGCTGGAAAATGAGCGAGGCGAGGTCCGTGCACGGTTGGATATTTCGGTCCACTTTAATTTTAATGGAAGGCATGTCGAATGTTTGAAATGGAGATTTATGAAGATCTCCCCTAAAAGTCCCTAATTTCCTGCGCCCCTCACGTAGGGGAGACCCTGCACTATCACAGAGGTCCCCAGGCGAATTGGCAGGCTGTGCTGTCCCTCCACCCTTCACACAAACCCGCACTAGCGAGGTGTGGGGACAGAGGGCGTTTCCGGACGAATACTCCCCTGTACGTCAGCTGACAGGGGAATAGGTCCTTTCACGACACGGAAGATAAAGGTTAAAGTCGAAGAAAAAGGTCTGAAAACTTACTGAAGACTCTTTCTTCACACCAAGCCCCTCAGCAGCATCGGGGTTCCTAAGGGAGGTCCGATACTGTGGGAGAGGCTCAATGTGTCAATCGAATCAACAGAATTGTCAGAAGGAAAATGAGGATAGGAGCTGGGGTTTTCCAGGGTACGTGGGAAGGTGGGATTGGTCCAGTACTAGCCAATCAGCTGTGACTGATCCTTCTCCGCTTCCACTTCGTTCTGCGCTGGCTCTTACTGCTCCTGATTTCGACTGCTCCCGACTGCGACTGGCGTGTGTGTGTGCAGACTCCTTATTTTCTTATGTTCTTATGTAACACCACTCCCTTCCCGCCGGCCCTCACTCCCCACAGGACCACCGCCTCCTCCTCATCACACACTCCCTACACCCACGACCCACCCCACCCGCACATGTTGGACCAACAACCTGCCCCCCCCCCCCACCCTCACCCGACACTGCCGCTAAAATCACTTCCATCATACATTTGGTACACACCCTAAGCAACGGAAACAGGTCGCTTTTCCTAAAACTTGCAATTGAAGGTCTAATGGCCAACGGCTCCCTACCATATGCATTCCTGATTCCTTCTGAACCGGACCCAACCTCACCTTCCCCACTGCCCTCATCTCCGAACGGACCTTCACTAGCCCCAACCCCCAGACCATCATGCCCCCCCCCCCCCCAGAGAAACAACCACAATCCCCCTCCGTCCCTCCACATCGGCCATGCCCTTACCTGACTTATCTCACCAGACCTCACTCTCAATCATGACCCTCCCACCCTCCAGAGAAATCAGTCCAAAACCTCCCGGACTCTCCTCCTCTACCCTGCCTACACCTGACCTATCTCACTTGACTACGATGAACTCCCGGACCACAGACACCCAAACCAAACTCAATCCCCCCCGAACACCTCAGACACCCAAAAAGAAAATGGCAGTCCATCCCCTGTTACGCCGTCTCTTAATTTACTTAAATATCCAGGTTCTAGGCGTAACCAAACAAAAAAAGTGAAGTAAATTAAAAGTGAATGAAAATAAATAAAGTAAACCTTTAAGAATTTAATTTATTAAATATTAACACAAAGAGCCTCGTAGGCTGTCACAACAAATTGATTCACCATCGAAACTTTTAAGACACAAATGATACTAAACATCGAAACATCAAAAGAATAATAATAAAGCATTGGATTACGTTAACACCCTCATAAACATATAAAAACTAACACTGAAATTAACTAACGTGAAACAACACTGAATTACTTAAATGCAAACTAAGCAAATACTGTTGGACATAAATAGAGACATAAATAGGTACTCACATACATATACCACATTGGTGGCGACAGGAACAACACAAATAAATTAAGTACAAGTAACAAGTGTCACTCAAAGGATGTGAACTGTATGACAAGAGGACTGAACTAACTCCGTCAGTTGGTGGGTCCTATATATAAGGTCGGCTCCCGCCACGCGACCCGCAGGTGGGTCGTTTAACGATGCAGATGGTCGTTAGAGAACAAAGAATGCTGGTTACAATACGAAATGAAGAAATAAGATGGGCTTGAACAAATTATGACAGTTAAAACCTTAACAGCACAGGGTGACTAGAATATATAATAGTAAATTTAACACATCATTACAGGAATAATATGGAACATGGGAGCATGTTATATATAAAAAAAATAAAAAAAATGCGACACGGTCGTAACACCCCCCACAGACCTAGTAGTACGGACCCCTAGATCACCCTGCACACCTGACAGCAAACAAATTATTGAATACACACACATCCAACAAAATCTATAACCTCAAAAAACCTATTCGGCACTCCCTCAAAGGAAACAGGAAACAACCTCGACACGAACCTCAGCACACAGTCACGTCATTGCCCATCCCTCACCTACATACACCACGCTCACAGTCACCCGACAACTCAAATCTCATCCCTGCACCCCAGAATTCCAATCTCATATAAGTAGCCATGAACAAACTAGTCATATCCACACTAACATGATCACCATTATGCAATTCAACTGTAGAACACAACCCAGACATTCTTCTCCTCAACTCAACATACACAAACACCAAAATCAAGCACTTCGGCTACACAAGCAGACAATCACCCCACGAACTACACGAGGGCGTTGCAGTCCTCATCAGATCCTCCATCAAACACGAATTCATCACCGACTTTGCCTTCAAACACTTCATGGCTGCCAAGATCGACACTCAACACGGACAGATAATCATTTGCACAACATACTCAAGACCAAACACACTTATTCCCTTCACAGACCTAAACTCCGTCTTTAACAACCCACACCTACCTGTAATATTAATGGCCGACCTTAATGCACACCACACTACATTCCAACACAACCGCATCGACCCCTATGGCCAACAACTACACACTCTGGTTACACACAAAAACCTTCACCACATTGGACCTTTCTTCCCCACATTCTACTCTGGTCACGGCAAAGGCACACCAGACATCGTCATCACTAACACTCCTGCCCTCCAATTCCAACACTACATTACACCCGGCCCCCTATCAGGCTCAGACCACATACCCATCACTCTTCACCTCTCCAACAATCCCATCCTCCTCCCAACACCCACACCTCAATACCAATATAAAACACGCAGATTGGAATGCCTTCCAAACCACACTCTCTGAACAACAATACGCACTCAACCTCTAACACCAACCCACAAGGAAGTTTGAGGAAACCTGGACACGCGCTATCACCGCCATAGCAGATACCCACATTCCAAAACACCAGGGGCCGGATACTCAAAACACCTCATAAGTTACGTATATTAGCGAGATACAGTACCATATATTGCAGACTCCTCACAGTCCCGTAAATTTTGCATACTCAAAATTTAATTACAGTTAGAACATAAGAACATAAGAAAATAAGGAGTCTGCAATAGGCCGGTTGGCCTGTGCATGGCAGCTCCTGTCGAGAGTTACTACCACTCTCTATCATCCAAGAATCTATCCAGCCTCCCTTTGAAACTTTCCAGCGTTCCAGCACTTACTACAAAGTTGCTAAGCTTGTTCCACTCGTCCACCACCCTATTTGTAAACCAGTTCCTTCCTATCTCCCTCCTAAACCTAAACTTATCCAACTTGAATCCATTGTTCCGAGTCCTATCCTTAAGCAGTCCGTAAGTTATCTTGTCGGAAGGAAGATGACAGTGCAGGAGCTAGTTGGCTAATCAGCGCTCAGTTAACAAAATCATCAACCAATCACAAGAGAAGGAGAAATCAGCTGAGAGCGATGCACGTGATATTAGTTTGTAAACAAAAGATGGAAGGACAACCACCTGAAGAAACGACCAAATTTCAGTGAGACTGAAGTATGCGCCATGATGTGTGAAGTCGCCAAAAGAAACAAAATAATTTTAGGGAAATTTAGCTTAGAACATGGTGTTTTCCTTTCAATGTTTGGGTCATTTGGTCTGAATTGTCTTCAAGTTCATACAAAAAAAAAAAATTAAAACCTGAAAATATATCTGATTATCCGTAAATTTTCTTAAATTAATACCCACTGTTCATGAAAAGTCTGGAACTAGACCTAAGGTAGCTGCTGGATAAAGTGTCTCACTGACGGCCTGACACTCACCAAAAAAAACATATGTACACATTCTCCAACCTAACCTAACATACCATAACATAAAATAACATAACCAAACCAAACCTAACCTATAACCTATTGGTATAATTCTTATTTAAATATTCCTCATGTTATAACAAAATTGAGTAGGCCCCACTGTCACATGCCTGTGGCGCTCGGGAACTCACACAGTGGAGGCTTGTGTTCACGTTTCCATTTCACGCAAGCTATTAATAATTTGTTTATTGTACTTATTATATTACTATTGCTCTTAGTTACTTAGGTTAATTGTATAATTATGTATGCTATTAATATGCATCATTGTCTTACTCTGTTAAGTTCAAATCAAGAGAGTATTAATTAATTATATAGAAAATCTAGCAAACGTCTGGATCACGCGAGTTGGGCGCGCTCCTCTGCTCCTTTGTGCGTACCCACGCCACCACAGTAGTGAAAAAAACGTGGCATAGCATAGACCTAGGTAGACGTGTCCACTCATTCTCCAGCCTTGGCCCTTGTTTAATGCATTATCCAGTCTCTGCAATGCCCTAGGGGTATCAGGTATTAGTGACACGTTTAGTTAGGCCTAGGAAGGAATCCTGGTGGTAAGGAATCTCCTGTTTGGTAGGGATAATCATTTTGTAGTGATTGTTGTATGTGCGTATTTCGTATGTCTTGTGTAATATAGTAATGCTAAGTAATATTTGTTTGGTCTAACTCCTTACAGTATATCTACGTCCTTCCGGCATTACTCTTATTTTATAATACAATTACTTATTCCCTTAAATTCAGGTTTGCTAATCATTACTCCATTTAAAACATAAATTGAATTAATTAATTATCTTCCCTTTTGTGATTCACTTATTTCAACTGTTCTTACTTTTCAAGTACACTTAGTTGAGTAGGTTTTTTGGTGAGGATAATTATTGCCGTGTTCCCTATTTGCTCTTTTATTTGTTAATAACTTGGGGTAGGGTTCACTCCCCAAGTATAAAGGATAGTGGGATCACGACACCCACGTTTAAACATTTATTGGCCTAAGAATGAAAAAGGAGTTTTATATGTCCCTATTAATCAAGTTAATTGCAATCCACATTTTTCGCATATCATTTAATTTTGGCTAACCCTTAGAGCCTTTCATGTTATCATAAGCCATATACATAATAAAATAGAGCTAGGCTATTGGTTGCATATTAGAAAAACAAGGCGAAGTCTAGGCAGGAATGTTCACTTCACCTCATATTTGGCTTTCATTACTGAGGTATATTTACGGCTATACAACATTAATAAGGTCTATCTATAAGTTTACTCAGTCATAAAACATATTTTTACCCAAAGTGTGAACAATACAAACCTTCTGTTTTGGTAAAATAAATATTTTATAATTTGTAAGAAGACAAAAGATGCCTCTCCTCGAAACTGCGACAAATACAAACACTCAAAGCCTCGTGTTATTGCAACAAAAATTTTACGAAAAAGACAAACTGAAATACTATATTTCAGTATGTTGATGTACAAAACATTTTCTTCATTATTCTATGATAAAACAAGTCTAACAAGCATTATTACAACATATATTATTATTCTTTTTTATGCAATCGGGAATTAGTAACTGCTACATCCGGGTTGAGAGTGTTACAGAGCCTCAGGGGCTGGTGTAAGTTATGCTCTTTAACTCACGGAGTTCGATGTTAAATATTTGTTTTTAGTATACCATCGGTGTTTTGAGTATACCGATCTGAGACTGTAAGTCCACTTACGGGGTACACAAAGACATACAGTCCCATAAATGTTTTTGAGTATCCGGCCCCTGTTCAAGAGAAAATACTCCTTCACACCCTCCATAAGAACTCAACGCTTACTTCACTGATACAGGTCACGATTCGAACTTAACAAACTTAACCTCGCACCAGTTCACGCAGACACATGAACAAGTTACACAATGGGAACTCCTATGGCGAATACAAACTAACCCTAACAAAACACAAATCACCTACTTCGGCACCAAAAGACGCCAACCACGTCACATTTACCTAAACCCTTACATCGACAACCCTACTCCCATAACTATCAAACGAACAAATACAATCCTAGGAGTCACATTTAACGACACCCTCACTATATATATATATATATATATATATATATATATATATATATATATATATATATATATATATATATATGTATATATATATGTATATATATATATATATATATATATATATATATATATATATATATACATATATATATATATATATATATATATATATATATATATATATATATATATATATATATATATATATATATATGTAACCGGTCGGAATTTACTGGACTTTAATTTCTCACTTCACTTGGGGTTTATTAAAGATTATTAGATGGTAATGCAGTGGAAGCGCCCCTTTGAGAAAAATCCCGAACCAGCACAAGAACACTTAAATCTACTAAACAAAATGAATTGTCCGTGACCCGTGGAAGGATAGCGTCTGTAACTGGGATGAATGAGACACACTGTAAAATTTAGACCCTTATATTCCCTCCAACACTACAAACACAATCAAGTAATGGTACACCAATATGCTCACCTCTTAACTTGAACTTAAAACACTACTCTGGGGAATAAAAGTTATACATGATATTGAAATTATTAGAAACTCAGGCAACAATAAATTTGAAGTATTAAGAAATGTTGCTTGCACACATGAAACAGGCCTTAAGGGCTTTCAACAAAATAATATCCAGCACTGAGAAAATGGTATTCAAAAATAAGAAATTAATAACTCTACAATGAATAGGCCTTAAGGGCACTCAACAAACTTATATCACCCCAACAGATGCACACTTCCTAACCTAACTTAACCACTACTCTGGGGAACAAAGGTTATACCCGAGATCGGAATTATGAAGAAAAATTAGATGCATTAAAGGAATCAAATCACAATATCACTCTGGTTCCACTTAGTGACACAAACATTCAAAAAACAATACTATCAAAATTATTTAAGAAATATTAAACTACACACGTCAAGATAATATCAGTAACTGAAAAATTGGTATTAACTACACCCAAATATATTGTCACTATTATTGATATGTTACTTGGTCCACCAATACCAGTGAACCCTGCTTCCTAACCTAACACACACACAGATTCCACCTGCACTCCGTAGTCGTTTAAGGCGCAACCAACAGGCACCCGTAGTTTAAGGCCCAAATCAGCCTTTCTCAACCTTGGAAAGTATACCTCTAACTCCACTAACTCTTGGCCCCAGTGTGAGGCCCTGTATCACTCAGCTGGCCTCACTTTACCCCCAGTACATCCATGAAACGGAAGGGAGCGAGCCAATCAGACCTTGTACAGTTGAGAGAAGCTTTAGCTTCCCGTTAGCAAGAGGGTTTCACTAAGCTGCTCGAGACATGTGGTATTGTGAGCCGAGGTAGAGGAGAGCTGATGACCCCAACGATCGTCCCGTCGTCAGCTGGGCACCCAGACGGCTAGATTCCCTCAAGAGATCCTTTGATACCCCGCTAAACAGTGACAGGCCTACACTGATAGGTCCAATGGCGACAATCGCCACCCTCAATCATCAACGGAAGTCTCAAACGGCAGTCAATCTCTCGCGGTCATCACTCTCGCAGTGAATTTCTCGCAGTCAAGTCGGTTCTGGCGGAAACCTTGTTATACTGCAATAGCGAAGCACAGGTGACAAGACCACGTGACTATTTCTGTGGACGGACGGGCAGGGATGTCCTGTAGGTCCAATCCCTTTCACGTGACTGAGGACCAGCCAGCGTCGCGTCTCTCCAAGGCGCTAGCTTAGGCCTACGTGACATATTTTCCGCCTAACTAATAACTCCTTGGGACACCCGTAACATTATTCAGACTGATAAACGATCTATAATAATTCCAAATTCAATAATAGTCCCTTAACTTCATGAATCGCATCATTATTAATTCGGCAAATTATATTTAATATCATATAGGCCTAGTTTCACAACCTCTAGCTATGTGCGGGGAGCGCTCTCTTCCCTCAGACGACCTTGAAAGCTCAGTATCGCCAATGGCGCGGCATTTGAAATTACCCTGAAATTTCTGAATATTACATATATATATATATATATATATATATATATATATATATATATATATATATATATATATATATATATATATATATATATATATATATTTATATATATATATATATATATATATATATATGTATATATGTATATATGTATACATATATATACATATACACGAAGTTCCCAAGCGCTTTCGTGTGCAACAGATCAAGAATCACCTCAGAAAGACTACCAAGCTCCACATCCAAAAGAGCTTCCTTCATGCATTCAACGCTGGTTCCCAATAGGCCTAATGGTACCTGGCGGCTACAAAAGGGGAACCACCTTTCGCGGACAAGAAAACACCAAGACAAACCCAAGTTAGCCTTCATCGACTACGACTAGGGTACAAGTGCACTTAGCAGACGATCGGAAATGTCGTCAGGGAATGAACCTACTGTCAGGAGCCAGCGGCCAACTCATTGGAACTCTATCTCCTCGACTGCGAAGTCACACAAGGTCTCCGAAACAGAATTCGCAACTTCCAAGAACACACAACACCAGGGGCCACTCTAACCCGAAAGGCCCAAACAAACCACATTCACCACCTTCTACGGGTCATCACACGATACCCACCATCCAGATAGCTCAGGAACTATCCTCCCCCAGCAAGTGCGGACTCCAGTTCGGGGGGCGCGCCACTCTGAAACTGACCACGTCCAAGAGTGGGGGTTTACGGTAAGCGTTCACTGACCGAGGGTCAACTCACATTTGTAACCTGCAGTATCCTTTCATATCTGCAGGTAGGACAACCTCCAATCCCAAAGCCGCTCGGGCTGCTCCAGGAGCTCCAGTTGGAACCACCAAACGGGCCGCCTACAGGCAAAGGCCCGTGTCGGCCTACGGTCCGACATTCTCAACAACAACAACTTGTGATATGTCACAAAAATTAGAACAGAAAAACACATGGGCTTAAGTCGAAGAGGTGGTACTGCTCCCCAGGGCTCAAACGATGAAGAAAGTAAGATTCAAAGAAATCGCCATGGCCTAGAAGGCACTAGAAGATGGAATTTGCATCTCCCACTACCACCTTTCAAAAAACCAAATCGGAAAAGAAAATTTCTATCCCATAACACCTTGCTGGATATGTTATCAATATGTATCAGTAGGGTGTGTCATAGGAGGGAAGATCAGCTAAAACTAATGGCCCATCACTTTTTTGGTAGATTTTAGTGTATATAAACAGAAAATAATTTCAGTTTCAATATTTTGCAACCTTGTGCTAGGTAAATTTTAGCGTGAAATTTATCGAAAATCTAACGTACAGCTGCATTAGTGCATTACAATTAAATAGTGAACATTGCTTTCTGACTTCATTCTTTAACAACCCAACGAACAATATTTTTTTCTGTTTCAGATTCTGATGCATTTATAAGTTGATAATATTTGCGATGGCTGCTTGTGTCAGGACGAGGAACCAAAAATCCAGCCATCTCAGTCACTATCTTGGGTCTAGGGGAGAGCTCCTGAAGTCGGAGTTGCCTACATTGAGAGATGCTTTGAGATACGGTGTTTTAATCAGGCAAATCAGTGAAAAGAACCAAAGAACTTACACAAACAAAGATATTGCCAGTGATATGCCCAAAGCTGTCTTGGCACAGTACACTCTGGCTAACGCTCAGTTCAAGCCTCCAGTCATAACAAGTCAGAAGAAGATTAGTGAGAGACTGCTAGCCAATTGGGAAAAGGCAAGAGATATCTCTCTTGGGAGAGGAAAACTTGCAGTTAAGGACAGCTCTGCCAAGCAACTGGACCAGTTATTTGACATAATTACTTGCAAGTGCCCAATTGTTCTCTGTCCTGAGTTTGGATGCGATCGTGACTGTAAATCCGAGGCCCACATCTCCTGTATTTGCAAGCGTGAACTGAAGATTCTTGTGATCGAACTGGCATTTGTCAAAGCACAGAGAGAGAAGACTGGCAGTATAGGGGCTCTCATGATTTCTAGCCAAGATATTCCGGAGTCCAAGAGACAGGAGGCTGCCACAGAGAGACAGAAGAGGAGAAGAGTTGCCGAGGAAAAGAGACTTGAGAAGGCCCAGGGTGAGGTAAAAAAGGCCGATGATTGGAGTCAAGCTGATTCAGAGTTTAATGACTTCCCCATGGCTGATCCGAGTGCTGACCAGGAGAATGGTGACTTTGTCCCTAACCCAGAAAATAATGATCCCAAACCTTCCAGGCATAACATTCGAAATAGGAAAGATATCCCGAGCATAGCTCTGGCCAGCATGCGACACCACACTGGTCTCAGAGAAACTGCAGAGATAGCAACAGCTGCCTGGATTGACGGTGGTTTGATAACACCTGATGATGTTCACCTGGTGATAGATAATAACAAAGTAAGGAGAGCTCAGGAGAAACTTGTCAGTAACCTAGAAGAGGAGTTTGATAAGGGGATAAGAGAAAATGGAATCAATTGTTTGTTCTTTGATGGGAGAAGGGATGACACTAAAGTGTTCATGAAAGTTAGAGATTCTGACAAGTTGTTCCCTGCCATGGTGAAGGAGGAACACTACTCCTGCTGCAGTGAACCAGGAGGGAAGTATTAGTGGCATTTCACTCCAGAGAAAGATGACATCAGGAAACCAGCTGAGATAGTGGCAGATAACATTGTGAACTGGCTCAGAGTGAGGAACGTAGACCAGACCCTGCAGGCCATTGGAGGGGACAGCACCAACACGAACACAGGGTGGCAAGGGGGGGTCATACAGTGGATAGAGCGGAAGATTGGAAGGAAGCTGGTCTGGATTGTTTGTGACCTCCACACCAACGAGTTGCCACTCAGACATCTGATCCAGGAGCTGGATGGCAAGACTCTTTCAAACAACAGATGGTCTGGTCCTCTTGGCAAGATGCTGGACTCTGCCACTGAGTTAGAAATAAATCCGAGCTTTGAAAAAATCACAGTTGGCCCTCCACTCATTGAGCTTGCACATACTGTCATTGACGACCTGAGTACTGACCAGTACTATGGTTACATGATTTGCAGTGCCATCAAAACTGGGGTTATGCCTGATAGACTTGCTAACCTGCAGATAGGTCCAGTCTCACATTCTAGGTGGCTCACAACGGCTCTCAGGTTCTGCAGAATTTGGGTCGCTCATCATAAACTGAAAGGGAACCAGCTTTACAACCTGAGACTTATTGTCCAATTCATCGTGAGTGTCTACTTGCCAAATTGGTTCAACACCAAGGTCAAGTCATCGTTCTCCGAAGGTCCGAGGCATGTTCTCTTCCAGCTTGAGCTCCTGAGGAGTCAGCCAAGGAAGGTTGTTCAGATTGTGGAGCAGACTGTGAGGAGATCTTCCTGGTATGCTCATCCCGAGGCAGTTCTGCAGACAATGCTCTGCAGTAAGGATGAGGAGGAGAGAAGAGTGGCAGTCAAAAAGATCTTGGATATGAGACTTATGAGAGGATCTGGGCATGACGAATCAGTTGGTGACGATTCCTTCAGGGTCAGGAAGACTCCTGAAGTCAACCTAGGTGCCAAGACCCTCACTGATCTCATAGATCTGGATAACATCCAGGCTGGCAGTGAGCCCCCTCTTACCTGCAGCCTCACCAATGTTCAAGTCAGAGCTTTCCTGGACAACCCCATGCATGTCCCTGCCTGGCCCTCGCACACCCAGAGTATAGAGCGTTGTGTACAGCAAGTGAGCGAGGCCAGCAGTCACGTGTACAGCCAGGAGAGGAGGGAAGGCTACATCTGAGCTCAGGTGGTCAGCAGGGAGGTGATGAGTAGAAACAGAAGCAAGAAAGACATGTTCTCTATGGTGTGCAGCAACACCGGGTCGTAGTAGTAAAACCGGTTTTTGTATTTGATGATTTTGTTTTTTAAAGGAATATTAAATTTAATAAATGTGTCAAGATCATTCGTTTCACTATTCTGGATCATTTTCATCCTAATAAATTAACCTGATACATTTACTTTACTTTAAATAAGCTATTTAGTGGTGTTGGTAAAAGGGTGGGAATACTGAATTTTCATAAGATTTCAAGTTAACATTTACCTAGCAAAAAATGAAAACTTTTCAAATCTGAAGATATCACATGATTCTGCCCATAGAACTACATCATTAATACCATGGGCCGATTTTTCAAACTCCAAAAACATAAATTCGCCTCCGTATGACACACCCTAGTCATACAGTGGA
This sequence comes from Homarus gammarus, assembly GCA_958450375.1. Taxonomy (NCBI): domain Eukaryota; kingdom Metazoa; phylum Arthropoda; class Malacostraca; order Decapoda; family Nephropidae; genus Homarus; species Homarus gammarus. The sequence goes on along the minus strand of CAUDMG010002286.1, from coordinate 49,845 downwards.
TAGAGCCGAAGATTGGGAGGAAGCTGGTCTGGATTGTTTGTGACCTCCACACCAACGAGTTGCCACTCAGACATCTGATCCAGGAGCTGGATGGCAAGACTCTTTCAAACAACAGATCGTCTGGTCCTCTTGGCAAGATGCTGGACTCTGCCACTGAGTTAGAAATAAATCCGAGCTTTGAAAAAATCACAGTTGGCCCTCCACTCGTTGAGCTTCCACATACTGTCATTGACGACCTGAGTACTGACCAATACTATGGTTACATGATTTGCAGTGCCATCAAAACTGGGGTCATGCCTGATAGACTTGCTTACCTGCAGATAGGTCCAGTCTCACATTCTAGGTGGCTCACAACGGCTCTCAGGTTCTGCAGAATTTGGGTCGCTCATCATAAACTGAAAGGGAACCAGCTTCACAACCTGAGACTTATTGTCCAATTCATCGTGAGTGTCTACTTGCCAAATTGGTTCAACACCAAGGTCAAGTCATCGTTCTCCGAAGGTCCGAGGCATGTTCTCTTCCAGCTTGAGCTCCTGAGGAGTCAGCCAAGGAAGGTTGTTCCGATTGTGGAGCAGACTGTGAGGAGATCTTCCTGGTATGCTCATCCCGAGGCAGTTCTGCAGACAATGCTCTGCAGTAAGGATGAGGAGGAGAGAAGAGTGGCAGTCAAAAAGATCTTGGATATGAGACTTATGAGAGGATCTGGGCATGACGAATCAGTTGGTGACGATTCCTTCAGGGTCAGGAAGACTCCTGAAGTCAACCTAGGTGCCAAGACCCTCACTGATCTCATAGATCTGGATAACATCCAGGCTGGCAGTGAGCCCCCTCTTACCTGCAGCCTCACCAATGTTCAAGTCAGAGCTTTCCTGGACAACCCCATGCATGTCCCTGCCTGGCCCTCGCACACCCAGAGTATAGAGCGTTGTGTACAGCAAGTGAGCGAGGCCAGCAGTCATGTGTACAGCCAGGAGAGGAGGGAAGGCTACATCCGAGCTCAGGTGGTCAGCAAGGAGGTGATGAGTAGAAACAGAAGCAAGAAAGACATGTTCTCTATGGTGTGCAGCAACACCGGGTCGTAGTAGTAAAACCGGTTTTTGTATTTGATGATTTTGTTTTCTAAAGGAATATTAAATTTAATAAATGTGTCAAGATCATTCGTTTCACTATTCTGGATCATTTTCATCCTAATAAATTAACCTGATACATTTACTTTACTTTAAATAAGCTATTTAGTGGTGTTGGTATAAGGGTGGGAATACTGAATTTTCATAAGCTTTCAAGTTAAAATTTACCTAGCAAAAAATGAAAAGTTTTCAAATCTGAAGGTATCACATGATTCTGCACATAGAACTACATCATTAATACCATGGGCCGATTTTTCAAACTCAAAAAAAAAAAATTCGCCTCCGTATGACACACCCTAATACTTATTCCTGTGAGTGACTGTCAGTGCCGGATTTAGACCTGTGGAGGCCCATTGGCAGCCTCTTTGTGGAGGCCCCCCTCATTATAACTACCCAAGACGGTGGGGTAGCGAGTGAAGCGAGCCTAAACATCTGGGAGTTCCGGGGGGAGGGCGGAGGGGGGCGCTATAAGCCCCCCGGGAAAATTTTGAAATTTGAACACTTCTTTGGAGAATTTTGAAGCCATATGGAGTTATATTAAAAATATTAAAAATATACAGTCATAGGAAAACCAGGTATTCACGAATTTCAAGGAGTAGCTAGCCTTATTTCTATCACGCTTCTTGCTGAACATAGTTTTACGTGATGGAATAGATAAACATGAATTTTAAAGAATGAAAATAAAAATAATCCAAATGAATAAACAAATAAATAAAATATTGTAATATGTGGAGGCCCCTAGGTTGTGAAGGCCCTTGGGCAGCTGCCCACTTTGCCCACTCTTGAATCCCGCCCTGGTGACTGTACATTAGAAAAGGAGAAAAGATAAAAAGATAATAACAGGAATGCATGGAGAAAATGACTACAATAGACACAGGGTGAATATCCCTAAAACGCAAACCCCAGGAGACCACGTGATCACTGCATGGTCAGTGGCGGGAGAGGCGTGGGCCGCCCTGTAGTTTCGAGCTTTGTGTAGCAGCGGTAGAGGGTGGGTGGGCCGCGCTGCTCCCAGATTTGTTTTTTTGTTTATAGTGCATTTTGTGTGATTTTCACCCGAGGTTTGTGGTACAATACACAAATATTATGTTTGTTATTTATGTTTTCTTCTCTTTGCATGCAGTGAAATATAATTTTTTTAGGGTAATTTAGTGACTTTAGTGAACAATGGCAAAGAGGTCTAAAGATATTCTCTCCCAGGATGATCTGGACCACATTCTGAACACTACTGGTGAATTACCTGAGAACCTAAGTGATCTTGATAGTGAGGATGAAGGACAAGTGGATAATTTAGAATTTGAGGAACTATATGACAGTGATATAGACCAAGATTACAACCCTGAACCTAGTGATGTGGAGAGTGATGAGTCTAGTGATAATGAAGTGCCCTTTCTACCACCATCAAGAAAAAAAGCAAGGCGTACATCAACCCCTGCAAAACGCCGTGGTGCCTATAGGTCTCTTGCCCCTGCTCCTGCCCCTAGCGGTTGATCTCCTTGAGAACTGCGGCATGACCTTTGTGGGGACCATCAAGGCGAGCAAGAAGGAAGTTCCCAAGGAGATGACGGATAGGGACAACCGCAGGCTAGGGTCAACTGCGTTCCTGTTCACAAAGGAGCTGACTCTGGTGTCTTACGTCCCAACAACGGCCAAGACGAAGAAGAAACTGGTGCTACTGTTGTCTTCCATGCACACACAGCCAACCATCGGAAACACCGGCAAACCAGAGGTGATTGTTAGGTTCTGAATAATAAGTTCTATATACAGGAGAGAACACAAACACCTGTATAGTTTTGTAGGTTCGGTTTACTGGATAAGAGTATGTACACAAAGGAGAGCAGCGGTCTCCCTGGCTAGGCTCCTGCTGGTCAACTGCTATAGACGACGTATGGCAAGTGATACATTAGCAGCTTCCATACGTCGCCAGGCACATTAATTAGGCATGTGGGACATGGTAATAACATTGCCACACGCTGCTAGCTACATAAATGGAGCACATACATAATATACATACATAATATATAATCCAGCATACATAATATACATACACCTCCCTCCCCCCTATACGCTCATAGCAAAGTCTTGAGCGGACCTTTTCTTTTGGATCCGTTCTGAGCGTCGAGGGACTTCATCACTGGGAAGGGTATGGGACTCAACACTGGTGGCGGGGCCAGCAGAAGGCATTGTTACGGGGCGGAGAAAACGGCGGTTCCTCCACCACACACGACCACTGGGTAACCGCACCTGGTAGTCCCGTGACCTGCCGAGACCCATGACTACGCCTACTTTGTCCCAACGTAGGGAGGTCGGGTCCTGAACACGGACTTGGGTGCCGACACTCAACCTGGGGAGAGAGCGGGCGTGGTCGTTGTAGCGGGCGACGACGTCCTTAACACGTTCGGCGGCTCGGCGATCACAATCCTCTGTCTTGGCCTGCCACTCCTTGGAGAAGGATTGAGGGTGAGCAGGGACACAAGAACGGAGGGGGCGTCCATACAAAACCTGGGCAGGGGAGCGTCCGGTGTAGTTAGGTGTGTTGCGGAGTTCAAGAAGACCCCTGTCGAAGGCCTCGCAGTCAATGTTCCCAGAAGGGGCCACCTTAAGGATGAGGTGCTTCAGGGATTTGACAGCAGCCTCAGCGTGGCCGTTGGACTGCGGGTAATGGGGCGATGACAACACATGCCGGACTCCCCATCGGTCAAGGAACACAGCAAAGTCCCGGCTTGTAAACTGAGGCCCTCCGTCGGTTCGCAGGCGTACAGGAACGCCCACGTCACGGAAGTAGTGGCGGAACTTGCTGATGGTGGCGGCAGACGTCGTGTCATTACCGCACTTGATGACAACCGGCCAACCAGAGAGACGGTCGACGATAACGAGGAAGGACTTTCCTGACACACAGAAAAAGTCGGCCGACACAGACTCAAAGGGGCGGGTGGGGTTGTCGTCACTCATAAAGGGTTCCTGCTGCTGGCTGGGTTGTAATACTTGGCAGGGCTCACACGCACGGACAACATTGGAGATGTCGGAGTTGATGCCGGGCCAGAACACAGTCTGTCGTGCACGTCGTTTGGTGGCCTCAGCTCCACGGTGACTGTCGTGAAGGCGGGTCAAGGCGTGGGGACGTGATGCAGCAGGGACAACTACACGTGCTCCGTACAGAACAAGGTCTCCGTCGCAGTAGAGTTCATCGCGGAGTTTCCAATACGGGAGCAGGGTGTTGTGAAGATCGTAGCGGTTGCTAGGAAATCCATTCCTCACACACTCGACGAGTCGGACATAGGAAGGGTCATCTCGGGCCGTTGTTCGAAGGTCCTCCATTGCCTTGTCGTCATCTGGTGACGGGTCCGAACGAAGGGATTGGACGGCATGGAGAGTGACCACAGTCCTGACGGAAAGAGCGAGGTCGGCGTCGAGTACATGGTCTTCTGGAGTAGGGCGGCTGACAGGAGAGCGGGATAAGGCATCAGGGATGCAGAGCTCCTTACCAGCACGCCACACTGCAGTGAAGATGTACGCCGAGAGCTTCTCTTTCAGACGCTGGAGGCGAGGGTTCTCAACGGCGTCTAGCGTGTAGTGGTTGAGGATCGGGACAAGCGGGCGATGGTCGGTCACTAGGTGAAAGTATTGCAGGCCTATGAGGTAAAACCTGCACTTGGACATCGCCCAAACCACAGCCAACAGCTCCAACTCAATAGTGGCGTAGCGCGTCTCAGTGTCAGAGAGGAAACGCGAGCCACACTGGACGAGCCGGAACTGCCCTCCACCATGATCCTGCAGTAGGGCGTATCCCACGCCATACAAGCGTGAGGCATCTGTCTGCAGAACTGTCGGCAAGGCTGGGTCAAACGTGGCGAGGACAGGTGGACGAGACAGGGCCTGTTTCACTTGCTGGAAGGCCTTGTCGTGGTCGGGGGTCCACAGGAATGTCCTCTTGGGGCTCATCAGGGGGCGAAGTGGTTGAGCAGCTGCGGAGATGTCCGACGAAAACTCTGCTAACTGGTTGACGAGACCGATGAAGGACCTCAAGTCGGTCAGGTTAGCAGGGGTGGGAAAATCCGTAATGGCGCGGACCTTTTCCGGGTCAGCTGCGATACCATTCCCTGAGAGGGTGTACCCACAAAAGTCAACTGAAGAGCTGGCCAGAACAAACTTGTCGGCATTTAGGGTAATGCCGTGCTTCCGGCACCTGTTGAGTACCTCGTAGATACGGCAGAGGTGATCCATATAATCCTCGTTGTACAAGAGTTTGTCGTCGACCACTTTCACGCAGTTTGCGAGACCTTGTAGAGCCATATCACCTCGAAGACAGAAAGCGTCTCCTGTAGCGGCGAATCCCATGGGGCCACGGCAATAACTGTAACGTCCATGCGGGGTGATGAACGTTGTGAGTGGTCGGTCTTCTTCGGCAAGCTCTATCTGCCAGTATCCACACAGGGCGTCCATCGTCGTGAAGAAACGCGCCTTCGGGTTCACGCTGCGTATGGTTGCAAAGGGCGTGGGAGAAGGGTGCGCAGGACCAGACACCTGGTTGTTGAGCTTGGAGAGGTCAGTGGTGATCCGAACACCACCTTTAGGTTTTGCGACGACAACCATCGGGTGACACCATGGAGACGGGTCATCGCCGGTTGGTACTATAATTTCTTGGGCGACCATGGAGTCCAGCTCGTTTTTGACCGCCTCGCGGAAGGCCAGGGGAACCAGTCGAGGGGTGTAAATTGCGAATGGCTTCGCGTCGTCCCTCAGGTGGATCCTCATGGGGGGGCCTGCCATCTTCTTGAGAGGCTTGGATTCCAGAGCGGACTTGGTCACCAGAACGTCGCTGAATTCCTTCAGGAAGTACTTCCGAGCATCCGAAGGAGAGGTGTCACTGGCAAGAGGCAGGGGTAGGGCGGCAGCAGGGTCGTTGCTGCTCCCTTTTTGCACCCTGTTGGCGTGTTTTACCTCAAGAATAGGTTTGGGGAAGTCCTGGGAGATGATGGCCAACTCCTGACAATGTCTGTAGGACAGCAAAGGAGTCTGGACACCGTTATGCACATCAATCCAGGCTTGACACGACCTGTTGCCAAAGGTGACTTGTGCTTGGAGTGACCCCAGGGCCGGTGTCATCTGTGAACCATCTGCCATAAAGCGGAGATCCTTGGGGGGCGGTCCTAGATCACTTGGAGAGAGCCCCAAGCATTGCAAATGCTGGGGACCGATGACTGTAGCATCAGCGCCGGTGTCGGGCAACATCTGAAGACGGAATGACACACTGCGGTAGGTCACAATGACACTGATGTACTGGGGGACTTTGGTCCTGGGACGCTGGGGGGAGCACACATTCCTAATGTGGCTCGAGCGTTGTCAAGAGTCGTCGTACCTCTGATTGGAAGACTGTGGGCGGCCCTCTCTGGTGGAAGGGGGCTGAAGCTTCCGCCGACACGGTCCCTTGGGTATGTTGGAAGGGCAACACTTGTCATAGTGGCCCAGACGACCACACACATTGCACTGGACGCGTTTGGCTGGGCACCGGACTGTGAGTGACCAGTGGCCCTTACGGTCACAACTGTTGCAGGTAGACTGAGCAGCTGGACACACCTGTGTTCCGTGCTGCTTACCACAGTTGTTGCAAAATAAACCGGGCGTGGACGTGGTGGGCGAAGGCGTAGGAACAGACTTCTTGTCCTTCTTGTACCCGGACACAGCGCGTACAGCTGTAGGGGGAGCACGGATGGCAGAGGTGGCACACCTGGCAGCCTTATAGGAGAGACATATCGTCAACACATCCTTAAGAGAAGAGGAAGAGTCGAGGGAGGTGAGGCGTTGGACAAGTTCCTCGTCCTTAACACCCATCAGGATCACCTGCCTCAACTGGGTCTCCTCGCACTGCTGGTGGTGGCCTGGACATATATCTACCTCTTCCGAGGCTCTCTTAAGACGCACGTAAAAGGCATCAAAAGACTCACCCTCCAACTGTCTGCAGCTAAACAATTCCCTCCTGCGCAGAGCTTCATTCTGCTGTCCTTTGATGTGCCGTTGTAGAACGCCCAGTACCTCCTCTACAGACAGCAAAGAGGTTGGGGGTACCTGCAACGTATGTTCCAAGACACGCTGAATTTCCAAGGACAGGCACATACGCAGCTGGATGAGTTGTTTAGGCTGTGACAAACTCTGGAGATCCACCATTGTAGAATAATCAGTCCACCGTCGCCGCCATTCACGAAAAGTCTGGAAATTCACATCAGGCTTCAAGATGGGCGGTGTTTGAGCTGCTGCTTTAGGTGGGGCTGGGGGGTGTGAAGGAAGCATGGATGAGGTATCTGAACCAGTCAGTACCGAGGCAGTGTTAGAGCCAGGGGCTTGGTTAACAGTGAGGCGAGATATCAAGGCTTCAAACCGTTCACTGTCTTCCAATCTCCGTTGGTTGTCTCGTTCTGCCTCTGCTTGCCTTCTGTGCTCATCCGCCAAACGTCTGTGGGCTTCATCCTCGCGTTTCTCATCTCTCATAAACTTCAGTAAAGCAATTATCTCTGGAGACAACGCTGAATATTGAGGTGAGGGACTGCGCGATGTGGGGGCTGGAGCGTCGTGGCCGGCCTGGTCATCCATCTCTGCGGGGCTATCACCCGCCTGAGTCATCCAGACGCTGGGTCCACGGCTACGTAAGGCGTGAGACATAACTACTTCCTCTGTGTACTATGTCTTAATCAGTGTTGACCGGTCAGCCCGTCGTATCAACAGGATTTCAGACAAAAAATTAATTAAATACACAGATAAGTAGGTTATATATATAAAATATATATAAGGAAGCCGCGCGGTCAGCGAGTGTTAGTACGTGTATGTGTGTGAGTGTGTCCCGGGCCGGCAAAGCGTCTCGCCCCAGCTGTGAGGGGGGGGGGGGGTGGAGGCCGCGCTGTGAGGGGGGTGGAGGGAGAGGCGCGGCGACTCCCAGTCGGTCTAGTTACCCTCAGAACGCGGTCGGAGACGGGTGCACTGAACTCTACTCCTTACAAATGCCCAGAACGTGCCGTATACCTTGGGAATCCTTTAGAACAAGGTCACACATGAATGGCACGAAACACACAATGCGCTAAACACTTCACAGAAAATCACTGTCACTGACACTGCTCAAAGTTGCTGAAATTCTTCGAGGAGAGATGACGCACGGGAGTTGACCCAAGCGAGAGTCCATAACTGGCTTTCCACAAACTTTGCGCTATCACTCGTAATTATCCAGTAAGATCGGATCACTGCGCCATGTTAGGTTCTGAATAATAAGTTCTATATACAGGAGAGAACACAAACACCTGTATAGTTTTGTAGGTTCGGTTTACTGGATAAGAGTATGTACACAAAGGAGAGCAGCGGTCTCCCTGGCTAGGCTCCTGCTGGTCAACTGCTATAGACGACGTATGGCAAGTGATACATTAGCAGCTTCCATACGTCGCCAGGCACATTAATTAGGCATGTGGGACATGGTAATAACATTGCCACACGCTGCTAGCTACATAAATGGAGCACATACATAATATACATACATAATATATAATCCAGCATACATAATATACATACAGTGATCGAATTCTATAATGCCACCAAAGGTGGCGTAGACACATTCGACCACTTCTCCCCTGTCTGTGCTAACTGCGTGCCAAAGTAGATTGAGTTCTTGGTAGTTGTCAGCAATACTTATTTATTTTATACTAGCCATCAATAAATATCAAGTTTCAAACCACAGGAGAAAGATTTTCTGAAATTTTTGTCACTTCAAAAAAATTGAAAAAAGTTTCACCTAAAAAAATCCATTGAATATGCTTTCAATCACTGGGTAATTTATTAATGATCCAAAAGTATCATTTAGAAGGGTAAATAATAGTTAAAATTATTTATTATAAATATATATTGCAGAAGGGCTATTTTTGCCTATCAAAAATACCCTATTTTTAGGCTCTCTCCCTACAGCTCGTGGTGATGCTGGGAGGTTGCGGCAGGCACAGCTGAGGCTCACTTGACCTGGCAGTACCCACACCAACATTCAAGCCTTCAGCTGCAGTATTATAGATCCTTAGTCACCCCCCCGAAGTATAAGTTTAAGTTATATCATGGCTCCTAGGGGGAAACTAAAGCAGAAGAGTTATATTTTCCATGTATTATTGTAATTTTATTATATCTTAATTAAAGTACGTTTTTTATTGATCCGAAAATTGGGTATTTTTCTCCCGGGGTTTCTGATGTATGACGTCGAACAGATCGTTTGTGTTCTAGGGATATAGACAGTGAAACAGACAGGAGGTTGACAAAAATAGACAGATTCATACATGCACAAATAGACAATATGGCAACTAACATGACAGACAGACAGTTGACTGACTGGTTCACATCAGTACCGACGGGCTTACATTCAAACACCACGCAGACGAACAGACAGTTGGGATGGCAATAGACAGGACGGATAGACTTAAGACAGATTAGAAGGCATTTATAAACAAGAATAACACCAAATTGACCATAGCTGCGTCAGTGAGGGTAGGAGGTCTTACATCCACCAGCGTAAATAATAAGACGCATTGAAAACTAACATCCTCGCACGAAAAAAACATCGATGGTCGGTCAGTCATGTGAGATGGGCCTAAAACTGACTAACGTAGATGATGACGATGATGACTTAACACAGGTGATGACTTAAGCAGATGGTGACTAATATAACCAGAATCAAGGTCACTTCTCTTCATAATATAATTTATCTCGGAATGATCATCGGTGATTCATAACAATTTTTTTTTAATGATTTTAACCTCTCCTTATGGCAAATATTTCATTAAATAATCATTCTAACGTTTATTCTATTCCCTTCGTATAGTATTTTAGATGCTGTAAGTATCACGACCACGACCAAGATTATAACAACCACGACTATGATTATAACAACCACGACTATGATTATGACAACCACGACCATGATTATAACAACCACAACCATGATTATGACAACCACACCCATGATTATAACAACCACGACCATGATTATAACAACCACGACCATGATTATAACAACCACGACCATGATTAAAGCAACCACGACCATGATTATAACAACCACGACCATGATTATAACAACCACGACTATGATCATAACCTCGAAAATGATTATAGCAACCACGACTGTGATTATAACAACCACGACGATGATTATAACACCCACGACCATGATTATAACAACTACGATCATGATCATAACCACGACCATGATTATAAGAACCACGACCATGATTATAACAACCACGACCATGATTATCTCATCTACTATAGGAATAGCCGTGTGTCTGTGTGTGTGCCTGTTCTGGGCAGCCGAAACGGCACAATCGTTTATCATCAAACTTGGTGGAAAAATCGCAAAAAATTCGTAGAGTCAAACAAACCTGGTCCCATGTCGACTGTTTCTTTAGGAAGGTATTAAAGATGTCGCTGTACGCTGCCAGCCTTCTGGCTGTTGCTGGCTAGCCAAGCATGAGCGTTTGAACTTTCACGCTTTGGTAAATTGTACCACTGGACTCGCCACCGGGCACGAAGTGTCGACGATCACTTGTGAATACTGTTTTTCATTTCCTTCTCTTCACCTTCAACAGTATATACTCTACTCTGATCACTTCTGGCAGGGGCTGTAATTTCTTTCATACAGGTAGGAGCAATATGTCCAATACGCTGACAATTGTAACATCTTGAATTTTTTAACTTACACTGAAAGCCTTCATGTTTCCCTAGGTATCTCTTACATTTAAAATCAACATGTGTCCCTTGTTTTGTGGCAAAATTCTTCCTTTTAGCTACAGGTACTTTACACACTGAGCCACTACTGCCAACTGTTTCACTACCAGTATTGGGAACAAATTCTCTGGTGTTTTTTTCTGCTAATTCCATGCTTGTAGCTATCTGACATGCGTTTCCAAAAGATAAGTTAGTGATGTTCATTAACTTATTTGTATTTTTTCATAATTCAGACCTATCACAAACATGTCTCTTAGAGCTCGGTTCAAGAACTGTCCAAAGTTACAGTGAATGGATAACTTCTTCAAAGCAACTATATAATCACTTACTGATTCATCTATCCCTCTACCTCTTGTGCCAAATTTGTAACTTTCAGCGATCTCAAGTGGAGCAGGATGAAAATGTTGCTTCAGAATCTTGGTAATCTGAATCAGTGAGGAGTCTTTTGGTTTGTCTGGAGCAAGCAGATTGACCAGAGTGTAATAAACATTAGCTCCTACCTCTGTCAAAAAGATTGCTTTCCTTTTCTCTTCAAGGGCCTTCTTCTTCTGAGCATCACCACCGTCGTCTATTAATTCATTTGCCAGAAAGAAGAAGTCCATTTTCTCACAATATGATGTGAAGTCCTCCTTGTCTGCAACATACTTTCCCACTCGTGCGATGTATGCCAAGTTGGGTTTCTTCACTTAAATTCTCCCGGTTCAGAGTGGCCTTCCCTTCAGTGGTCACTATCCTCTCTTCAAGGACTTCACCAACACTTTGTGAATTCCATCCTCGTCGCCAGTGTAGTATCTTACATTATTTAATGGGAGAATAAGAGGCCACATGCTCGGTCTTACCTAGAGCCTTTTTTCTCTGTTGTTTTGTACAACGTGCCTAACACATTCGTGATTACACAAGCCTAAACACTTTTTGGCTTTAGTAAGAAGTAACATAATATATAATGTATATATAATCAATAAAGGCAGCATATAAACATACACATATATAACAACCGCCACATCACCCCATTAGGTACTGTACTGCGGTGTCCCTCAGGACTCATTTAGTTTAAAACTCGGGTTGAAACACAGCGACCCTCTTCAAAGGAAGATATTGTTTAATAATACGGGCGTTACTGTCGCCACACACGCCACTCTCACTTTGACGTGGGTATCTCGTCTCTGTTGAATTGTCTTGCTTGTTTCTGTGTTTTATGCTCAAATTTTTTAGTGTCCTCACCGATTCTTCCAGCCTCTCTTTCAGAGTCCCCTCACAGGCACCAGTCTTGACTTGAGTCTCACAAGAATCGGACGGGTGACCTAACTTAGTCAATCTGAGCCCCCGTCCTTACTAACGCTCACAGCTTACAGTGTTAATTACGGTGCATCTACTAATAGACTGTGACCAATATAATTTTACTAATAACTTAACCTCTCAACTTATTTAATATTTAAGCCAAGTTAAGGGAACTCTACCCAAAGCTTATATATGACAATGAGACTGAGGTATCGAGGTAAATGTAACTGCCTGGTAAGCAGAGTCCCTTTTCTGCGGTCTATGGTGTTTCTCTTCTGCCGGGATGTAGAAGACGAATTCTATTAAGGACTACTGCGAGTGGTTTTGTGATGGTTTGATGGTAGTGGACTACGACGTTAATCCCTGGTTCCTTGTGGTTAGTCATTGCAATCTAGACCTGCTACTTGAGCTGCCATTTCTATCAGGTTTTTGTATTTTTGTATATAGTATGTGTATTTAATGTGAAAATAAGAATAATTGGGTAATGCGCTGGTGTGTTTTGGTAGATCCATAGCTGTTACTTTTGTTTTGATAATTGCATATTTTGTGTTTTGCTTGAGTAAATTTCATGTACCTAATTAACTAACTTAATGAATACTTAATGTAAAATTTTAATAAATTATTTAGTTAACATGATATCTTCTTATCTCTTTCATTATTATGGTCACAATAGCATGGCTAGACTGTTCAACAAGCCATTATTCATATTACGCTTCACTGCCACAAAACATGTTTGAAACTGTTGAGTTCACCAGTTGAGACATCCGTTCTCTCCCCACTTCAGGGCGTCCGAGGCCTCCGTTTTCTCTCTTGTGGTCTCTTAGAGACTCGGGTATTTCTTAGTACCTCACATGGTGTTCAGGAATTTGAAATTGAGAGTGAATGAATTTATTGTACAGTGAATGGTGTATACCTACCGTGAGAGAAAATATTCTAGGTGTATTGGATATATGTTGAAGGCATCATATATCTTAATGTGTAGAGTAGAGTATATCGTGTTAATATGCTTTGAGTACCCATTCAACAGCTGTAAATAAGTATTTTTTTGTGAACTTATACGAATAACAATTCGGAACTGCTCACATCTTTTTTATCTATGAACATTAGAGAATCCGATGAGAGTAAAGAAATTATTGTCAATCTTGCAATGTAGAAAATTCATAGTGTGCTGAAGCGTAAATAAAACTCTCGCTTATCAATAAAATATAACGGAAAATCTCAGTTATCTGCCATTCTTAGTACTTGACATCAGTTCAATTCTTATCTTTGTAAGCTCAGTGGCTGCTTAGCTTTCTAAAGTTTACCGTAGAAAATTAATATAAGCTCATAGCCTAATTTTCACACGCCGAAGTGTAAAGTGAGGAAATCTGATGATATTATCTGTGTAAGTTTTGACCTGGTAACTCGGGGTTGTGAGACATTGGCTGGGAGAGTTAGACAGACATCGCTGGCTTACTCCAGCCCCTGACTCCCCGTGTACAGGTACGTCCAGTAGTCCGTGTCTCACCTTGTCATATTCAGTGATTTGACTTAGTTGTGTTGTTTGTAATATGCCACTGATCCAGTGACGTAACTTTGATGTGTTTTAAGTAAAGAAATACCCTAACTGCAATAGCTACAATAACGGAAATAATTGCAATAGAAAAAAGCAAGGGGAATAAGGTCAATATAATTTTAAGGGACGTTCCTAAGGCTTTTGATAAAGTTTGGCATTTAGGCTTAAAATATAAAATATTAAAATTGGGACTTAACGAACACTTGCTAAGAATATTGTATAACTATTTAGATGATAGGAGCGCACAAATTCAAATTGGAAGCTTTATGGGAACTATGTTTAATCTTGAGAGTGGAGTACTTCAAGGAGGATGCCTTTCTCCAACACTATATACAATTTATACATCAGATACACCTCAACCTATCCCCTTTAGCGAATACGTAATGTTTGCTGATGATATTACTCAAATAGTATCATACCCAGGAAAATCAACCCAATTTATGGCACTCTACACGGTAAGAGCGATAAAAAATATAAATGATTTTGAGAAAAAATGGAAAATCAGGACAAATAAGAACAAATTCAAGATAATACCAATAGCCAAGATCAAAACAAGTCCAGTAATAGTCGACCAGGAACTATACCCATACGACACTGAAGGCAGGATGCTTGGACTAAAACTAACAAAAAGAGGATATATAACATACTTAAAAGATAAAGAACGACAGTCAAGAATAAGATTATCAAAAATAAAACGCTTTAAGAACCTTAGAATTAATAACAAAAGAAAGATTTATATATCCCTTGTCAAATCAATTATGGACTACCCACCCATCCCATTGAACACCCTCAGTAAAACGAGCATTAAAAGGTTACAAACAGTAGAAAATATAGCCCTCAGATTTGTATATAACATAAAATATATAGACCACATCAATAATGAACAGCTACACAAGAGAGCAAACCTCCTAGCAATCAATGTAGAAATACACAACAAAGCTGCAAATATTTGGAACAAAGTGACTGAACTCAACACAGAAACATACCAAAACTGGATGAATAATATAGACAACGAAGAATTCCAAGAACACTGTTGGTTTAAATCAGCCAGGAAGAAAGTAATTGAACCACCTCCTGCCCCAATATACACATAAAACATTAATAGAGAGAATAAAAGATGAGAGTGACCTACCAGCTCCACTAAGAACTTGGCAGGCCTCTCCTTACAGTATACCTTTAGACTAACACAACTAACATTTAACTAACACCTTAGCAATAAAACAAAAAAAACAAAACAAATGTGACTACCCTCCCAGCTACACAAGGACCTGGGCGGGCTCACTAACTCCATCGAAAAAAAAAAAATAATAATAATAATAATGTGATTACCCTCCCAGCTACATCAGCCAGGAAGAAGTAATTGAACCACCTCCTGCCCCAAATACACATATACATATAAAACATTAATAGAGATAATAAAAGATGAGAGTGACCTACCAGCTCCACTAAGAACCTGGCAGGCCTCTCCATACAGTGTACCTTTAGACTAACACAACTAACACTTTAACTAACACCTTAGCAAAAAAAAAAAAAAAAAAAAAAAATGTTACTACCCTCCCAGTTACACAAGGACCTGGGCGGGCTCACTAACTCCATCGCAAGTATATATACTGTAAAAAAAAAAAAATAAATAAATAAATAAAAATAATAATAATAAGCAGCACTTCATAAATGAACCAATATTAATACAAAGGTCTGACGACCCAAGGGAGCAGAAGAAAAAAAAAACACTAATAGGAAAGATGAAACGATCTGGTTGAGCCCAGATTCTTTCTACTCCTACTGTATTTCAGTTTCACCACTTTTTCTTCAACCCCTAATAATCATCTTTCACCTCATAACTAATGACTCCGTACCATACCGAGAGACCTCCTCCGTCGCGTCATCTCCCGTTTGTCCCCAGGTATGTAGCAGTGTTTTCTAGCCATTCAGTTTGATTAAGTCATTGTTGTGAATTATCAGTGTCCATCAGTGTTCATGCTTTAACAGTGGAATTGTCATTCACCCAGTGTAAGAAGTAATATAAAGTGAATGCCGTCTGTCGTTTCCAGAAGAGAGATTTGTTGTGATTGTGTTGTTCATGCTTCTTCCTCTTTCAAGTCATCTCCCGTTTGTCCCCAGATCCAATTTGTGGTTCTCTGATCACCCAACGACTGCCCAGCTAGCCAGTAGATTCCCAGCAGGGAGCAATATATCGACGATGTCGTTGATTCGACATGATTGAAACGGCAGGTACACCTCGTGGGCCGAGGGCCCCCGACCCGCCTCGTGTGGGAATGTAACCGACCACAACAGCAGTCGTCAGTTGTTAGAGGCGCCAGTGCTATACCCTGGGACATGCCTTGGAGTTAAGGTCCACAGTGTGGTTGTATGTGTTTGTTAAGAATTACCCCATGTTGGGTAGTGGACCCATGTATTTGTTGGTATCAGTATTAACGTGTTGTGTGTGAGTGCATCTCCTATGCACTACCAACACTCTGTGAAGTATCTTAAGTAAGGTTGTCTTATAACTGGATGTAATGGAAAGTACCTCGTAATGTGTGAGAAGTAAAGTTGTCCACTTGGGACTATGTATAAAGCCTGGTAACTGTAATGAAATGTACCACTAGAAGATGTGGGTGAAGTAAGTACCCACTGGGATTGGCAGTTGAGAGGAGCCAAGAATTGTCCTGAAACTATGTATTGTGAGTAAGGCCAAGGAACTGGTCCTGCTATGTAATGTAACGTAACACCAGTAAGGATGTGAGTAATAAGAGTGTAATATCCGAGTAACTTGCAGAGGAGTAAAATTAAAAAAATAAGTAAATAAGAAATATTGAGTTTGCAGTTGAGTAAGCGAGGAGTTGCCCCTTGAAGTTTTATGTTAATAATATCTCTTTTTCCCCTTGATTTCATATTAATAAACCTGTTCTTCGAGTATTTTAGGAGTATTCATTTTCCCCACAGTATTTCACCGTTATTTCCGTCCAAGTGACTTGATATCAGAATTACAATACCCAGGTGCCTTAGACCCTCGACATGTTACCAAAAAGAACTAAGGTTATGCAGTAACCATTGAAGTAAGTAGAAAGAACCATTAAATATAGGAACTAAGACAAGAGAAGTAAGAGTATAAGATAAGGGCAGAGAGTAAGAGAGGAAACTGCCGCTCGTACAGCATTATAGTTACCCCGTGTCCTAACCCTCGAGACATGCTACCCAGAGGTTAGGTAGTAGATTGGGAAGTGAAGTAACTAAGACATAGCTAATATTGGAATTAATAAAGTAAGATATCGAAAGGAAAAGGTTTGAATAATTAAGAAGTTAAGACAGAAAGAAAAGTAGTTGTTTTGTGAGGGGGGGTATTCTCGATCTGCCACCAATGTGAGGGGGCGGATTCTTTTTTGTCACCAATGTGAGGGGGCCTGACTCCCTCTCTGTTTCTACACCACCCTCATCTTATTTACTTCTCTTAGTTCTTACTCTACTCAGTTCCGTCACCTATTCTTGGGTAGCATGGACATTCTTTTGGTACCCTTGTAATGGTCATGACGGCTAACCTGAAAACCTTAAGGATTCATATTACGCTCAAACGTCCACAAAACCTTCCGAGTCCCCCAGTGGAAACGTCCTCCGTTTTCTATGTTTCCCCGGTCTTGGTCTTTGGGAGTAGACGCTGTATGTTGGGACCTGTTGCCATCCAAACCTTTGTAATCAATTTAATTTGGCTTTCGATAGCTGAGTCAGAGCATTGTTAGTTGAGATGATAATAGAGAATGAAAATGAGTTCATAGTCTCAGTTTCAACGTCAAAGTGTACAGTAAATTAATTCATCGGAATAGGAGTAGCTGGGCTCCCTGGCCTGTTTTGAGTGAGGGCGCAGCGGGCATTTCAACCGTTAGTAAGTGCCCATCCCTCCATCCATACAGGTATGCTGCTATTCCACTCTGTGTTGTAATTCGCCCTTCTTTAAGTGATTTGACCCAATTAATAGTTGATTGTGCAAGTGTTACAGTAACGTAGTTGATGTGCTCTGAGTAAAGTCATATTTACGTCTTTAACGTCCCCTGAAACGTGATGATGTTGTCACCGGTTAGTAAGTGCCCATCCCTCCATCCATACAGGTCCCTAACACAGCCTAAGCCGTGTCTGTAGGGTGGATGTTGCATCCATAATGTCTGGGAAGATGTCCGAGGTCCAGTAGGATCTTTTACCTTCGTGAGACCCGGCCGTCAGACACTCCAGACTACCTATAGCCCCCATAGCTGGCTCGTCGGTCCCTAACGCTCGACCCACGAGGTGACGCCGGATCACCCAGCCACCCACCACTACTAGCCCCCATCATTGGTGGATGAGTGTCCAACTCAGTAGGGCTTTATTTGTGTGGTGGAATTACTCCACAGGGATCTCCAGAGTCGTTGGAAAGTACTCCATGGTGGCTGGACCCCATGGCTGTTGCTTGAGTATCACACCTGACGACTGAGTATTGTAGGGGCAGTTGCCCTAGTATTTTATGGTGCTAAGTGACTGTAATAGTTGTGTATTGAGTATGTCCACCCAGTAGGGTTGGAAGTGTTATTATGTCCACCCAGTAATGGTGTGAGTATGTTGAGCCTGAGGGCCTAGTACAAGATTTCGTCTGTTAGTACAAATAATTTCTTCTTTTAATTTCATATTCATGTTAAATAAACTGTGTTTTGTATAATTGTGTCTATTAATTACCTACAGTATTTACCGTTATTTCTTCCCTATTGCTCGATGCTATCATTACACCTACCCACGAGCCTCCTATCGTCACGCTACCAATGATGATAAGTACATGAGTAAGGAATTGTTACTGGCTCTCAGAGGCCCTTATGGTGGCAGCTCAAGCCCTCATACCCTGGGCATTCTTTTGGTAGCATGGTCATTCTTTGGGTAGCATGGTCGAGGGTCTAGGCACGTGAGTATGGTAATTTTTGGTATCAGGTCACTTGGATGGAAATAAAGGTAAAATACTGTGGGAGAAATGAATACACCTAAAGTACTCTAAAAACAAATTTATTAATATGCAATCAAAGGGGAAAATATATGTTATTAACATATAACTACCTGGCTCAACTCCTGGTCTTAGTGCAAACTCAGTACCTTCTTCTTTACTCTTACTCACAACATTACTGGTGGTACATTACATGGCACTCAGTGTAGATTATTCAACATATACGTAAACAATGACACTAGTATATGCAGGGGTCCGCTACCCAACATGGGATAATTATTTCCAACTAATTATCCCTAACATACATGTTACAACACTCTCTGTGGACATATACTTCCAAGGAGTAACCCAGGGTAGAGCACTGGGGCTGTTGTTATTGTGGGGTAGCCAGACACATGGCGGGTCTGGGGTCTGGCCCAACGAAGCCTTGGGGCACATTAATCAG
The DNA here is from genome assembly GCA_958450375.1 of Homarus gammarus. Classification (NCBI taxonomy): domain Eukaryota; kingdom Metazoa; phylum Arthropoda; class Malacostraca; order Decapoda; family Nephropidae; genus Homarus; species Homarus gammarus. The sequence continues at coordinate 30,739 of CAUDMG010002286.1, read as the reverse complement.
GCCGCATCGGTGCCATCTTCCCATATATGCTCCCGGCTGGACATCTAATACATCCGAGGCCGTTGTTGGATGGTAGAGCGATTCAAGAATCACAATGGGATCGGGAGACAAACGGGGCAGCGTCAGGGGACCTGTATGGATGAAGGGACGGGCACTCACTAACTGTGACAACAACATTACGTTTCAGGGGACGTTAAAGACGTAAATATGACTTCACTCAGAGCATATCAACTACGTTACTGTAACACTTGCACAATCAACTATTAATTGGGTCAAATCATTTAAAGAAGGGCGAATTACAACACAGAGTGGAATGGCATACCTGTATGGATGAAGGGACGGGCACTCACTAACGGTAGCAATGCCGGCGGGGCCCTCACTCAAAACAGGCCAGGGAGTCCACCTACTCCTATTCTGATGAATTAATTTACTGTATACTCTGACGTTGAAATTGAGACTATGAACTCATTTTCATTCTCTACTATTATCTTCACTAACAATGCTCTGATTCAGCTATCAAAAGCAAAATTAAATTGATTACAAAGGGTTGGATGGCAACAGGTCCCAGCATACAGCGTCTGCTCCCATAGACCAAGGCGGGAGAAACAGAGAAAACGGGGAACGTTTCCACTGGGGGACTCAGAAGGTTTTGTGGACGTTTGAGCGTAATATGAATCCTTAAGGTTTTCAGGTTAGCTCTCATCATGACCATTACAGTTTAAGGTAGTGGGGGAGAGAAAATACATTCAAGTAAAATAGTAGGATGCAGCTCCCCTATAGAATGGTGACAACGCCCCCGCCCCACCTACGTCATAACTTAAATTGTCTGTCACGAACAGTGATATTTTGTGTGTGTGCTCCTTACTTGTTGCATCCACCTATTTCAACCCCTAGATTATTCACTACGTATTTTTACTTGTCAATTTTGCCTTTCCTCAATGTTGTGGGTAGCAAGGAGGGACATCACACAATGGACAGCCGATAGCCTATTTTTGGGGGATTTCGTTTTAGTAACCAGTTCATTATGCACTGCCTTCGTCCGTCAGTGTAGTCGTTGGGTTCCCATGGTGGTCACATCTTCCGCCTGTACCGCCGTTGGGGTCTTTATGGAGCTCTGTAAGCATGTCTGCCTAATGTGGGGCTCCACCGTAGATATTTCGTTAGGGATATACCCCCGTAGCCTTATACCTGCCAAGGTTAATCCGCAAGGCAGCGGAGCAGTGTATATGGTAGGCGCCAGGACGTGTTCACATGCCAGTGGGCCTATGCACCATCCTTTTGGGGATCACTTCTCCGAGATCCCCTGCTGGTCTAGCCTGGACCCACGAGGCACCCAGTTACCGTGTGTTGTCACAAGGAGCCACAGCAGGAGTCTTAATGGTGTAGAGGCTGTAAACTGGCAGGGTAAAACATATGCAAGTTGCTTCCGTGTTCGACACCCGAGACTAACTGTATTATAGAGAAGTATACCCTACATTTTTGCTTAGTTTTCTGTTATGTAATTGCAATTAGGTGTTGTTTGGGTAACTGAACTATTAGCAAATAAAGCGACGCCAGTCTTATTATTTGAGCATCCGGCTCTCAGTACTATAATTTGTTCTAGAATAAACATATACAAAGACATAGCTTACAAAGGAGGATAAGTGAGGATGAACTTAATGGAAATAATCCTTCCAAATGGTTTTCGTTAACTCTCCCATTTTTAATCGATTTATTATATGCATTTTTTTTGTGTTCCTGCAATATGCACTGTCGTGTATACGCTGTGACAGTTTGAAGTCTCAAACAAAGAATTCTATTCATCAAAATTTTTTATTGTTGTTAGATTAGTGTATTTATTCTGACCTGAGGCTATGCCGGCTACTATGTGATCTTTAATGGCAACTGGAGACTTTTTTTTTTTTACGGGGAAAACCCACCCGTGCACAGGTCATCGACCGACAACGGGGCCTAGGGGACGAAAAAATAAGATTAAGAAGAAATTAAAAATAGAAAAGAAAAGGGGTATGTTAATCTACACCACGAAGATGCCGGAAAACCAGCTTTTTCAAGTGAGACAGATTGTATGTGTGTGGAACACAGAAGAAGGCAGAGTATTCCACAGTTTGGCTAAGGGAGGAAAGAAGGATGTACTATAACGGGTTATTCTAGTGTGACCGACATCCACAGAGAAAAGGTGGCACGGCGGGCAAGACGTGTGTTACAAGCCCATGATCTTGCCGGTGGTACATTGGATGCCAAATCCACCGAACATTGCCCGTTAAAGTACCTGTAAGAGAGAGAGAGTGAAGCAACATTGCGGCGAAGAGAAAGGGAAGAAGATTATCAACTAAAGGAGGATAGTTAATAAGACGAAATGCCTTTGATTCCACCTTATCCAATAGTTGGACGGAAGAAGAGCCACCCAGATATGAGAGCAGTACTCCAAGTTAGGACGAATGAATCCCTTATATACTTGAAGCAACTGCTCAGGAGTGAAGTAACGAAAGCATTTGTACAGCATTCCCAGCTTTCGGGAGGCAGCTTTAGCATGTTAAGAATGTGTGGTATCCATGACATATTAGAGGCAGGGCCGGATTCAGGAGTGGGCAACGTGGGCAGCTGCCCAGGGGCCTCCACAATCTGGGGGCCTCCACATATTACATCTGACCTTGGACTTAAAGAAGCCTATGCATGCTTTCTTGGACAGAACCATTATTTGAGTAGAGGTTTATCTGATTAATGATGCATAGAATCATCTGTCTGTAATAACTAATAATATATTCTTTTCTGTGAAGTCTCTTGAAAATTTTTGACATGTGCGGTAGTAGCTATATCAGGGCTGGTCGACTTGAAACCACATGAATGACTCCAGTCATGTCCCACTTTTGTGTGTATGTGTGTGTGTGTGTGTGTGTGTGTGTGTGTGTTGGGAATTTGGACACTATCAATAAAGATACAGTTAATTAAAAATTTCTCAATGTTCTAATTTCCTCAATATAACTGCATATGGTTTCAAAATTCTCCAAAGAAGTGTTCAAATTTCATTATTTTCCCCAGGGGCTTACAGCGCCCCCCGGAACTCCCAGATGTTTAGGCTCGCTTCACTCGGCACCCTTGGGTAGTTATAATGAGGGGGGCCTCCACAAAGAGGCTGCCCATGGGCCTCCACAGGTCTAAATCCGGCACTGATTAGAGGAAATGGTGAGGCCTAGCATATCTCTTTTAAAATTTGGCAGAATGATTGCGTCCTGAAATGTGATTAGTTGGAGATCATTTAATTTGGAAAGTGTAATTGGTAATTACTGAGTTTTATTACTATTGAATTTAACCAAGTTTCTACCTCTCCATTCGGAGATGATGCACAGATCTGCATTGATAGAAGTAATGATATCAGCTCTAGAAACAGATCTAGTTTGTGAGTTAGGGGGAATGGGAAAATGTAAAGAAGAGTGAAAAGTAGAATCATCAGCGTAAGACTGAATAGAATTAGCCGTAGTGTGAAGTAAATCATTAATAATAAGAAGGAAGAGAGTAGGTGAAAGAATCTTGTGGGACACCACTATTGGTAGAGAAAGAGCGAGAGATCGATCCGTCGACAACAACTGTCATGGATCGGTTCTTAGGGAAATTAGAAATTACAGAACAAAGTGAGGGAGAGAAACCATAAGAGGTAAGTTTAGAAAGCTTTATAATATACCTTGTTTTGTATAGTATCTTAGCGTATTATTAGTCGTAAAAACAATACCTAGGATTGCACTCAATATTAGTTTTATCTAGCTGTGATGAGATACGAAATATAGAGTAAATAATTGATGGTGGGGAGATACTGTGTTTGTACAGTAGGGGTCAAAAGTTCCCTCCCTCCTGAAATGAAGCAGCATCGATCCCAAACAAGATTCCCCCCCCCCTCCCCCACCAAATGGCAGTGAGGGTAAGTCAGTTTGGAGATTCATTCCGGTGACTCAGTTTCACTGTTGGGGGGTGGGAGAGGATTAGCCATTGCTATTTATTTTTCATCTGTTCTTTTCTAATTGTTTTATGAATTACTCTTCTTTTATATTCATAGTTCTTTATTTTTTCCTCCTAGATGTGAATTACACGAAAGCGCTTGGGAACTTCGTGTTTTCCTCTTTCCTTGTGGTTATCAGCATATACCTAGATCACGCGCACCTACAGTGATTTACTTGCATATATATATATATATATATGTATATATATATATATATATATATATATATTTCATTAGCCCAATAAAGCACGCGGACTTCTACATACAATCAACACCTCAACCCGCCAGGATTCGAACCCACGGCCCACAAGCCTATGACTGTGACCGGGGAACGCTAACCGCTGGACCACCAGGATGCTAAAAGCAGTCCTAGACTTTGTTATATTTCACACAAAGCCTGTTCAACGAGCTTATGGCTTGTGGGCCGTGGGTTCGAATCCTGGCGGGTTGAGGTGTTGATTGTATGTAGAAGTCCGCGTGCTTTATTGGGCTAATGAAATATATATGGATCCTCGTGTTTCGAAGCCGGATTTGGTAAAACGTTACTCTGACCACCTAAGTGGTGCGGGTGGTCCCCATTAGAGGTTCACGGCGCCATAAGCTCGTTGAACAGGCTTTGTGTGAAATATAACAAAGTCTAGGACTGCTTTTAGCATCCTGGTGGTCCAGCGGTTAGCGTTCCCCGGTCACAGTCATAGGCTTGTGGGCCGTGGGTTCGAATCCTGGCGGGTTGAGGTGTTGATTATATATATATATATATCCTCTTATATATCAAATTCTGATCTTTGGTATTACCTAGGAAACCTTATGTTACTGGACAACATGCAATACTAACGGTAGCCACCACCACCCAGGTTTTATATCATACTATATAACAACAGTAACGTGTAAAACTCTTTGGAAGCAGCTTGGCGAGGGCTTGGCTCGTGGGTTCTGTATTCAATGGCATAAATTATTAGGGAGAATAAAATGTAAATACTGCACTTGAGTATCTGAAAGCTTTCACAGAACACAAACACATAAACTACTTATTGGGGTTCACTCAAAATCTGGTAAACAATACGTTAACACTGGTACAAAATATCCAGGCCAACTGGCCTTACTCTAAGGTTAGCAAAAACAAGTTTTTCAATTTAACAGGACTAATGTTCAGTAGAAATTACTATAGATTACTGGTAATATTCGACAACGGTGACACACAACAAGAATCTGTCTTCAGCACTTCAATTCATTCTCAGTTGTACTAATCCCTAATAACACTTCCAAAAACCCGCCACAAAACTGTTATTCATGTACCGCACTTCGTATTTCACTCAATACTGTGAATACAAATCATACTGACACATTTAATTATCACCATTCTTTGAGTCTAGGTTACCTTTCATCACTTATTAAATTTATACCTCAAAACACTCTGTGTAACACAGCACACTTTGGTAACAATGTGCTCGGTGGGAATCATATACTTCAGACTGATTAAAACTTATACATACATGATGAGTACACAGAGCTCATATCAACTTGGATTAAAAACATAGCAGTGCGTTCTCACTCAGTGAACAGCCGCACACATAGGCTCTCTTGACTCGCTCCCTGGTGCGCCACCCACTCAACACACACAGTGCCTTGATATATTTACTATGAGTAACGGTCAGTATTTACCCATGTGGGTAATGGGACCGTACCAGGGGTAATTTGTTCCCCTTCTAAGTAGAGCAGTCTTCTATTTTTACATGCGTGGTGTTCGTGGTGCTGGATTTGTTAATATGCGAGGCTGTACTGATACAGGTCCGGGTGGTTCCTCCACTCTTGAGCGAAGCGTGATTTGAAAGCATTGACTGTTGTACTCCTGACAGTGACTTAAGAGAGAGATTATTCCTGGCGTCTGTAACTCTTGGTGCAAAGAAGTTGGCTCCTGGTCCTGTAGGGTGCTTGTACTTGATATTTGTATTCATGGCCTCGAGTGGTTGTGGCTAGGCTGGGCAAGACCATCTGTCAGTCGCATATCGAGCAGTGGTTGGACACATCCAAATGGTCTATACTGTGAGTGATTTTGCATAGCTGTAGTATGTTTGCCCCTTGTCTTCTTAACAGTAGTATCAGCACACCAAGTTCTATGAGTCTGTCACTGTATGACAATTAGGAAAGACCAGAAACCAACCTTGTGGCTCTTCTCTGTACCTGCTCTAGTGTGTTTTTGTCCTTCGAGACCAAATGACGGTAGCATATTCCAGGTGCGGTCGTATCAAGCTCTTGTAGGGTAGAAGAAACGAGTCCTTATCCATGTATTTGAAGGTGTACTTCACTGTTCCCAGGGATCTGTTGGCCTTGTTCACCTGAGCATGTATGTGGTCCTTGAACGTCAACTTATTGTCGATAACGACACCCAAGATTTTTTCATGAGTTGTCTCTACTAGAGAATGTGCCGTTCCATCGGCTCTTATCAAGCTGTGTTCGATCACTGTTGTAGTGCATATACTGTAGTGCATCGGCTTGAATGCAGGAAGTGTGGATATGGTCCCAGTTTTGTACAGCAGCATAGATTTTGGTGTCGTTTGCAAATATTGACAGAAAACTGTGTAGTTGGTCAGGGAAAATGCTTACAAATTTGCAAAGAGAAGAAGTCCGATCACTGACTTTTGAGGAACACCACTTGTGACAGGTTTCCACCCTGACGATTCTACACTCGCCACTACTCGCCTCCTCGTTGTGTAAGGAATCTTTTTAATCCATTACAGTACATTACCTCGTATCCCAAGGGAACTCAGCTTTTTGAGCAGTTAGACATGAGGGACTGTTTAGAATGCTTTTGCATAATCAAAAAAGATTATGTCGATCAGAATACCATGACTCAAAGCCTCTATCCAGACATCAAGCGCTTCTAACAAGTTGGAGATGGTGGATTTCCCCATGGTGAAACCATGTTGCTGTTTGCACTTAAAGTTGATGTTTGTGCTTAATTAGTGTGCTGGATGGTAACTTCACAAATTAACCCCTCAAGGATCTTGCAGACTACGAAAGTAAGTGAGGCTGGTTTACAGTTAGCTGGATCGGCCTTTTCTCATTTTTTATAAATTGGGGTGATATTTGCCTCTCTCCATTGGCTTGGCAGTTCTCGATTACTGATGCTGATATTAAAGACTAATGCCAATGGTATGGTTAGTTCATCCTCCATTTCCTTAAGAACTCGAGGGTGTACTGTAGTTGATCTATGCTGGGTGGTTTGTCTGTTCTCATATTTCTAAGTTTGAGCTTAACCATCTCTTGCTCAACATCCAAGGTCTCTAAATGGGTGCTTAGAATCGGTAATGGAGTGAAGATCGAATGTCACTTGTATCTTCCTTTGTAAAAGTTCTAAAGTAGTGGTTGTTCAGTACCTCTGCCTTCTCCCTTTCGCTGCTGGTTAAGTTTCCTCTGTTTGTTCCCAAGTCGACCACTCTCACTCCAGTTTTCCTTTTTGATATTTACATAGTTCCTAAAGTCTTTATTCGTTGTTCTGACTTCTTGAGAAAACGTTTTTTCAAACTCTCTTTAAACTCTCCTAGCTTCATGGTGGCTACATTTCTGGCTGTTTTGGTCCTTGGTGTTGAGGTAGCGGATCCATGCATGGTATTTATTGCATGCTCTACTGAATGTTGCTTTATTCATCCATTGTGATTTTAATTTTTTATAAGTTAGACCTATTTTTTAAATAGGGATGTAGATGTCCATTGCTTGTTTAAGAGTTTGTATTAGCCCCTGTCTAACAGACAGTCGTACTTGTATAAATATGGGTTATATACATTAGGTTTATTGAACTACATCACCCACAGTAATTTTCCATGAGCCTTGAGCTATCATGCACAAATCATGTGATAGATGTTTCCACTGGCAGGTGCATCTCTACAGTAGATGTTAGAATCAGCAATTAAGAAAGCCTCCCCATTATTCATTCACCTCCCAGGACGGATGGACGTCCCGACATAAAGCTATTCTTGATAAGCACCGTCCATCATTAACACTCACAACTCATAGTGTAAATTACTGTGATATCTTAGTTACTTGTGCATATAGTTTATTTTATTAATAAATGGAGAAAAGACTATTTGGTTTTACAAACTTAACCCATAAACATTTTGTGAATGTTACTGTGAAGTTACCACTCATTAGCAGGTCTTAGGTAACCGGAAGTAGTAAAAAGTTGACTGTAATACTTAACATGCATCTTGAGCAATTTTGCCTTCAAGTTGGTTCTCCCACTTAATACTAGCTAGGTTTTTCATCCTAGTGTAGTCAGCTTTGTCTATATTCAGGATTGTCTTCATACATTGAGGTGGATCTGTTTTCATGATGAAAAAAAAGGAAATTGAAAATGAAATACTTTATTGACAATAAAACTATTACACCAAAAGGACCGGGTAGTATAGTACTCCTACCTTCACCTTTGCCATCCACTTCTGTGGTTTACACAAAGTTATGAATGTTATAACAATACAATAATTATTTTTACATTAATGAAATAATTAACTTTGACATGACACTGTACTACATTAAAAGAACAGAAAATGTAATCTTACACAAAGTTAAATGTCATATCATTGGAGCAAAATTTTATACATTGCAAAAATTATTTTAATATTTCCATTATTAATCATCCAACAAACTTATTTCTTTAAGGTAGTGATCTTACTGTTCCTGTATGGTTGGATTTTTTCACATCCTAATACATAATGTTGTAGTGTATGTGCATCCTTTAGATTAGATGACACAGTTGACAAGGTTGACCCTCCCCTCCACATATCTGCCAATAATATTTGAATCCCAATCTTAATCTCATTATAACAGTATCAACAGATGGTAAATAATGCTGAAAACTCTCGCTACATATGGCAATCACTTCTCTTCTTGCTTTTTACCTTTCCTATCTTTTGTCACTTCCCTCTTTATCGTTTTGATACTTTCATTACTAACTATGTCTATATACATCTTTTCTGCAGCTTGTTTGTCCAATTTGTCAGCTATTTCATTTAAATGAATCCCCACGTGTGATGGAATCCATACAAACTGCACAGTACATTACATTTCTTGCAGATATTTCTTCCAGTCGTTTACAGATATTAACAACATGAAAGTTACATAGATTTTTACTTTGCAAAGCTTCCAATACACTTTTACTATCAGCAAAAAAATATATTTCCTTACATTTCTCTATAGCATCCTAAAGTCCTTCACAAATTGCGTGTAGTTCAGCCAGTGTGGATGAGGTGTTGTTACTAATTCTTTTACAAACTGTTTCATATGCACAACACTCATTGATAAAATATTCCCTTATAGAAACACCACGTCCCGTTTGATCGTTACTTTATACTGATCCATCACAATATATATGTACAATGTTTCCCCTGGGAAAATTATTTATTTTCTAAAAAAGATATTTCGTGAGTAACTGGGATGCCAATCTTCTTTTTTTCCCCTCAAGCTGTATAATATCTAATGTAATGCATCATTCCTGCCATGGTCTAAACCTTAAATAAGTTTGTAATTAAATGCAATATTTATCCGCACCATACTCCATCATAATATTATACAATAGCCTTGTATACTTGGACACATTGCCAAGATCTGTTCTTCTATTTAAGCACATTATTGTCTGGGACAACCTATTATCTCCTCCTCTCTTAATGGTCCTAAAAGTAGCGGTTACAGCAAGTTCCTTTACTCTATGTTGTTTACTTGGTAAATTTAACTCCATTCTCATTATTTCAGTTCTAGTGTTCCGTTGACAACCTAAAAGGAATCCCATGGCCTCGTTTTGTATCACTTCAAGCTTTTGAATAACTTTCTTACTATACGTTACAAGGATGGGAGCTGCATAATCAGCAACTGATCGTATAGTACTGATATAAACCATCTTAAAATAGGAATACCTGCGCCATTTCCCGTCCATGCCCAAGCTCTTAAAGGTCTTAAGCGTCCTTTACATGCATTCTCCAGGTATTGCATCTCACTTACTTTACTGTTGGGCTTAAGCCCTATGTACTATCGTGCACAAAAGTCGTGTCCTCTACCCAGCCAGTGAGGGTTCGAATAGCCTTAAGTCTGAAGTTTCGAAACAGCTGGGGGAAATGCTATGGTCGGCCAACAGATGTCGCCCACTGTAGTGTGTGTGTGTGTGGGGGGGGGGGGGGGGATAGAGGAAGTGGGGGCTAGATGAGAGGCAGGTTTATTTATTATTTATACCACCATAATTTCAAGCTGTCTTTTTAACTACGTTTTGTCTTACAGTGGTTTCTTTATGGTTACGAATTCATGGAACAGGTGCATTGTCCTGGGTGCTTATCGCCGCTCAGGTCACAACGATACTTTAAAGAATGGACTATATTAAGGATAAAAGTGAAATATGCAAGGATCAGGGTGAAGGCCCTTGATCAGCTAGTTTTACTCAGCGACCACGTCACAATTTTGTTGTTATTACGACAAAGAGATTATGGTAATATTTATTTATATTCCACCCATCCTTTGCTTAATAAATATTTGTGAAAATATGCAATATTATATAATTATATACTTATGTTAAAAGGAGTGGAGTGAAAAAGAAATCAGTATTGTAAAATAGTATTCAGACTTAATCTAGGTGACTGTTCCAATTCTTCCAAGTTCCAGTGTTTGAACACCCCACCAAAATATGCAAGCTATTTTGGAGTGTGCTCAGTTACCGTTAATATTGTGTGCTGGACATCATGAGCATTTCAATGATGGTAGCAATTGTAAATATATAATTATATTGAAATTATATTGATCTCCAGGAGCAAAACACAAAATATTACTGCCAATATTACACAATAGAGGGAATAGTTAAACTGGGTATAACAAATCATGTGAAATCTAAATAAAATAGCAGTTTATCTTCTATATTAGTGTCGCGATCCCACTACACTTTATACTTGGGGAGTGAATCCTACCCCAAGTTATTAACAAATAAAGGTACAAATAGGGAACACGGCAATAATTATCTCCACCATAAACCTACTCAACTAAATGTACTTGAATAAGTAAGAACAGTTGAAATAAGTGAATCACAAAAGGGAAGATAATTAATTAATTCAATTTATGTTCTAAAGGGAGTAATGACTAGCAAACATGAATTTAAGGGAATAAGTAATTGTATAATAAAATAAGAGTGATGCCGGAAAGGCGAAAATATACCGTAAGGAGTTAGACCAAACAAATATAACTTAACATTACTATATTACACAGACAGACGAAATATATATATACAACAATCACTACAAAATGATTATCTCCTACCAAACAGGAGATTCCTTACCACCAGGATCCCTTCCTAGGCCTAACTAAACGTGTCACTAATACCTGATACCCCTAGGGCATTGCAGAAGACTGGATAAAGCACTAGACAAGGGTCAAGGCTAGAGAACGAATGGACACGTCTAACCTATGCCACGGTTTTTCGCTACTGCGGAAGCGTGCCCACGCGGGGAGGAGAGCGTCTCATATCACGTGATTCAGGACATTTGCTGGATATTTTATATAATTAATTAATATTACTCTTGAGTTGACTTAACAAAGTAAGACAATGATGCATATAAATAACATACATAAATATACAATTAACCTAAGTAACTGAGAACATTAATAATATAATAAGTACAATTAACAATTTATTAATAGCTTGTATGAAATGTAGGCGTGAACATATGCCTCACGCTATGGGAGTTCCCGAGCGCCACAGGCACGTGACATCTCCCCCAAAAAAGTGAGCTTACAACTAACTGGAAGCGAAAATGGATATACAGCTACACAGTGAAAGTAATAACTAACACAATCAGTTTAAATCAATATGAAGCAAAATAATTCATAATATAAACACAAGGTACTCAATGACAATAAAACAAAAAAATAATTTGCATATAGACATAGTTACTAAATAATCAGACTCGAGAAAGTGCATCAGCCAACACGTTCTCTTTTCCACGGATATGGGAAATGTTCAAGTTATAGGGCTGAAGTGATAGAGCCCACCTCAAAAGTCTTTGGTTGGTATGTTTCATCTTGTCAACAAAAGTAAGTGGGTTATGATCAGTGAACACTTGAATGGGATAAGCAGTGCTGCCAATATATACTTTGAAGTTTTCTAGTGCCATGATCAGTGATAAAGCCTCCTTTTCAATGGTGGCATAGTTTCTTGATATTTGTTAAATTTTCTAGAAAAATAGCACAGCGGATGAAGCACTTGATCACTCTCACCCTCTTGAAGAAGCACAGCACCGGCGCCAATTTCACTGGCGTCGACATGGAGAGTGAACTGTTTCTGGAGGTCAGGTGCAAGTAGTACAGGAGCATTTGCCAGCAGGGATTTAAGATTCTCAAAAGATTCCTGGCAAGCCGTAGTCCACTTGAAGGTTTTCTTGCCACTCAGCAGGTCAGTCATGGGAGAGGCAACGGAGGAGAAGTTTGGACAAAAACGGCGGTAGTACCCCGCCATACCCAGCAACCTCATCACACTCTTCTTATCGCCTGGCACTGGATACTGTTGAATTGCCTCAATTTTGGCTGCTATAGGCTGGACTTCCCCTTGTCCGACCACATGCCCCAAGAAAGTGACGTGGGCATGGCCGAACTCAGTTTTGACGAGGTTCACCGTCAGCTTGCTTGCAGCCAGTACGGAGAAGAGGGCTTGTAGACGACTCATGTGATCTTCCCAGGAACTGCTGAAGACGATAAGGTCGTCTAAGTAACAGCGGACACCTTCCAGACAAGACGTGATGAAATTCATGAGGCATTGAAAGGTTGCAGGGGCGTTCCGCATACCAAACGGAAGGACTGTGAATTGGTACAACCCCTCAGGAGTGACAAAAGCAGAGATGGCCCTGGAGCGTTCAGTCAGTCTTATCTGGTAGTAGCCCTGGAGGAGATCCAACTTGGTCACGTACCTTGCCTGTCCAAGATCGTCGATCACGTCGTCGATGCGTGGCAAGGGATAACCATCGGGTTCAGTGACAGCATTCACCTTGCGATAATCCACACACAGCCGCATTGACCCATTCGGCTTTGGAACTAGAACCACAGGGGATGCCCATGGACTGATGCTGGGTTCGACGAGGCCTAGCTCTTGAAGACGCTGTACCTCGGCTCGCACACACTCCCTCTTGAAGGCATTAAGACGGTAGGGACGCTGTCGGATAGGCCTGGCTTCCCTGGTCTCAACGTCATGCTCCAGCACTGAACAAGAGAGTGGGTAATCACAATGATACAATTTGGCAGGGATTGATCAACACAAGCAACTGCTTTTCCCAGGGTTTCGTTACGAACATGATATGACTTTAAAAGATTGACATGGATAAGGCGTTTTTTCTTACGCCGTTCAGGGGTGCTAATCATATAATTCACGGATCCCTGCTTTCCTAGTACTTCATATGGACCACTGTATTTGGATTTAAAAGGGTGATCATGTAAGGGCAGGAAGGCCAACACCTGCTCCCCCACTTGGATTTCTCTAGGTTTTGCCTGATGGGCCTTTTCAAAATGCAGTTTCATTTTCACCTGAGCACACCTTAAGTTGGACTGGGCAAGTTCTACAGCCAGACGCAACTTCTCCTTGAATTGGACCACATATGAAGCTAAGGGCGTCGCGCTCTGATCACTCAACCAACACTCTTTTAACACCTTAAGAGGCCCTCGCGCCTCATGTCCATAGACGAGCTGGAAGGGCGAGAATCCTAGCGACTCTTGTTTACTGTCCCGAACAGCAAACAAAAGCAGGTCAACTCCCTCGTCCCAATCCTTTCCAGTCTCCAGACAGAAGGTGCTCAACATGAGTTTTAGTGTCTGGTGAAATCTCTCTACCACCCCCTGTGACTGAGGGTGATAGGCCGAAGACCTCAACTGCCGGACTCCCAGGGTTTGCATTACCTGATTAAACAACCGGGAAGTAAAATTGGAACCCTGATCTGACTGCACCACTGTAGGAAGGCCTACTTGAGTGAAAAAGTGGGTTAAGGCTTTGATAACATTCTTCGCTGTGATGCGGCGCAAGGGAATGGCTTCAGGATAACGGGTTGCACAATCAATAATGGTTAGCAAGAACTGATGACCACGAGGGGTCTTAGGTAAGGGACCGACACAATCTATGACCACCTTACTAAAGGGCTCTTCAATGACTGGGATAGGCTGCAGAGGGAATGGTTTAACACTGGGGTTCGGTTTCCCCGCCACCTGACAATCATGGCAAGTGCGACAGTAAGAGCTGACGTCTTTCTTCATCCTAGGCCAAAAGAACTGGGATAAAATTTTTGCATAAGTCTTCCTAACTCCTAAATGACCACCCACCCCATCATGAGCGATACTAAGTACGTCCTGCCGCAAAGGTTTGGGAATAACAACTTGATGATGAACTAACCAAGGGTGATTGGCAGGAGAATTGGAGGGACGGAACTTCCCCATTAATACACCAGACCTAGTGTAGTAGCAATTTGATTCTTGCTCAGCTTCTGTCTCAGTAACTGACCTATTGAGAAAACCTACTAGCTCAGGATCCCCTACTTGTAGCTCAATAAACTTACTCCTAGTGATGGGAGAGGAACCAAAACTAGTGACATCTGGGTTCCTATCTCCATCAGAACTACTCTGGAGGTTATCTGGTTGTGGGGAATCCTCAAAAAATTCACTGAGACCAAGATCAGTATGGTCCGGCTGGATAAGATTATCCTCGGACTTCTCACAGACCTGGAGGGAAACTTCATCAACTTCACTAGTCTCTTCTACCTCTGTACTGCGGCTCATACTACGGGTCAGAGCACACGCAGGGAACAACCCTGGAAAGTCTACTTCTAACTGCACAGTATTATTCTCGGCAGTGGGACAAGATGAGAACACAACATTAGGGAACATCATGTCGCCAACGAGGTCATTTCCTATCAATAGAGAGACCCCTTCTACAGGTAAGCTATCTACTACTCCTAACGTGACATAGCCTGACTTTATGGATGACCGCAGGTACACTTGACAAAGGGGAATACGCGACCCACCGGTCAAACCGTTCACAAGCAAACAGCTACCAGTATAGCATGAATCCAGGAATGGAGCAGCTTCTTTAGTAACAAGAGATAAGGCTGAGCCTGTGTCTCTCAAGAGTTTAACAGAAATGGTTTGACTGAATTGATCCAAAGCTAAGGAACCAGGAGAACAAAATGGTTCAAAGGTTGATATCATAGAAGAGGGGGAAGCATCCAGGGCAACAGTCTGACTGAGGGCAGTGACACAGGGCTCCAATAATTTCTCAGATTGCTCGGCAACCCTGACCAAAAGAGCGGGGGATCCTTGGTGAGAGGAATTTCTTTTCTTTAACTCGAGACAGTCGCTGATGACATGTCCTGGCTTCTTACAGTACCTGCAACTAGAGTTTCTCTCACCAGTAGGAGTGGATCCACCTGTCCCATGGACCATGGGCTCACCCGGGGTAGATGATGCAGAACCTGAGAGTCGGGTCGGTATGACAAGAGGCAGGGACCCCGATGTAGATGTTGGTGTGGGCCGCTTGAAGGAAGTGAAGGACTGGGACATGGGAGCATAAGACCTGGAATTTACATTTCTATTAGTTAAGGAATAATGGTCAGCCACTGGACCAGCATCAGCCAGAGTACAGATACCTCTCTGATCCAAGTGTGCTCGAATGTCGCCTGGGATACACTTTCTAACCTCCTCTAGCAGGAATAGTTCAACAAGCTTGTCATGTTCTACATGGGCAGACTCACTTTCAATCCACCTCCGACAAAGGACCTGTTTCTGCCTGAAGAACTCCACAAATGTTTATTTGTCAGTCTTCCGGCAGTTACGGAACTGTTGCCGGTAGGCTTCAGGAACAAGTTTATAAGCACTCAAAACCGCGGACTTAAGAAGGGCATAGTCTAGACATTGATCCTCAGAGTGGGCAGAAAACACATCTAATGCCTTACCAGTGAAGGATCTATAAATAAGTTGAGACCATTAAGAAACAGGCCACTTGTTAATTCGGGCAATTTTCTCAAAAAGAGAGAAGAATTTGTCTGGTTCTTCCTCATTAAATTTAGGAACACTGTTGAGACATTTGTCTACACTGAATGTTGAAGTATTACTACCTTGAGCCAAACCTCGTTGTTTGAGAGTTTCCAGCTCCACCTCGAGTCTTTTGAGTTCAACTTGTAATGCCAAATTACTTGGTGTAACAATTTCCTCTGAATTTCCCTACGGTTGGGCTATGATTTCATTGTCAATAAGGTAGTTGAGGGCAGCCTCTTCTAACCTAGCCTTATTCATGGAAGAGCGGCCTTCTACTTCATAATAAGCAGCGAGGGATTGCCACTCTGCCTTAGTAAGCCCCTTCAGTACTTCGGCTGAAGGTGAAGCCAAAAAGCTTTCCAGGTCAAACATGTTGAACTCAAAATCGAGCAGCGAAAAAAAAGTAACCGTGGCAGCTAAGCTAACTAGCTAGCTAATTAATAATATCAAAATGCAATCAACTGTGAAACACAGCAAGGGATTAACCAAACACCTGGTACACAAGATAAGGGTTAACTCACCAGTAGCTTAAGCAATAACAGGAGCAATATAAATGAACACTGTGAACACAGCAACTTGCATCCAAAAATACTTAGCGATGAAACAACACCTGGCGAGTAACAACACTTGATATGACACAACAATGGTGGTTAGCTCCGGGACACAGGCCCCCACTTTTCGCGATCCCACTACCCTTTATACTTGGGGAGTGAATCCCACCCCAAGTTATTAACAAATAAAGGTACAAATAGGGAACACGGCAATAATTATCTCCACCATAAACCTACTCAACTAAATGTACTTGAATAAGTAAGAACAGTTGAAATAAGTGAATCACAAAAGGGAAGATAATTAATTAATTCAATTTATGTTCTAAAGGGAGTAATGACTAGCAAACATGAATTTAAGGGAATAAGTAATTGTATAATAAAATAAGAGTGATGCCGGAAGGGCGAAAATATACCGTAAGGAGTTAGACCAAACAAATATTACTTCACATTACTATATTACACAGACATACGAAATATATGTATACAACAATCACTACAAAATGATTATCTCCTACCAAACAGGAGATTCCTTACCACCAGGATCCCTTCCTAGGCCTAACTAAACGTGTCACTAATACCTGATACCCCTAGGGCATTGCAGAAGACTGGATAAAGCACTAGACAAGGGTCAAGGCTAGAGAACGAATGGACACGTCTAACCTATGCCACGGTTTTTCTCTACTGTGGAAGCGTGCCCACGCGGGGAGGAGAGCGTCTCATATCACGTGATTCTGGACATTTGCTGGATATTTTATATAATTAATTAATATTACTCTTGAGTTGACTTAACAAAGTAAGACAATGATGCATATAAATAACATACATAAATATACAATTAACCTAAGTAACTAAGAACAATAATAATATAATAAGTACAATTAACAATTTATTAATAGCTTGTATGAAATGTAGGCGTGAACATATGCCTCACGTTATGCGAGTTCCCGAGCGCCACAGGCACGTGACAATTAGTAAAATGTGACTCTTTCAGAAAATAAATAAATTTTAATTTATCTAACATAGGACTGAGTTCACGGAGTCAAAACAGAAACTTGGTACAATGGAATCAAACCCAAAGTGAGATTTAAATTCAATGCAAAATGATGATTGGAAGGCAAGGTTTTCAACGAACTACAAGTAATCGCACAGTAATCCGGAGCCTTATAATATCCTTTTACAACTAACTGGTTATCACCATCTTGGCATGGTAAAGTGAAGTTAATTTCTTCAGTGAAGAAAAAAACAAAAACAAATATATATATGTATTTATATCTATATATATATAAAGTTGTAGCCTCTGTCTGTTTGTTCACGAACTCCTCCTAGGGTTTTGGAGATAGACCCCCATAACCATATATATTCTGAAACTAAATTACCCAGGGTACTTGGATAAGTATATTTCATTTTGATCAAAGGGGGTCCCCAGAGGGCACAAACCCCCCACTGAAAATTTTTTTCCCTTCGATTTAAATTAAATTTAAACCACAGGTAAATGACCAGAAATGATGCCTATTCACAAAATATCAGCAATTTTCAATAATATTAAGGCACCCTAATGGGGGCTAAAACCCCCTATATTGAAAATTTTGGAAGCCCATAACTTGAGTATTGGAACCTCTATTATCACGGGGTTCAGCAAATTTCAATAATATTAAGACACCCGAATGGGGGCTAAACACCCCTATATTGAAAATTTTGGAAGCCCATAACTGGAGTATTGGAACCTCTATTATCCCGGGCTTTTTCTATTAATTAAATGTAAAACAACAACAAAAATTACCTCTCTTTTATAGAAAAATTTGGCAAATCTAGACATTTTATCTATGACAAAACATCACTAGAATTATGGCAAGAAAAATTATTAGTTAATGCCTCTACTTTTTTAACATTTTCATTTATTTATTTTTTTCAGACATCCATTATGCCACGGAAAAGAAAGTCCAGTTATGCAAATACTCCACATGCACAAAAGATGAGGCTTCGTCGTCAATCTGAAAGCTGTGATGCAAGGGAAGAACGACTTTCTAGGCAAAGACAGAGGCAAACAGAGTCTCGGCAAAATGAAACCTCTTGGGTGAGCATCAAGAAAGACAGGAGCAAGATAGATTTCGCCATATAGTTGCAAGAAGAAATGAGTCTGAAGAAGAGAGACAACAGCGTTTGATTGCTGATACATTTCGCCATATGGTTGCAAGAAGAAATGAGTCTGAAGAAGAGAGACAACAGCGTTTGATTGCTGATAGAAACAGGTATAAAAATTTAAGACAACGTGAGATCTAAAATGCTAAACGTTCTGCATTACTGTATGACAAAAATGACCCATGTAACAAGGCTGCAATTGGAGAAATGACCAAACTTTGTCAGTGTGGCGCTAAGAAATTTGCTGTGGAAATGGAAAGGTTACACTGGATCAATTTCCACCCCTGCCTCAGTTATTTGAAGAACTGTTCACTGGGGAAAGTCAATTCAGCAAACACTTTTTGTCAAGACTCAGGGAGTACAACTCTCTGTTTGCCATGACCAGCTTTGGTCACAAAGATGCATCTGTCCAAGGTTGGAATCCATCTGTAAGAATCCAAGGTCAAATTTACCATCAACTTGGGTCACTGATGCCTCCTGAAGATAGAAGAGCAAGATACATTCAAGTTTACTTTTTGGACACTTTGGAAGATCAACTGAGAGCAAGAGGAGAGCATCAAAACTTGAATGCTGATATATTGGAGAGAATTACAGCCTGGTTACATGAAAATAATCATTATGTGAGGGAGCTAAAGACTGCGCTAGAGCAAGTACGGCAAGGAAACATAAATGACAAGAAAATTGTAATTTGGGAAAATAAGCGTGCCCAGGGAGAACATGCTCGGCGTTTTAATGCACCAACAGGGGCTGAAGTTGCAATTTTAATGTAAAATGAGCCTACAGAAAATAGAGATATTGTTCTTCAGTTGAAACAAGGTGGATTGAGGAGAATTTCAGAGCTACATATATTTGCAAGGGAGAAATCGTCGGAAAGTCACACAGTTGCAGTTTTACTCTTTCCATATTATGTGCAGAGAAGGGAACTACCTCTTGCTTGGAAGGCGACTCTTCCAGCAATTCTTGGTGGATGCATACTGCAAAATAGAAACTGAAAGATTAAAGTTTTTGAGAAGAGAACAGCATAGTCTCCGTGCTGAAAATTACTCAGATTTACGTGATAGTCTGCTTGCTGCTGATGGAGATCCAAATCAAGTTGGTCGTCGCATTGTGCTTCCAGCGACCTATACTGGTGGTCCTCGATACCTTCATGAAAAAAGGTCAGATGCGATGGCCTTTGTGAGACACTACGGAAGAGCAGATTACTTTATCACTATGACATGTAATCCACGTTGGCCCGAAATTGTTGACAATTTGGCTCCCGGACAAGAGAGTCATGATCGACCAGATATTGTTGCGAGAGTCTTCAGATTAAAAGTGAAAAAGTTTATGGAACATATGAAGAAGGGAATATTTGGTTCTTTGCAAGCATGGCTGTACACCATTGAGTACCAGAAGAGAGGTTTACCCCATGCACACTTTCTTTTCTGGATAGCTCCAGAGCACAAAATCAAAGCCGAAGAATATGATTTGGCAATTTCTGCAGAAATCCCTAAAATAGAGCAAGATAAAGAACTCCATGATCTGGTCATGAAACACATGATCGATGGCCCATGTGGTCCCCTAAATGAAGGATCCCCATGTATGGTCGACAGAAAATGTTCCACTCAATGCGCGGGTAATTCGGCTAGTGTATATATATATATATATATATATATATATATATATATATATATATATATATATATATATATATATATATATATATATATATATATATATATATTGTTACGAACCACGCCACCAATTGTCCTGATCTACCAACCCAGCACCACAAGCAACGCCATCTAGGGACGAAACCCGATTATGACTACTCTTAGTTACCACTCCGGGGTTTCCCTTCTCCATATCCTGGTTGTTGCATCACCTCCTCAAAGTCTTCCTCATCAGCTCCAGTTCGATGAGAGTTCAGTTCACTCTGGGAAGTGACCACAGGATCACCTACCCTGGAAACCTACGGCACAGTGACTACTTACCGTCTTCTACAATACTCAGCCTTACTCGTCAGCCATCTCAGCTCCTCACTTAAGTATTTGTAATCTTATATTGCCTCCCCACCTCCACCTTGCTTCAATTATTGTATGTTGTATAAATATGTGTATACTGTTAATGTTTAGGTTTAAGTATGGTTAAGGGTAAATTATAGAAAGGTGAATATTTTGTTAAGGAATTTATGGTACTTTATTATACACAACAAAAACTCGCATCCCTTGTCTACCCTTTTATAGTCCGATTGTCTTTGTTTTTTTGTTGTTGTTGCCTGTTGGAATCTGGGTAGACTTTTAACTATATTCTAAATCCCCAACTCGTAAATATATATATATATATATATATATATATATATATATATATATATATATATATATATATATATATATATATATATATATATATATACTGATAACCACAAGGATCATGAGCACCCACAGTGATTCACTTGCATATATATTTATATATATATATATATATATATATATATATATATATATATAAATATATATATATATATATATATATATATATATATATATATATATATATATATATATATATATATATATATATATATATATATGTAGATGTCCATGAAACATATTTTCCTGGAAAATCGGTGTATAGCTACATTGTTTCAGCGCTGTGCGAACATTAGTTTGTATGATCGCCAATTCGCATATTCCGTCTGCAGCAGAATTAACTCGCACACATAGGCTGGGCATATGTGTAACTGTATACATGACGACTTACACCGTGATAATACCCTAAGATCATCCACTTCTAACAAAGAGTAGTCTTCATCTATTAGTCGAAGATCGGTTGGTACATCCAGAGTAAACAGTGTGTCATCAGAGTATAATGGAAAAGGTTCTACATGCCGTGCATTAATTTGCTTTGCACTAGCATAGCTACGTGGATGAGGAAAGCATAGTGGGTGAAAGTTGACCCTAACAGAAGGATATAATATTCTACCTTTCCGTCTGCGAAAATTGGTGTTAACAGATAACTCGTATTTGCTATTTGTAAGGCTTCAAGAAAAATTTTCACATACACATGCTATGCATCCTCGTTTTTGTCAATTGATATAGATTGAGTAGAAATTTTGGAGCTTGCAAAATGCTTGGAAAAAAATAATCATTCCAGTGTAGGCACTGAATTCATGAAATTATAAAAATTTAAATCAATGATTAGACTCAGAAATCTTTTTCTTGTTATTATAATTGTAGAAATGTCAGGAACATTATTATATACTTTTCGCAGAACGTAGTTTTAACCAATAATCATCAGATACACTGGGTGTATTTGACGTGCTTGCTGTTTAAACAGTTGTGTCTGGGACATCGACGTCTGGGATATCATTATAATTCCCGGGGGAATGAATCTGAATGGACCTTTTTAAGTCTGTCCGCATGCACAACATCTGAAGTATGTGAATTTGGCTTCAGAATTTCAAATTTGTTGCACGCTTCTTTGGCAATAATGCGGAATGGTCCGTCAAACTTGGGTGAAAGCTTGGACTTTCGTTTAGGATCTCGCACCATAACAGCATCGCTTATTTCTAGCATGACAGGCTTAACTTGTTTATGTTGTTTGTATATCATTTCAGCGCGTGACGCTGCTAAATGTTTACGTACTTGGCCATGAATATCCCTGAATACGTTGATTTGCCTGGTAGAAAAATTTTCCACATTATAGACTGGGCATGGCTTGTCTGTAAGTACGTCATATGATAGACGTTTGTCTATGCCGTAAACAATATAAAAGGGTGATTTGCCTATAGAGCTGTTGATCAACCCATTAATAGATGCGGCGACTTGAGGTAACCAATCTTCCCATGCATAGTGCATTTGACTAGCTATTGGACGAAGAATCTCTAGGATTTTGAGGTTGGTTCTTTCAACAAGGCCATTAGCCTGTGGATGATAGGCTGCGATAAAACTGTTGGATGTCGTATTGTTGACATAATTGCGCTACAAGTTGGTTCTTCAACTCTAATCCGTTGTCGGAGAGAAGAACCTTGGGCTTAGTAAAAGGACATATGAGGTGAATAACTAAAGCATAAGCCACAGATTCGGCTGTTTTATCCTTCAGTGGGACTAAAATCACAACTCTAGAAAAATGATCCGCACACACTAGGACGTACGAGGATCCTTGATGACTCCTCGGAAGTTGTAACAAGTCGATCGCAACTGTGTCAAACGGACGTTATGGTGTAGGATATTGTAGAATTGGAGCCGGTGCCCTTGTAGTACCCTTATGGTGAGCACATGACAAACACTAACAATATGCAATTCTATGTCTTTCTTCATAGTATTCAAAAAATACTTCTTTCTGACCTCCGCCAGATATTTGTCACAACCGGGGTGACCTGCTTGGGGAGCATCGTGATACAACATTATTTGTGTAACAATACCCTCAGTTGTCTGCTTGGAGTAAGGAGTATGTCTCGTCGTGGTTCAAATTGATTGAACGGAAGAGGTAACTTTGGAAGATTACCCTCCTCCACCAACTCTAGGGCGAAAATGACAGTAGA
>CAUDMG010002286.1:0-2500 GCA_958450375.1 Homarus gammarus | reverse complement strand
TAAAAACCTTTGATCTAGATGTATGATAGTTATTTTGTGGGCCCCCTTTTTTCTGACCTGACTTGACTAGTCACGTCACCACCCTTCTCTTAAGCTCCTCTACGTGTGTGTTGGTGTGGGGATTAGTGGATGTCATCATTTTGACCTGACCTCATGTTTTTTAGGTCACCCTGTATA
The DNA here is from genome assembly GCA_958450375.1 of Homarus gammarus. Lineage (NCBI taxonomy): Eukaryota > Metazoa > Arthropoda > Malacostraca > Decapoda > Nephropidae > Homarus > Homarus gammarus. Next base: position 2,323 of record CAUDMG010002286.1, on the reverse strand, counting down.
TTTAAGCCTCTCTCTGTCCATGTAATCCAGTTGCCTCTGAAGATGTCTTGAATAAAGACGAAAGCTAAGGTACTCCGTTGTTTCCATTTTCCCGTGTGATTTTTTCAAGATTTATCTTATCCACGTTTTCATTGTGGATTTTCATAAAATATATATATATATATATATATACTGTGTACAGTATATATATATATATATATATATATATATATATATATATAAAATATATATATATATATATATATATATATATATATATATATATATATATATATGAAATATATATATAAAAATATATATATATATATATATATATATATATATATATATAAAAATATATATATAAAATATATATATATATATATATATATATATATATATATATATATATGTAATATTCAGAAATTTCAGAGTAATTTCGAATGCCCCGCCATTAGCGGTACTGAGCGTTCAAGGTCGTCTGAGGGAAGAGAGCGCTCCCCGCACATAGTGGGAGATTGCGGAACTAGGCCTATATGATATTAAATGTAATTTACCGGATTAATAATGATGCGATTCATGAAGTTAAGGGACTATTATTGAATTTGAAATTATTATAGATCGTTTAGCAGTCTGAATAATGTTAAAGGGTGTCCCAAGGAGTTATTAGTTAGGCGGAAAATAGGTCACGTAGGCCTAAGCTAACGCCTTGAGAGGACACGAAGCGGCCTCTCTCTCAGTCCCGGATAGCACTCACACAAACAAGACGTCTCTGCGCGTCTGTCCCAGAAATAGTCACGTGGCCTAGTCACCTGTGCTGAAATATTGCAGTATAACAAGTAAGTCTCATTCGATCTCAGACAGGGTTAGATAGGGCAGTGATAAAGTAAACTAGAGCTAACAGTGAGTTCATTTCAGGGTTTCCGTGAGAACCCACTTGACTGAAGTTGACTGGAGTTGACCTGAGATTGACTGCCGTTTGAGACTGCCGTTGAGGATTGAGGGTGGCGATTGTCGCCATTGGACCGATCAAAGTAGGCCTGTCACTGTTTAGCGGGGTAGCAAAGGATCTCTTGAGTGAACGAGTGCTCCCGACAACTAAACGACACGGGACGCTAAAGCTTCTCTCAACTGTACAAGGTCTGATTGGCTCACTCCCGTCCGCTTTATGGACGCACTGGGAGTACACTGAGGCTATCTGAGTAGACTAATGGTCACACACTGAGACCGTGAGTCTAGGTCTCTAGGAGATACCTGGAGGAACATTTTCCCTCCCTTATTACGGGTGTAATTTAATAGTTTCTAGATAATTTTGATAATATTGTTTTGAATGTTTGTGCCATCAAGTGGAACCAGAGTGATACTGTGATTTGATTCTTTTAATGCCTCTGATTGTTCTTCATAATTCTGATCTCAGGTATAACCTTGTTCCCCAGAGTAGTGGTTAGGTTAGGTTAGGAAGTGTGCATCCGTTGGGGTGCTATAATTTTGTTGAGTGCCCTTAAGGCCTATTCATTGTAGTGTATTTAATTTCTCATTTTATTACCATTTCCTTAGTGACTGATATAATTTTGTTGAGTGCCCTTAAGGCCTATTCATTGTAGAGTATTTAATTTCATGTTTTATTACCATTTCCTCAGTGACTGATATAATTTTGTTGAGTGCCCTTAAGGCCTATTCATTGTAGAGTATTTAATTTCATGTTTTATTACCATTCCTCAGTGACATATAATTTTGTTGAGTGCCCTTAAGGCCTATTCATTGTAGAGTAGTTAATATCTTTTTTTGGTACCTAAGTGACTGATATTATTGTGTGAAAGCCTTTAAGGCCTGTTTCATGTGTGCACGGAACAGTTCTTAATACTTCAAATTTATTGTTGCCTGAGGTTCTAATAATTTTTATATCATGTATAACTTTTATTCCCCAGAGTAGTGTTTTAAGTTCAAGTTAAGAGGTGCGCATACTGGTGTACCATTATTGGATTGTGTTTGTAGTGTTGGAGGGAATATAAGTGTCTAAATGTAACAGTGTGTCTCATTCATCCCAGTCACAGATGCTATCCTTCCACGGGTCACGGACAATTTATTTTGTTTAGTAGTTTTAAGTGTTCTTGTGCTGGTTCGGGATTTTTCTCAAAGGGGCGCTTCCACTGCCATTACCATCTATTAATTTTAAATAAACCCCAAGTCAAGTGAGAAATTAAAGTCCAGTAAATTCCGACCGGTTACAAATGGTAGCAGAGCGTAGTTAATTTTATTTCGTGACTGATGGTTCTGTGGTTGGGATAATGAGCGTATTCATGGAGTGGATGGAAACGGTAGAGAGTGTGACCCCAACTCTACT
>CAUDMG010002285.1:1912500-1918653 GCA_958450375.1 Homarus gammarus | reverse complement strand
GAGAGAGAGAGAGGAATGGGAGTGGAGGGGAAGGAAAAGGGAGGGGAAGGAGAGGGAAGGGGTTGGCACACTTCTTAATCTGTTACGTCAACACGGAGGTTTACACTGTGTTATTCTACCCTTCCACTCCCCCTCCTCCCTTTCCCCCCTTCCCCTCCCCTCCTCCCCCTTCCCCCCCCCCCCCCTTCCAGACATTACCACCTCCCTTACCTGGTGTCTTGGCCGTACCCCCACCCATTACTGTATTAATTCACCATTACCTGAAGGAACTGCAACGCAAATTAAGATAGTGTCGAGGCCATTTTGACGCCATTTTAGTAATTTAGTGTTTTGGTGGGAATATGAATCTAGGAAGTGCATTTTATTTCTGACTTTATTAATATAATGAAAATATATAACAAAGAATCATAGGTTGTTTTTTTTATCTACAATTCATTATTTTAATTTTTCAGGAATTGTTGAATATTCATTTATTTTAGTAATGGAAAACAATGCTCAGTAACCAATCCATCAATTATAAATATACATGTATGTGAATATGTTTTTTTTTGGTGTACGTTAAGTCCGTTCACAGTGTAGGTTTGAGGGCAAATGGTAAATTATTTTTTTATGTAACTATTGAAAACTCACACCACCCCCTTCCCTCCTGGTCCGGTGTAAGCTGTGGAATACTCTATCGATTAATCTGGTGAGTGATCGTGTGTTTGACTCAGTGGAATGATATGTTTGTTTGTGTGTCTCTGATTGCTTACATACTGTTTACAATGTGATGAAAATATAGAGTACCTGTATAAAAAAAAAAAAATTGGGGTAAACTGTATGTATGTTTGATTTTGTGTGGTCTAATTGTTGCTGTAGAGGTACATAACGTTTGATTTGTTTTAGGGCTTATAGTAATTACCCCCCCCCCCCCCCACCCTCACCCCACCCCCACACTACTACTGCTACTCAAGGGCGAATCCAGGGGGGAGAGGGGGGGGGGGGGGCTATCTTTTGATTCAGCTACTGTTCAGGACTAAAGTAGTCATCACACACGTAGCATCTAGTAGGAGTTCAGATTATTTTTCCTCTGACATAAAATGGTGCTGGAATATCTCTGTCCAATGAAATGAAAAAATCCTAACAAGCGGTACGATGATATATGAGCTTTGGGAGTGGGATAGTACTGATTAGATACAACGTTAGGTACATGTTTTCACGGGCTTCGGTAGTTACATGTAGTAGGGGTCAGTCGTTGTTAACTCAATGAGAGGTTGGGTCTTTTTTTTGGATGGATGGGTAGTAGTGGTAGTGGTGGTGGTTGTTGGTAGTAGTGATAGTGGCCTGGTGGGTAGTGATGGTGAGACGAAAGAAAGAAAAATGTGAATGAAAAAAGGAATAAGAATGAAAATGAAAGAAAATAAAAGAATTGAATGATTATCACACTGTTACTCTGTTATGATTTTTTTATTGTGATACATATTAAAAGAACGAGAGATAGGAAGGGGAGGAAGATGGAATGAGAGAGAGGAAGGGTAAGAAAATGGAATGGAAGAAAATAAGAATAGAATAAAGAAGGGTAAAAAAAGAGGAAGCTACAATGAATGATAAAGGTGAGAGAGAAAGAATAATTGAAAGAAGTATAGTAAAGAAAGAAAGAAAGAAAGAAAGGAAAAAAGAAAGGAAGAAAGAAATATAGATAGAAAAATTATGTAACGAAAGATATAAAGAAAATAAGGATTAGATAAATAGAAAGATAAATAGACAGATTGGGAAAAAAATAATCCAAGATTATTGCATTTCTTTCGTTTTGTCCTTCATACCCTTTCGTATATTTCCTACCCCCTCATCTCTCTCTCTCTCTCTCTCTCTCTCTCTCTCTCTCTCTCTCTCTCTCTCTCTCTCTCTCTCTCTCCCTCTCCCTTATTCATATCTCATTTCCCTCACTTGTCTCCATAATCATCAAGTCCTTCTACATCTCTTTCCTCTCACATTTCCCTACATATTATCATTATCGTCTCATTTGTCTCTTCCCCGTTCTTGTTTATTCCTTCTCTTTAATCATCACCATAATCCTCTCTTTGAATTTCTCTTTTATTCTACTTTTTATTCTTATTCTTCGTCTTTTTCCTACCATCAGTAAATCACTTCTGCCTTGGTGTGATTTACATAAACAATTCATTTCAATGTGTTTTCGTCTCTCTCTCTCTCTCTCTCTCTCTCTCTCTCTCTCTCTCTCTCTCTCTCTCTCTCTCTCTCCATCAATATATGTATCTCTATTTCTTTCTCTATCTCTCAGTGAGTCAGAGAACTTGTAAAGGAAAGGAATGAGGAAAACGTAATGAAAGTAAATGTAATAAACGAAGGTTAATAAAAAAAAGTAGAGGGGAAAGGGATCGCTTGTCTCAGTAAAGGGGAGAGAGAGAGAGAGAGAGAGAGAGAGAGAGAGAGAGAGAGAGAGAGAGAGAGAGAGAGAGAGTTAAATGGATAATCCTTCACTTCAAAACAGCCGATGAAAATTGTATATATTCCTACGCTATCACCACCTCGTTTCTCTCCCTCACTTCCATCACCACCACCACCACCGTGCTTCTTTCTCTCTTCACCACCATCACCACCACCACCACCGTGCTTCTTTCTCTCCCTCACTTCCATCATCACCACCATACAGTCTCTTCCCACCATCATCCCACATACCACCGTGCTTCTTTCTCTCTTCACCACCACCACCACCACCACCACCACCACCACTGTCCCTTCCTCCACTGCTATCACCTTATTTCTCTCCCTCTTCTCCATCACCACCACTACCTTCCATTGCTTCCTTCCATCATCACCACCACCACTACCCTCCACTCCCTCCCTCACCACCACCACTACCCTCCACTGCCTCCTCCATCACCACCACAACCTCACTGCCTCCCCATCACCACCACCACTACCCTCCACTCCCTCCCTCACCACCACCACTACCCTCCACTGCCTTCCTCCATCACCACCACCACTACCCTCCACTGCCTCCCTCCATCACCACCACCACTACCCTCCACTGCCTCCCTCACCACCATCTCCACACTCCTCTCCCTCCCTCCACACCAACACACTCACTCATCTACACACACACACCATAACTCACTCTCTCTCCCTCCCTGCACTCCAAACATCTATTTCACCTCTGTCTAACTCGGCACCAAATTTTTAGCTTAAATTCTCAGTTATTTAACCCTTTGAGCATTCCACTGGGGGGATTTCCACTACACCCACTTTTACTAAGCCTCAGTGATAATTCTCGTGTAATTCTTCTTTATTTGACAGGTTTTTTTCACTCTCCGACTTAAGGCTTCGTTTATATTACACAAGTATATGTTTTGACATGTTGATACTCCCAACACCCTCTCATATTCCCTCCTGTCTGGTGTTAGTGTTGTTTACATGTACGATGTTTTATTTTAAATTATAAAGAATTAATGTGTGTATAGTGAATCATAAAAGAATATGTGTCTGTCTGTCTGTCTGTCTGTCTGTCTGCCTGCCTGTCTGTCTGTCTGTCTGTCTGTCTGTCTGTTTCAGCCATATCTTTTAAACGGAAGCAGTAAGAGACCAAAAATTTTCCTCCATTGAGATATCACCACGAAGATTGTGGGAGGTGGTTACCCGCGGCAGGGAGGACAAACTGTGGCAGTCAAGGTAATACAGTGTGTATAACGTACTGTATATGTCACGTGTATATCCCACACATGCCGTTTAGCCTAGTTCAGCAGTAATATCCCCGCAGAACAAAACGGTGGCACCAGTCCGTCAGGCCCCGTGAGGAGGTCTATAGTCGCTAATTCATCATATATCGTAATATAATGTTTATTATAGATTAAATTATGCATATAACATTATAGACGATACACAGTAAGGTATCGCCCCCCTACAAGCTAGAAACTTGCCGGGTTTCTTGGGGTCGAAATACAATCTCTGGCGTCCGTCTTTTGCAATGGGCACAAAAAACAGGCAGCTGACCATCCTGCCAGTGAAGGATATTTAAGCTTTTTTACCTGGTCTGTGGAGTGAGGGAAGGAGGAAGGTCTCGCTCGCCGGATGATCCTCCTTACTGAGAGGTTAAGTTGTGGTGGTCGAGGAGCAACAATACACGAAGGAAAAATTCCAGATCCACATATTCTTAATAAGTGACCAAAAATGGCGTGTCTCATTTGTCTGTCTGTCAGTCTGTCTGTTCCAGCCATGTCTTCTAAACGGAAGCAGTTTGAGACTAAAAATCTTCCTCGATTGAAATATCACCACGGTGATTGTGGGAGCTGGTTACCCGCGGCAGGGAATGTTGTACACTATATAGTATTTACCTCAACCCATTAGACACCAGTGTAAGGGATGCGACACTGGGAATTTAGGTGCCAGTTTAAGTGGCTGTGTGATGAAGGGAAATTAGATTGTAGTTAGAGATTTAAGCAACAAAGCTCCTCGTAGCGAAAGGATTACACACACACACGTATCTATATGTTATATGATATACGTTATCTATATTACTATACTTCTCTCACTTGTTACTCTACCTACCTATATTCATGTTTACAGCTCTCTCTCTCTCTCTCTCTCTCTCTCTCTCTCTCTCTCTCTCTCTCTCTCTCTCTCTCTCAGTACAAAAATTCAGTCTTGCTAACAGTTCACCACCGAAGGTACAATGCAGCAGTAACGTGACCAAAAATATTCCTCTCTTAATTTTTTCTGCTTAATTCCTTTGCCTCCTCTCATATTATTATTATTATTATTATTATTATTAAACAGTAACGCATTCAAGATCTTTATTTTATAGTAATTAATTTTCCATTTTCTTTTTACAGGTATAACTAAACTAATGAATTTGTTTTTGTTGGTCTCTATCCCCCCGTGCCCATCCCCCGGAGCTATCAGCGCCACATAAACCGTATTGCTTCTGCCACCGTCTTGTCAGCTACCATTTTTAACCTAGAAATTGCATCCCCGCCCCACAGTATATCATAGTGCTTCATGAGGGTAGTGTTACTCTCTCTCTCCTCTCTTCCCTCAGCCATGCCTTAGTGGGTGTGTGTGTGTGTGTGTGTCCGTCATTTCCCCGTCACTACACATCTTCCTGTTACTTTAGACATACACCGGATTACCTTTCTGTTGTGTTTTGCTTTATCTCGCTGTATCGCCATGTATGTGTCTCACTGCCTCTCTAAATACACCCATTACCTTTCTATGGTGTGTGTGTGTGTGTCTCACTGTCTCTCTAAATACACCCATTACCTTTGTATGGTGTGTGTGTCTCACTGTCTCTCTAAATACACCCATTACCTTTCTATTGTGTGTGTGTGTGTGTCTCACTGTCTCTCTAAATACACCCATTACCTTTCTATTGTGTGTGTTTGTGTGTCTCACTGTCTCTCTAAATACACCCATTACCTTTCTATGGTGTGTGTGTGTGTGTGTGTGTGTGTGTGTGTGTGTGTGTGTGTGTGTGTGTGTGTGTGTGTCTCACTCTATCGTTCCATCACCTTTAAACAGCATATTTCCCACCAAAACCTGAACCCTTTGAAAAATTATCATTTTACCCCGACCATTATGTACTTCACACTGACCGGGCCTCCCTATATAAAAACACTATATTTTTCTCCCCCTTTTAATATATGAATTAGAATAGTTATATACAAAAGTTCTATAGTGTGATCATTGCTATAGTGACAGTGTATATATAAAAAAATAATAATAAGAAAAACAATAGGATTCTACTTTTTTTCTCGCGGTGAAAAAAAAAACGATAATAAAAACACGTAACAAAAGTAAAGCGTATTATTTTTATTTATAGTTTACAATTTTCATTATTTATTTTAGTTCATTATACACGTATCCCCTTGAACATCATTTGCGTCGTGTATAACCATTCAAAAAATTACACGAATAATAATCATTAATTCTTCATTCATTTTCACACTCGATACTTGAACAAGTTAACAAGATCTTACGGGGTTAGGTCTTGAACTACTGACCTCCTGTGTTGAATGATAGTTTCATGTGATTAGAGTAGATGTAACTTGTCCTGCTGTTATTATTATTACTATTATTATTATTATTATTATTATTATTATTATTATTATTATTATTATTATTATTATTATTACAAACTACATCACACAGACATCACACCCA
>CAUDMG010002285.1:1872500-1910000 GCA_958450375.1 Homarus gammarus | reverse complement strand
TACCATTATCCTCATACACCTGCTCTACCATTATCCTCATACACCTGCTCTACCATTATCCTCATACACCTGCTCTACCATTATCCTCATACACCTGCTCTACCATTATCTTCATACACCTGCTCTACCATTATCCTCATACACCTGCACCACCATTATCCTCATACACCTGCTCTACCATTATCCTTATACACCTGCACCACCATTATCCTCATACACCTGCTCTACCATTATCCTCATACACCTGCTCTACCATTATCCTCATACACCTGCTCTACCATTATCCTCATACACCTGCTCTACCATTATCTTCATACACCTGCTCTACCATTATCCTCATACACCTGCTCTACCATTATCCTCATGCACCTGCTCTACCATTATCTTCATACACCTGCTCTACCATTATCCTCATACACCTGCTCTACCATTATCTTCATACACCTGCTCTACCATTATCCTCATACACCTGCTCTACCATTATCCTCATACACCTGCTCTACCATTATCTTCATACACCTGCTCTACCATTATCCTCATACACCTGCTCTACCATTATCCTCATACACCTGCCTGTTAAAAAATGACCAGAAACTGAATATTTTTTACGGATATTTCTTAAGACTGAGCTGCGTGTTGTTGTCAGATGTGTATGAATATTAAACATCTTATCAAGGACGTGTTCTAACTAATACATATATACATAAACCTACAGACAGACGGCATATGTATACAAATCTCAGACATAGATATATGATAAAGATAATTATTTAAAAAAAAGAAAGAGTAACATTTTATTGAACTCTAGAATTTAGGATAAAAAAATAACATACAGGATTTCCCCCAACTCTGTCGCCTTGGGTGTTATGGGCTGGGTAACTTTTGTATGGAGGAGCTACACAAGTTGTATATCGACGCTGTGGGTAGTGGACGGCATCTGGTGGTGTTCTCTGCCCCACTAACTCACACCGCTCCTGTACGATAACTTCACCTTAGGCGCCTCGACCCACATTGGCTGGTGTACTCTGGGGAGAGGAGGTCGTTCTTTAGGGAGTCACCTTATGTCGTACCAAGGATTTATAGTTGTCGTACTCTACGATTACGTTGTCGTAGTATTATTCTACCTTGTCATGTTTAAGATGTTGGTGTATTATGATTATGTACCCGAGTTTTAGTACCAAGGTATTAAGCTATACAGTAGTTGCCGAGGTATTAAATTACGTTATTTTATTGATAAAGTTGTAAAGGCTTTTGGACTTGGTATTTCTGTGTCATCGTAGTGGAGAAGTTATTACAAGTGAAGGTTACCAGTATCACCCTCCTCAAGACACACTGCCTCCCGTGTTGGACTTACTGACACATACTCGTTAACACATTCTCTAGTGCTTAATATGTTAGGATTTTTTTTATAAGTTTTACAAATGTTTTCGTTCTTCTGGATATTATTAGAGAGCAACATATACTTTTTTTTTTACACGTCATTATTGATTTTTTTTTGTGATTTGAATATCTAATAGTGTGAGTGGATATCGATCAATCAGAGTATCGGTTTCATATCTGAGGGTTGGTGACCACAGACCTCCACTCTAAACGTTTTCGGGTTGTTTTAGTTATCTCTGGGGACCGAGTTTTTCATCCATCTCAGTCTCTGCCTTCCCTTGGCCCTCCTACCCTCAACTTTGTCTATTAATATTTCTGTTATTATCCCCTCAACCCTAACTATATATTACACTAAATGGGGACAGTTGCCGAATAGTGATAAGTTTTATGTTTTTTTTTCTTTTGGGGGGGGGGGGGGTATATAATATACACTGTATGTTATGTGACCTTCGAACCCTATATGACCATACCCAAAACAAGAATGGTAGAGAGTCTCACAAAACTCCACGTTGATGCGGGATGGAGACACAACTCACCACTAAGACGGTGATCCTGGGGGCGTAATGTTGTGTAACGAGACCAGCTTATGGAGGGGCGGTGTATGTCTGGCGAGGCCCACCTCCATTACCGGGATAGTGGAGGGGCGAGGCCGGGGTCACTATATACGTCAGCGGCCACTCCGGGGAGAGCAGCGCCAGGGTCACTAACTCCGGGTTACGGCACAATATAGTGGTCATAACATGTCATATACGCCAGGTAGAGAGAGAATTAGCTGGACAGGTAGGAAGGTACGTAACCCCCCCCCCCCCCCCCCACCTGTTCCCATTACCTGCTGGCACCCCGCCAGGTATGCCTGGTCACCTGATCGACTCAGGTATCACCCAGTACCACTTTAACTAATCAATATGAACTACCTAACCAGTTAGCCGAATCGCACAGTCATCATTCGAGATATGTATCCATCCCAGTTAGGGCTGTCCAGTCAATTAGACCAGTTCATGTGGCAGTATAAGTAGGCAGTGAGTGAGCCAAATTACCACAGTATATAATTATTTCCCTTCTAAACCAGTGAATGTAAAAATGTTAGTTGATGACCCGACCCTTGGAATCATGAGGCTGTTATGAGGAGTGTGGGTCATCATACACACATTCTCTACTAAGTTGTGTAAGGAGAGAACTACAGCTCCTGACACATATACAAGATATATTAATCCTAAGGTCGCTCCACCACCGCCACGATACCACCATCCTTAACACAGGGTCAAGATAAGCTGACACAGTAATTAAGGGAGCCAGATTCATTCGTCACTGCCATAGTTATCACCATTAAGTCCAGCGAGGCACCAACAACCTAACCTAACCTAACCTAACTAACCTAACCTAACTAACCTAACCTAACTAACCTAACCTAACTAACCTAACCTAGCCTTGGAGAGGGATGCCTATGGAAGGTGAACACATACACGGTAGAGGGACATCACACTAGGCAGAAGACATCCGAACTTTCATCTGGGACATACATACCTAACAGCGTCACTATCTGAGGGGAACGCCAGGCGACATTTATTGCTCGTGCTGGCGCTGTTTATAGTATGGGTGACAGTACCATTCTTTGTTGCTCCCTGTCTCTCTCTAGTAACACCAGAGACGAACAGATACGAAACGATATCTGTCACTTTTAATCTCATGAAATTCACGTTAAATGACTACCCAGGGATAAAACTAAGTGCTGTTTGTTGCTTCCTGGTCCATGATCACGAAATGAATCTCCAGATAAGTTAATAGTTAAAAATCTACAACTCCTCGTTAACGTCTCGCTATAATAACTACATAACAAGATACAGGAGTAAATAATACCGCTACTGTTTCTTCTGTATAACTTTCATAAAAGAAAGTCCTAAGAAATATATAAAAAGCTGACTAATATTATTTGCGTTTCCCTTTAAGAATTTCCCTAAGAAAGATGAACAGCGAGGTAGAGAAACTATCCGATTCATTTTGTGTTACTTGTGTTACCTTAAAGAAGTAGGTGGGGAAGTCAAGGCACTAAAGTAAGTGCTCCTTGTTACCATTAAGTACGAGGTATCATTGTCAAAGGATGAACGTAAGTGCTCCTTGACTCCTTGTGTGTTACTTTCATAGGAAGGGGAGGGGGGGGGGGGGGGATGGTCAGGCGAGGCTTGTGGCGAGAAAATTTTTCCCATCGATCCAAGACCCTGGGGATATGTGAGAGAGAGAGAGAGAGAGACAGAGAGAGAGCCAGTGAACAAAAGAGTGTGTGTGTGTGTGTGTGTGTGTGTGTCCCCGTAAAGTTATGATGAACTGGAAGTACAGAGATCCTTTTGGCTTGTCCTCCTGGCTTATGTGTTTCTGGTGAGTCACGGGTCAGAAGAAGAGAAAGAAAACTAAGGAGAACAGACAGACAGACACACACACACAGACGGACAGACAGGCAGACAGATAAATAGACATATCATAAAGGTAAGAGAAATAAAAGGAGATAAAAGAGACCAAGAGGTAAATATCACCCTATATGTCATAAAGAAGAGTTATCACAGTGAACTTTAAGCGTAGAATTGTACTATAATTATTTATTTTTAACCAGCTGAGAAAACGAGATCCTTAAACTTTACAATCGTGTTTCATCTGTTTTGTTTTTATGTTTATATTAAGGGTTAAGAAGGGCCAGGATATGGGTGATATTTTCCCAAATCTTACGTGATGTTTAGACAAAGGGAAATTGATCGCTATGGAGGAAAGGTTGATGGTCCTTGATAGTAATTTTTGATAGAAGTAGAGTCTGATGGTGTCCGGGGTGATGAGATATAGTGTTTAGAAGTAGAGTTTGATGGTGTATGGGGTGATGAGATATAGTGTCTAGAAGTAGGGTTTGATGGTGTACGGGGTGATGAGATATAGTGTTTAGAAGTAGAGTCTGATGGTGTCCGGGGTGATGAGATATAGTGTTTAGAAGTAGAGTCTGATGGTGTATCGTGTGATGAGATATAGTGTTTAGAAGTAGAGTTTGATGGTGTCCGGGGTGATGAGATATAGTGTTTTTATTAGATATGGAAGTAAAACTTTCTCTTTTGGGGATAATTTAGGTGTGAAAAAATTTACTTTGTTGTTATTAATTCGTTACTACTACTACTACTACTACTAGTAGTAGTAGTAGTAGTAGTACTGCTGCTGCTGCTGCTAGTATGACTACTAGTATTATAGATAGTGTTATTGCTAGTACTAATACTAGTATTACTACTAGTATTATTGCTAGTATTTTTTTTAAATGGCCTCCATCCTCCCCCTATAGCCACACCTTCGCCGCCATTTTATTACCTTAAAAATTAAATATCCTAATACAGAAGTAGCTATCCTAGCTGCGTTGAGTTAGTTGAGCCGCAGATCTAATACTTATAATAATAATAATAATAAACGGTTTATTAATAGAGTTGCAGCCGGTGGCTGAAAATATACAGACTTACATCTATGCGGCATTCACTGACTGTTGGCTCATAGTCAATATCTGCAACTGTTGTCGGCTTTGGGGCCGTTGCTCTCGTTCCCCTGAGGCAGAGCAAAGCCGACCTAAGGAGAGAGTAGGACAGTCGACATCTCATCCAGGCTGTTACGTAACTTCTGGGCTGCTGCTTCTGTTCAGATAGCACCTCCGCCAGTCTGGCGTAGAAGCATCTTGCACTTGGTCCCATCCCACTAGAGGTTGTGAACACTAGAGGAGTGAAGCTGCCTTGAACAACGTTCTGAATTCTCTCCCCATATGCCCTTATCTTGTCGTTCTCGTTCCACCAATTATTGCTAGTTTTACTACTAGTATTACTACTAGTATTATAGCTTGTGTTATTGCTAGTATTATTGTTAGTATTACTACTAGTATTATTGCTAGTATTATTGCTAGTATTACTACTAGTATTATTGCTAGTATCACTACTAGTATTACTATGAGTATTACTACTAATACCACCAATAATTACCAAATATAAAAGTTATACGAAGAAAGAAGGAAAGAAAACGTGTATAATACTGTTTTATAATCCAAGTAAAAACATAAAAGACGAAGGCAGAAGTCAGGGGATGTCACAGTAAGTTATGAAGAGGCAACAGGTTGGTGGAGGTTTACAGAGATTTACTTCTGACAAAAAGGAAAAAAAACACGAGTGAGGTTTTCTGAAGACCAGGATTACGACAACTAACCCATGTGGAGTGGGAGGGGGTGATGGGTGTTGTGTGTGGTGGTATTGGTGGTGGTGTGGTTGGTAATGGTGGTATTGATGTTGTGATGGGTGGTGATGGGGGTGATAGTGGTGGTGTTAGGAGTGGTGGTGGTGATAGGGGTTGGTGGTAGTGTTGCGGGTGGTGGTGATACCGGTGGTGGTGATAGTGGTGGTGATGGAGGTATTAGTAATAGTTGTGGTACTGGTGGTAGTGGTGGTACTGTGAATCCCCCTGACCATCTTACATCTTCATCTTATTCTTCTTCCTGCTTCTTCTTCCTCTTCATTCTCTCCTATTCCTTCCTTCTCTCATATGCAGGAGACGTGAATGAGGACTTTAACTCAGTACGAGAGGATCAAATACTCTCTTGGAAGAAGTGTAAGTCGTTCAATGTTTGAAAATGAGAGAGAGAGAGAGAGAGAGAGAGAGAGAGAGAGAGAGAGAGAGAGAGAGAGAGAGAGAGAGAGAGAGAGAGTGTGTGTGTCTGTCTGTTCGTCTGTGTCAGTGTGTGTGTGCGTGTCATCGTGCTACTGACAATATATCAACACACATGTATCTATATTACTCTTCTGGTATATACGACCCGACCCGACCCGACCCGACCCGACCCGACCCGACCCGACCGGACCAACAGCGCGCCCCAACAAACAACTCGTTTAATAAATACACGACCCCAAAAACAAGTAAGGGCTGGAGGGGTGATCTGTGAGGGATGGCTCTTGACAGCTGGAGGGCCGGTGAGAATGGGAAAACTTGGCCGCAGGAAAGATGTGTAGAGGGGGCGGGGCGGGGGTGGGGAGTAGAAATGTGGGTATGGGGATGGAAAATGGGGTGTAGAAGAGCGGGAGGAGAGTAGGGGGTATAAGGAGGGAGACAGGGGAGGATAAGAAAGGTGTGGGGAGATAAACGTCGTGGGGAATTGGCGGAAAGAGTAAGGAAAGTGGGAAAGGAGAGTGTGAGTGGGAAAAATATGATGATGTCTGGTGTGGGAAGAGAAGTAGGGAGTGAGTATTTTAGACTGGGGAGAGAGGTAGGGAGGGAGTATTTTAGACTGGGGAGTGTGTAGGTGTGGAGGAAGGAATTTTGGAGAGAGGAAGGGGGAATGTAAAGACGAGGGAAAGGTGGGAGATCTCAGGGACGCTGAGGACAAATGGAAGGAAATGTGGAATACGTGGAGGAGGAGGAAGAAGAAGAAGAAGAGAGGGGGGAGGAGGAGGAAGGTATGGAGTGGAAGGTATGTAGAAGAAGGAAGAGGAGATGGATGGCAAAGAGGAGAAAAAAATAAGAGGTGGATGATGTGGATGAGACTGTTCAGGGAGGAAGAAGAGGGGGAGAAGATGTATGGCACGGAGATGGAATGTGGCGTGTGGTGGGGGGAGAACAGGCGTGTGGTGGCGGGAGAACAGGCGTGTGGTGGGGGGAGAACAGGCGTGTGGTGGGGGTAGAACAGGCGTGTGGTGGGGGGAGAACAGGCGTGTGGTGGGGGTAGAACAGGCGTGTGGTGGGGGGAGAACAGGCGTGTGGTGGGGGGAGAACAGGCGTGTCGTGGGGGAGAACAGGCGTGTGGTGGGGGGAGAACAGGCGTGTGGTGGGGGTAGAACAGGCGTGTGGTGGGGGTAGAACAGGCGTGTGGTGGGGGGAGAACAGGCGTGTGGTGGGGGTAGAACAGGCGTGTGGTGGGGGAAGAACAGGCGTGTGGTGGGGGAAGAACAGGCGTGTGGTGGGGGGAGAACAGGCGTGTGGTGGGGGTAGAACAGGCGTGTGGTGGGGGGCGAACAGGCGTGTGGTGGGGGTAGAACAGGCGTGTGGTGGGGGTAGAACAGGCGTGTGGTGGGGGTAGAACAGGCGTGTGGTGGGGGTAGAACAGGCGTGTGGTGGGGGGAGAACAGGCGTGTGGTGGGGGAAGAACAGGCGTGTGGTGGGGGGAGAACAGGCGTGTGGTGGGGGGAGAACAGGCGTGTGGTGGGGGGGAGGAAGGCGTCGTATAGGGCATGTCTCCCATGGGTCATTAGTATTCATGAGGGAGGGCCAAGGCCACAACCCTCGACCTATTTACACTTCACCAGAAACTTTATGACCCACAAGTGTAACAGTTTTACCCTAAGTTACTTTTAATTCATTACTCTCGAGGCTTACAATGTGTTCGTATATTCTGTACAGTACGTTCATAGAAATCCACTCGTACTGTTCATACATCAAACACACACACACACACACATACATGCATTTAAATGTGTAAGTGTGTGTGTGTGTGTGTGTGTGTGTGTGTGTGGACGTGTAAGTATACAGGTGCGTGAGTTTGAGACAGTACATCAGTCGTGTGTGCATTTAACGTTCAATGTAATGTTCGTGTGTGTCTGCTGTTATGTACGTACGTGTGTGTATTATTTGCACGAATTATGTAAATGGGACTCTTTCGTCAGCGGAAACTCTTGTTAAGAAAAACAGAATTGCAAATTATTTATATTACACCAGCCGAGGTGACCCGGACGAGATGGAGAGTGAAGTGGAGTTAAGAGCAAAGTTATTGTTGGGGAGGTGAGCCTGATACCTGGACCCGGAGCAGGAACAGGAGCAGGAACAGGAACAGGACTCGGAACAGGACTAGAAACAGGAACAGGACTAGAAACAGGAACAGAACCAGGAACAGGAACAGGACTCGGAACAGGATCAAAGCAGGATCAGGAAAAGGTTAAGTGGGTTACGTTAGGTTAAGTGGGGGATAATTTAGAGTTCGATTAAGTTACAGTAGACTTGAGGGAAGGTAGAACTATGTCCCGTAGACTTGACGACCCAACGAAGCAAACATACCCGGCACTGAACTCTCCACCTTCATTACCTCAGCTGTAAAGTCAGGTACCTATTCACTTGTGAGGGTAAGAGCCAGGTTAACCCGAACGGAGCCAGCGAGCCTTAGATCGAGACTAACCCTACAGTATATCATCCCAGCCGCCTTTACCTGTATAAAGGCACTATAGATACATATGGATTACCAAGTGAAAGTAGTGTATCATTGGCTACCAGCTCAGATTAACCCGTCAGAGTGATTAACTAATAACAGCAGAGCGTTAATCTACAGGTGGTAGTCCGGATTAACCAATCAGAACAGTCGCTGGGAACACGAAGCTTAACAACAGGTATCCCTTAACGTCATAATAACCCCTCCCTTCCACTTCTCCCTACGTCCCCTCCTATCCGCTCCCCTCCCCTCTCTTCCCTCCCCTCCTATCCGCTCCCCTCCCCTCTCTTCCGTCCCCTCCTATCCTGTCTTCTAAATTCAACCTTTTCCTACACCTTCCTTCATCCATCTTACTCCCTCTACCTCTCCCCTTCCTCCCCCAGCCCTTTTTCTCAACCCCTCTTCCCTATCTTCCTCTCCACCACTTGTTCCTCTCCTACCATTCTTTCATTATTTACCCCCCCCCCCTTTCCTTCCCTTCCTTTCTTTTCCTATTCCCATTTTTTCCCTAAATTTGTTTCCCTTCGTCTTATTTCTTTTCCTCCCCCAAAAAGACAAAAACAACAGCGGTGTCCCAGGAAGAATGAACCTCGGTTGAATTATGTAGAATGGACAACAAAGATGATGATATGGGAGGTGAGAGCTGGAGGTTTGTGTGAGAAATGAGAAATGTGTTGGCTGAGGAAGCAGGTGTGAAAGGTGGAGGGATGTGTGAAATATGGAGGGATGTGTGAAAGGTGGATGGTCATGTGAGAGGTGGTGGAAGGTCGTTTGAGTGGTGGAGGGGTGTGTGAAAGGTGGAGGTATCGTTTGAGTGGTGTGAGGGGTGTGTGAAAGGTGGAGGTGTCGTTTGAGTGGTGTGAGGGGGCTGTATGAGATGTGTGATAGGGGAGTAAGATTGGAGAAGGGCTGCGTGAGAGGGATCTGAAAGATGTGAGAGGTAGAGAGTAGTGTGAGTTAAAGATTCCCTAATTGGTGTCCTTAAACCTTATGAAAGATATCAAGAGTGAATAGTTAGAATGAGGATGAGAATGAGGAATGAGGATGAGAAAGAGAATGAGGATGAGAAAGAGAGTGAGGAATGAGGCGTGAGAAAGAGAGTGAGGAATGAGGCGTGAGAAAAGAGACTGATAAATATCATGAAGGCGAGAGTAAGAGAAATACGCAAGAGAGTAATAGAGTAAAATGTGCTGTGTAACGGTGAGAGTGGAGTGAGAGGTGTGAGAGTGGAGTGGGAGTTGGCTAAGCATATGGGAGTGGAATGAGAAGTGGGTGAGAGGTGTGAGAGTGGAGTGAGAGGTATTGATGGGGGTGTTGGGGTACAGCTTTAAGGTAGATGGGAGCCTGCCCTCTGGGAGGTCGTCAGCTCTATAATCATGGCAGGTTATGTGCGAGGGAACTTGATATGTGAGATAATTACTAGATGAGGGAGGAAGGGAGGGCAGGTGAGGGAGGGAGGAAGGAAGGGAGGGCAGGTGAGGGAGGTAGGTAGGAAGGGAGGGCAGGTGAGGGAGGTAGGGCACAGCTTGTATTTAGTGGTGGAGTAACATTGAGAAGCTTGGACGGTCAATAGTAAGATTTAACACACACACACACACACACACACACACACACACACACACACACACACACACACACACACACACACACACACACACACACACCGTCGCCAAACAAGCCGAAGAAGAACTTTTATTCACCAGAGAAATTGGAGATACAGCAAGAGACTTTTTTCCTCTATTTTTATGACAAAGTTTGGTATTGGTATCCAGCAGTACATTGTAGTCGTTCACCAGGTCTCACTGACATACAGATGAAACTCTGGTTAAAGAAAGTAACGAGAGACACGAGGCTTGTGTTGCAGGTCACAGGTGGAGGCAGAAGGAACAAAATTGAATATCTGATCACCACCTGAAACCGTGAAGCTTCAAGTAGATATATCACCTTCTCACTCGTGTTATATAGAGGCGATGATACACATGTTATAGTGAGTGGATTGTTGACTCTTCCTTTTATGTAGTTGTAATTTATATATTGAAATTCTTATAACATTTCATATATATAGATGCACAAATTAGACGTTATGGTTAAGCCAATATTTATTTATAGTAACCACAATTAATTTACGTTGTAGAAAAACTTAAAGGTGGAGCGAGCAGCCCCCTGATGAAGTGTACGAGTGTGTGTTGATCTGGGGAGAGAGAGAGAGAGAGAGAGAGAGAGAGAGAGAGAGAGAGAGAGAAAAGAGAGAGAGAGAGAGAGAGATATCAACAAACTCTAGTTGATCCAGATTTTAGATGGGCAGCTCAGAGAGAAATAATGAATGAAAAAAAAAGAAAGAATGAATAAATTAACGAATGAATGAACCAGGATTAATACACACCTAACTTGATGATCACAGGTAAACAGACAGTTGTTGACTCTTGGGTTTAAGCGACTCCCAGGTGAGAAGATAAATATTTAACACGATAACATCTGGAGGTATCGATCACTATTTAATGTGATATATGACTTTCCTCCTGCAACTCTCTCTAGTGAGTGAGTGTGTGTGTGTGTGTGTGTGTGTGTGTGTGTGTGTGTGTGTGTGTGTGTGTACTACCTGCAATATTCAAATCTGAGTTATCTGCAGGTGAGGAGACTCTAATGGGACAGCAGAAGGGGTACTAATATATGTAAAGGTAGTAGTAAGGTGGTGTCTAGCTCTCTCTCACCTCTCACACAGCTCTCACATATCCTTCCACCTCACACACGACCCTCTCCACCTCACACACGACCCTCTCCACCTCTCACACGACCCTCTCCACCTCACACACGACCCTCTCCACCTCTCACACGATCCTCTCCACCTCTCACACGATCCTCTCCACCTCTCACACGACCCTCTCCACCACACACACGACCCTCTCCACCTCTCACACGACCCTCTCCACCTCACACACGACCCTCTCCACCTCATACCCGACCCTCTCCACCTCATACCCGACCCTCTCCACCTCTCACACGACCCTCTCCACCTCACACACGACCCTCTCCACCTCTCACACGACCCTCTCCACCTCATACCCGACTCTCTCCACCTCTCACACGACCCTCTCCACCTCTCACCCGACCCTCTCCACCTCTCACACGACCCTCTCCACCTCTCACCCTCTCACCCAGCAGGCGTTGTTCACTCCTAATTCAACCACGGCTCATTCTTCTTGGCCCACCTCGTTTTATTTACCTTTTTGAGGGGAGAGAAACAAAAGGGTTGGAGGGAAGGAAGAATAAAAAAAAAATGGAACGGAGGGGCTTTGAAGGATGGAGGTGGAAGGGGAGTGGGTTAAGGAAATGAGGGAAAGGGGGATGAGAGAGAAGAATGAGGTATAGATTTGAGAATAAATGAGGATAATAGGGGGTGAAAGAGGATAATAGTGAGGGTATAGTAGAAGAAATATAAGGGAAACATGAAAGAAGGAACAGGATGGGATAGAAGTATTAAAAGCAGGAGGTGGAGGATGGGGAGGGTGAGAGAAAGTTAGGGATGAGAGGAAACAAGTAATAAACAATGGAATGGATGGGAGAGGAAATTTGTGGGGAGTGATGAGGTTAAAAAATGGAATAGAAAAATATAATGAAGGTGAGGGGGAGAAGGATAGATGAGATAAAGGAGTAACATGAATACGAAAGGGGTATGGAAGAGGAGAGGCAGTGAAGGGGTGGTAGAGAGGAGAGGCAGTGAAGGGGTGGTAGTTAGAAGAAGGAAGTGAAGAGGAGAAAGTGAAGAGAAGGCAGTGATGGTTAGAAGCAGTGAGGGAAAACAGTGAAAGGGGTAGGTAGTGAGGAGGAAGAGTCAACACCTGGTCAAAATATATAACGAAGGTCATTTATATAGCATGATTACTATGACGTTAAGTGACACCTGTTGTTAAGCTTCATGTTCCAGCGACTGTTCTGATTGGTTCATCCGGACTACCACCTGTAGATTAACGCGCTGTTGGTAAACACTCTGAATGGGTAATCTGTGCTGGTAGTTAATGGTATAACGGTATTTATTGTAATTTATCTGATTGGTTAATTAACACCGTAACCCACACCTGTATCTAACCAGATTTAACCTTATCTAATCACATCTATGCTTAAATAAACATAGCTGACCTTAGCTACCCATAACTATCATTAACTATGTAATTATATCTAGCCTTCATTACCCATATCTAACCAAATGGTCCCCAATGTACACTATCCTAACCAAATCGTCCCCAATGTACACTATCCTAACCAAATCGTCCCCAATGTACACTATCCTAACCAAATCGTCCCCAATGTACACTATCCTAATCAAATCGTCCCCAATGTACACTATCCTAACCAGATATTCCTCTAATTTAACCTAACCAATTCCCAAACACCTGGTCTTAACCACCTCGTAATTCACCTGGGCAACTGATTATAGGTAATACAGTGCTATAGTGACATGTTCCCTATTGTTGACAACTACATAACTGTCTGGTTAAGCTCCTTATTGATATGGGAATGAGATCTGTTTATGTAGGGACGTGGGTGGGTGGTATGTGAGGGGGGGTGGGCTGGGTGGGAGGAATATCGCCAGCATGAGCAATTATCTGCGTCTGGCATTCTCCTCCACCTCGTAATTACTAATCCGGATTGTGTGTGTAAATGTGATGTATAGTAACACACACACACACACACACACACACACACACTGAGCTTCACTCTTACTAAATTAATTAATAAGTTAAAGGTGTTTTAAACTGATATTAATGCCTGTTATATTATTGAACGTTTAGAAGATGTGAAAAGTCTATGAATATATTTTTCGAGGAACGATATTTTTTCTTTCTTTTTTTCTGTCGTGTAAGAATATGAGAGAGAGAGAGAGAGAGAGAGAGAGAGAGAGAGAGAGAGAGAGAGAGAGAGAGAGAGAGAGAGAGAGAGAGAGCCAATTAAGACACTTCTGTATTCTAAATATCCTTAAAATAAAAGAAATCTAAATGCAGACCAGAAATACTGAAGACAAGGAGTAAAATGCTTCGACCACAAACTTTCTCTACTTGTTAAACTTACCTGTAACACCTGAGACCAACACAAACACGTGTATTTCACAGCTGACTGGAGCACAACACAGTGTTCTATCCACCACACGAGGGAAAACAAAAGAAAAGCATTACACACACACACAGACCATTTTGAAGACTATATAACATTAAGACGAAAACTACATCACAATAAACTTATAATTTTACTACACATTTCATTCTTCAATCTTGACCTTTAATGACAAAAGTAAAACATTGTCATAAAAAAATAGTTACACTCATCAGAGGTCGTTAACGGTGGCTCCTTAACTACTGGTCATTAAGGGTCGTTGGGTAAGTTAACTAGCACGGTAATTACACCAAAAAGTAGGCCAAGATTCCCAGAATTTGGTTTTATTTTTAGTTTGAGTTTAGTCTTTAAAGGTTAAACTTACTCAAAATACAGCGTTATGTAGCGACAGATGAGTTGAGTCTTCCTGCTGGGGTAGTGAGATGTCGATTGACTCTCTGCCTCACCTACCCGTAGATGATGCTTATTATTATTATTATTATTATTATTATTACTGTATTATCATTATGATTATTAGTTGTAATATTATTTCTCGTACTAATAATACTAAATGATTTTCACTGTAATCAATGCTATCATTATCATATAGATATGAAATGCTGCTAAATTAAAATTTCATAATTGTTATCATTATCGCTTTCATAGCAGCAATATCAAATTATATGATTATATACTTTAGGTAATTGTTTTTGTTGGGTGTATGACTACAGTAGATAAGCTTTAGTCTTGAGAGCTGTTGTTACCTACACAGTGAACGGGGATAATAGTGAGCACGATGAATGGGCGTGTTAAACCATATTTGTTAGCCAGAACTGTTTATCGATCATCCTCGTATTTACCTCGTCTTTCAGGCTCGCTCCATAACTTCTCAACGACTGAAGGAATATCAATGAAACATAATACTAGAATTTGTAAATGGAAGTTGAAGTTGTCGTATACTCTATTCAGGACGACCGTCTCTTGAATGTCATCAATATTTACAGGAGTACCTTGTGTGTAGTGTAGTGTAGTGTCCTGAAAGAAGTATATCTTGAAAACTACGAAAACTGTACCCAAAAAAATGCATACAGATTCAAGACCCTTACAGACCAATACGTCAGAATGAAATGGAGTCCTTCCTTCACCTCGACTCACAATTATTGAAACATTAAGAGAATATTAAAAAAAAGAACTTTATGTCACGTATATGTAGTTCCTTGTACCACTTCTCCATCCTGAACTCGAGAGGTAATCGAATGTTTTATGACTTGCCAATATAAGCATAACACCTCGAAGCTTTTAGCGTTATAGCTTCGTTTACTTAGACTGGTCGACGGAGTGCAATCTTCCCGTGTGGTATGCTGGACTCTCTCACCACCTCGCTCACACTCAGACAGACAGACAGACAGACAAGATTAAAAAGGCCAAAACCCATAAGTAGGTGGAACATGTCCCCCCCCACCCCCAGTTGTTATTTGTTGATGAGAGACTAAAAAAAAATTGTAGTGAGGCCATACAAAGATTTACTATGGTTGTGGGGAGTAAATGGACATACGTGAAGACATTTGTCGATAAGAAAATCACATTGTAAATTAAGACGACGAAAAATCGGAGGAAGATGTAGGTATTCTTGTTAACCGAAAATTAGATAGATATGCAAAGGGGGAATTGAGTAGTATCGGCAGAGTTCAGTATGACAAGACTAATTAACTTTGTAACAATTTAGGCTCACATGAGGATTAGGTTTTAAAAAAATATTGATGACAAATTTTAAGAAGAAAATAAGTGAAATTCTACCGAGGATTTTATTTAACCTTAGGATAATGAAATAATTAGTTATTAATTAGATCATATTCTGTTTCAAGGAAAATTGATGAATTCGGGAAGCCAAAGCAGAGACTTCCTCAGGTAAAGGTGTGGGTCAGACCGAGTCCCTGTAATGAGTTTAGTGAGGCTAAACCTTAAGAAATTAGAAAGAAGAAAGTTAGATGAAATGAAATGTGATTTAGGAAAGGTGAAAACAGAGGCACGTGGAGAATTTACGAGTAAAACCACAAATACACGCAGCAGCAGCAGCCCCACTCCTTCCACCCCTCTCCCACTCCTTTCACCCCCTCTCCTTCCACCCCCCTCCTTCCACCCCCCTCCCCCTCTCCGTTGACCTCCTCTTCCTCTCCTTCTACCTTTCTCCCTCTCATAACACCCTTACCCCTCTCCACTCCCCCTTTCATAACACTTCTAACCCTCTCCACTCCTCCCACTCTCTTCCACCTCCTCCCCTCTCACCTCTCCCACCTCGCCTCTCATCCCTACCCCTCTCTTTCAACCCTTCCTCCTCTTCTTCCACGCTGAAAACCTTCTCCTTCCATCTTCTCCCATTTCCTTCCATCCCAACCTCTCTTATTCCACCTCCTTCCCCTCTCCTTCCACTATTCCCTCTTTCCTTCCACCTCCACCTCATCTTCTTCGGCCTCCTCTCTCTCATATCTCCCCTGTCCTTCCACCTCCTCCCCACTCCCATCCCTCCCACTCTCCTTCCACCCCCTGCCCGTCTCCTTCCACCCTTCCCCATCTGCCCCCAGCCCTGCCCCTTTCCTTCCACCTCTCCCCCACTCCTCCCCCCTCTCCGTCCCCCTCTTATAACACGCCTACCCCTCTCCACTCCTCCCTCTCACCTCCACCTTCTCCCCCTATCCCATCCCTCCCCCTCTCCATCCACCTCTCCCCTTCGCCTTCCACCCCACCCGTTCTCCAACCACCTCCCCTCCCTCCCCTCTTCATTGACCCCTCTCCTTCCACCTCGTCTCCCTCTCCCATCCCTCCCACTCTTCTTCCACCTCCTATCTTTCCACCCGTATCCTACCTACCCCCTCTCCTTCCACGCCTCTTCTCGTCTTTCCACCCCTCCTTCCCCCCTCTCCTTCGACCCCCTCCTTCCACCTCCTACTCCTCTCCTCCCATCCCTCACCCTCTCCTTCAACCCCTCCCCCTCTCCTTCCACCCCTCCTCCCCTCTCCTTCGACCCCCCTCCTTCCACCTCCTACTCCTTTCCTCCCACCCCTTCCCCTATCCTTTCTCCCCTATCCTCCTCCCTCCATCCCATCCCTTGAAGAAAGGGTCAACTCCCAATCAGTCCACCCCCCCCCCCCCAGCCTAATAACCTGTACAGTGTCTTAGCTCTCGTTAGGCTAAAACAAATCTGTTTTGATCACTGTACATTATTTAATGAGAAAGTGTTGTTCTCTTGGTAATTTGTTGTTTATCTTACCCATTTCTTAAAACTCTCGAGTATCTCAGGTTGTCACGGGTTCATGGCTGTTCCTGATCCCATACTTAATTTCATGGACTTTTTCTGTTGGTTTTTGTGTTCGCTATCTAGCTCCTGTAATGTTTTAATTCCAGCTGTCATATGATGTGTTAATCCGTTTGTGAATCATCGCCATTGTCCACTTATCGCATTATCATGATTATGTAGTGTTTGGAGGTCGCCGCCGAGGGAAATAATCATAACAAATACCTCGGTCTCGTTTGCAGGTCGTCAGCTTGTTTGCTCGTCTCATCAACCTGGGTTCAGCTGAGAGTCCGTACACCTTGCATTATACCCCTTTTTAATATCGCACCTTCCAGCCCTACCTTAGATCCATAGTACATTGTACGTAGATAATCTGATCATACAATTTTGTTACCTTGTATTATTTTTAAAGTTTATTAGTTTAGCTACGGTAGTTTATTTGACTCCTGTGGTAGAGCCGGTGACAGCGAGGCGCCACACAGTACATTAGCTCTTCACTCGTCCAGGTGTCTGGTGGTCACTGCTGGTAAGGTTGGACCTCTTTTTTCCTAGGTTACCTGTAGGAGTGAGAGATCTAAGCCTTTATTATTTCTAGCACGTAGGCAGGAGTGTTTAATTTGTGACTTATGTGTATATTTAGAGTATTATTATGTATCGTGTTTACAGTATGTTTACACTCGCCATAGATTAGAAGTACGTAACCTGTCCCTCCACTCTTTGTTACTTTATCCTCTGGCCATTGATTAAGGAATGCTCTGGTCATAAGAGAGTAAGGAGGGGGAGACCAATAAGGACTGAGGAGCACTCTGTAGGTTATAACTGGCTGCGACACTTACCACGACGTCTGCCTTCAGCACTTTATATAAGTTAGTACTGTAGTGTATTTATCACCTAATAAATACCACTGCTGTTGTGGATTTATCAGCACTTGACGATATCGTATTGTAGAGTGAGGAAAAGGCGAAGTCCCGTGTATCGAGGTTCTACTGTGTCAATTAATCAGTCCCACTCGTATTGTCCCATCACTCCTTTCACCATACAATAAGGTTTTATTCATGTGTTGTATTGCAGGGGAGAGGATGGAACGCTAGAGACGGCCACACCTGTTCCCCATCCCAAAGAAATGCCAGGTACCAGACAGTCGTTACTGCCAGTCAGCCCAAGTGAGTTGTAGTAAAGTCATAGATATTGAGTAACTGTGAATCTCTTCTGGTGATCATTATACCCCTCCCTCCCTCCCACAGCCCCACTGCTTATTTCACCTGGTGACTAAACACCTTATCACTACCTGGTTAGGTTAGTATTAGGATATGACGAATGGTCGGCGGCGCATTATCATTGGCTGGGCCTGACACTGATATTCTCCATTACAGCTGGTGATGTGACGGGCTGACCTCTCGGAGCGGGCCGATGGACCGGAAAGTGCAGCGAGTGTTGGCTGGCACCCCTCTTTCCCTCCTTCCAAAACTACTCCACCCTCTCTCCTTCCCAAACTCCCCCCCTCTCCTCCTCCTTCCCCCCCCCTCTCCTCCTCCTTCCCCCCCTCTCCTCCTCCTTCCCCCCCTCTCCTCCTCCTTCCCCCCCTCTCCTCCTCCTTCCCCCCTCTCCTCCTCCCCTCTCCTCCTCCCCTCTCCTCCTCCTTCCCCCCTCTCCTCTCCCCCTCTCCTTCCCCCCTCTCCTCCTCCTTCCCCCCTCTCCTCCTCCTTCCCCCCTCTCCTCCTCCTTCCCCCCTCTCCTCCTTCCCCCCTCTCCTCCTCCCCCCTCTCCTCCTCCTTCCCCCATCTCCTCCTCCCCCCTCTCCTCCTCCTTCCCCCCTGTCCTCCTCTCCTCCTTCCCCCCTCTCCTCCCCCCCCTCTCCTCCTTCCCCCCTCTCCTCCCCCTCTCCTCCTCCTTCCCCCCTCTCCTCCCCCTCTCCTCCTCCTCCTCTCCTCCTCCTCCCCCTCTCCTCCTCCTCCCCCTCTCCTCTTCCTCCCTCTTCTCCTCCTCCCCCTCTCCTCCTCCATCCCACCTCCTCCTCCCCACTCCTCCTCCTCTCCCCTCCTCCTCTCCCCTCCTCCTCCTTCCCCTCTCCACCTCCCCCTCTCCCCCTTCCCTCCCCTCTCTCCACCTCCCCCTCCCCCCTCTCCACCTCCCCCTAACCCTCTCCTCTTCCTTCCCCTCTCCTCTTCCTTCCCCTACCCACCACCTCCTCCCTCCTCTCCTCCCCCTCTCCTTCCCCTCTCCTCCTCCTCCCCTTTCTCCCCCTCCTCCCCCTCCTCCCCCTCTCCCGTCTCCTCCTCCTCCTCTCCCCTCTCCTCCTCCTCCTCTCCCCTCTCCTCCTCCCTCTTCTCCCCCTCTCCTCCTCCTCCTTTCCCCCTCTACTCCTCCTATCCCCTCCTCCTCCCCCTCCTCCCCCTCCCCCTCCTCCTCCCCCCCTCCTTAAAAATAATACAAGGGAACAAAATTGTATGATTAGATTAGCTACGTACAATGGACTATGGATCTAAGGTAGAGCTGGAAGGTACGATATTAAAAAGGGGTATAATGCAAGGTGTACGGACTCTCAGCTGAACCCAGGTTGATGAGACGAGCAAACAAGCTGACGACCTGCAAACGAGACCGAGGTATTTGTTATGATTATTTCCCCCGGCGGCGACCTCCAAACACTACATAATCATGATAATGCGATAAGTGGACGATGATTCACAAACGGATTAACACATCATATGACAGCCGGAATTAAAACATTACAGGAGCTTAGATATCTAAACCTGTAAGTTTTATTCCGGCCGTCATATGATGTGTTAATCCGTTTGTGAATCATCGTCCACTTATCGCATTATCATGATTATGTAGTGTTTGGAGGTCGCCGCCGGGGGAAATAATCATAACAAATACCTCGGTCTCGTTTGCAGGTCGTCAGCTTGTTTGCTCGTCTCATCAACCTGGGTTCAGCTGAGAGTCCGTACACCTTGCATTATACCCCTTTTTAATATCGTACCTTCCAGCTCTACCTTAGATCCATAGTCCATTGTACGTAGCTAATCTAATCATACAATTTTGTTCCCTTGTATTATTTTTAAGGAGGGGGGGAGGAGGAGGGGGTGGGGGGTGGAGGGGGAGGAGGAGGGGATAGGAGGAGTAGAGGGGGAAAGGAGGAGGAGGAGAGGGGGAGAAGAGGGAGGAGGAGAGGGGAGAGGAGGAGGAGGAGAGGGGAGATGAGGAGGAGGAGACGGGAGAGGGGGAGGAGGGGGAGGAGGGGGAGAAAGGGGAGGAGGAGGAGAGGGGAAGGAGAGGGGGAGGAGAGGAGGGAGGAGGAGGTGGGTAGGGGAAGGAAGAGGAGTGGGGAAGGAAGAGGAGAGGGTTAGGGGGAGGTGGAGAGGGGGGAGGGGGAGGTGGAGAGAGGGGAGGGAAGGGGGAGAGGGGGAGGTGGAGAGGGGAAGGAGGAGGAGGGGAGAGGAGGAGGGGAGAGGAGGAGGAGTGGGGAGGAGGAGGTGGGAAGGAGGAGGAGAGGGGGAGGAGGAGAAGAGAGGAGGAAGAGGAGTGGGGGAGGAGGAGGAGACGTGGAGGAGGAGGAGAGGAGGAGGAGGAGAGGGGGAGGAGAGGGGGGAAGGAGGAGGAGAGGGGGAGGAGAGGGGGGAAGGAGGAGGAGAGGGGGAGGAGAGGGGGGAAGGAGGAGAGGAGGACAGGGGGGAAGGAGGAGGAGAGGGGGGAGGAGGAGTTGGGGGAAGGAGGAGGAGAGGGGGGAGGAGGAGAGGGGGGAAGGAGGAGAGGGGGGAAGGAGGAGGAGAGGGGGGAAGGAGGAGGAGAGGGGGGAAGGAGGAGGAGAGGGGGGAAGGAGAGGGGAGGAGGAGAGGGGGGAAGGAGGAGGAGAGGGGAGGAGGAGAGGGGAGGAGGAGAGGGGGGAAGGAGGAGGAGAGGGGGGGAAGGAGGAGGAGAGGGGGGGAAGGAGGAGGAGAGGGGGGGAAGGAGGAGGAGAGGGGGGGGGAAGGAGGAGGAGAGGGGGGGAGTTTGGGAAGGAGAGAGGGTGGAGTAGTTTTGGAAGGAGGGAAAGAGGGGTGCCAGCCAACACTCGCTGCACTTTCCGGTCCATCGGCCCGCTCCGAGAGGTCAGCCCGTCACATCACCAGCTGTAATGGAGAATATCAGTGTCAGGCCCAGCCAATGATAATGCGCCGCCGACCATTCGTCATATCCTAATACTAACCTAACCAGGTAGTGATAAGGTGTTTAGTCACCAGGTGAAATAAGCAGTGGGGCTGTGGGAGGGAGGGAGGGGTATAATGATCACCAGAAGAGATTCACAGTTACTCAATATCTATGACTTTACTACAACTCACTTGGGCTGACTGGCAGTAACGACTGTCTGGTACCCGGCATTTCTTTGGGATGGGGAACAGGTGTGGCCGTCTCTAGCGTTCCATCCTCTCCCCTGCAATACAACACATGAATAAAACCTTATTGTATGGTGAAAGGAGTGATGGGACAATACGAGTGGGACTGATTAATTGACACAGTAGAACCTCGATACACGGGACTTCGCCTTTTCCTCACTCTACAATACGATATCGTCAAGTGCTGATAAATCCACAACAGCAGTGGTATTTATTAGGTGAGTAATACACTACAGTACTAACTTATATAAAGTGCTGAAGGCAGACGTCGTGGTAAGTGTCGCAGCCAGTTATAACCTACAGAGTGCTCCTCAGTCCTTATTGGTCTCCCCCTCCTTACTCTCTTATGACCAGAGCATTCCTTAATCAATGGCCAGAGGATAAAGTAACAAAGAGTGGAGGGACAGGTTACGTACTTCTAATCTATGGCGAGTGTAAACATACTGTAAACACGATACATAATAATACTCTAAATATACACATAAGTCACAAATTAAACACTCCTGCCTACGTGCTAGAAATATTAAAGGCTTAGATCTCTCACTCCTACAGATAACCTAGGAAAAAAGAGGTCCAACCTTACCAGCAGTGACCACCAGACACCTGGACGAGTGAAGAGCTAATGTACTGTGTGGCGCCTCGCTATCACCGGCTCTACCACAGGAGTCAAATAAACTACCGTAGCTAAACTAATATAAACTTTAAAAATAATACAAGGGAACAAAATTGTATGATTAGATTAGCTACGTACAATGGACTATGGATCTAAGGTAGGGCTGGAAGGTACGATATTAAAAAGGGGTATAATGCAAGGTGTACGGACTCTCAGCTGAACCCAGGTTGATGAGACGAGCAAACAAGCTGACGACCTGCAAACGAGACCGAGGTATTTGTTATGATTATTTCCCCCGGCGGCGACCTCCAAACATTACATAATCATGATAATGCGATAAGTGGACAATGGCGATGATTCACAAACGGATTAACACATCATATGACAGCTGGAATTAAAACATTACAGGAGCTAGATAGGGAACACAAAAACCAACAGAAAAAGTCCATGAAATTAAGTATGGGATCAGGAAGAGCCATGAACCCGTGACAACCTGAGATACTCGAGAGTTTTAAGAAATGGGTAAAATAAACAACAAATTACCAAGAGAACAACACTTTCTCATTAAATAATGTACAGTGATCAAAACAGATTTGTGTAGGCCGAACGAGAGCTAAGACACTGTACAGGTTATTAGGCTGGGGGGGGGGGGTGGGTGGACTGATTGGGAGTTGACCCTTTCTTCAAGGGATGGGATGGAGGGAGGAGGATAGGGGAGAAAGGATAGGGGAAGGGGTGGGAGGCAAGGAGTAGGAGGTGGAAGGAGGGGGGTCGAAGGAGAGGGGAGGAGGGGTGGAAGGAGAGGGGGAGGGGTTGAAGGAGAGGGTGAGGGATGGGAGGAGAGGAGTAGGAGGTGGAAGGAGGGGGTCGAAGGAGAGGGGGGAAGGAGGGGTGGAAAGACGAGAAGAGGCGTGGAAGGAGAGGGGGTAGGTAGGATACGGGTGGAAAGATAGGAGGTGGAAGAAGAGTGGGAGGGATGGGAGAGGGAGACGAGGTGGAAGGAGAGGGGTCTATGAAGAGGGGAGGGAGGGGAGGTGGTTGGAGAACGGGTGGGGTGGAAGGCGAAGGGGAGAGGTGGATGGAGAGGGGGAGGGATGGGATAGGGGGAGAAGGTGGAGGTGAGAGGGAGGAGTGGAGAGGGGTAGGCGTGTTATAAGAGGGGGACGGAGAGGGGGGAGGAGTGGGGGAGAGGTGGAAGGAAAGGGGCAGGGCTGGGGGCAGATGGGGAAGGGTGGAAGGAGACGGGCAGGGGGTGGAAGGAGAGTGGGAGGGATGGGAGTGGGGAGGAGGTGGAAGGACAGGGGAGATATGAGAGAGAGGAGGCCGAAGAAGATGAGGTGGAGGTGGAAGGAAAGAGGGAATAGTGGAAGGAGAGGGGAAGGAGGTGGAATAAGAGAGGTTGGGATGGAAGGAAATGGGAGAAGATGGAAGGAGAAGGTTTTCAGCGTGGAAGAAGAGGAGGAAGGGTTGAAAGAGAGGGGTAGGGATGAGAGGCGAGGTGGGAGAGGTGAGAGGGGAGGAGGTCGAAGAGAGTGGGAGGAGTGGAGAGGGTTAGAAGTGTTATGAAAGGGGGAGTGGAGAGGGGTAAGGGTGTTATGAGAGGGAGAAAGGTAGAAGGAGAGGAAGAGGAGGTCAACGGAGAGGGGGAGGGGGGTGGAAGGAGGGGGTTGGAAGGAGAGGGGGTGAAAGGAGTGGGAGAGGGGTGGAAGGAGTGGGGCTGCTGCTGCTGCGTGTATTTGTGGTTTTACTCGTAAATTCTCCACGTGCCTCTGTTTTCACCTTTCCTAAATCACATTTCATTTCATCTAACTTTCTTCTTTCTAATTTCTTAAGGTTTAGCCTCACTAAACTCATTACAGGGACTCGGTCTGACCCACACCTTTACCTGAGGAAGTCTCTGCTTTGGCTTCCCGAATTCATCAATTTTCCTTGAAACAGAATATGATCTAATTAATAACTAATTATTTCATTATCCTAAGGTTAAATAAAATCCTCGGTAGAATTTCACTTATTTTCTTCTTAAAATTTGTCATCAATATTTTTTTAAAACCTAATCCTCATGTGAGCCTAAATTGTTACAAAGTTAATTAGTCTTGTCATACTGAACTCTGCCGATACTACTCAATTCCCCCTTTGCATATCTATCTAATTTTCGGTTAACAAGAATACCTACATCTTCCTCCGATTTTTCGTCGTCTTAATTTACAATGTGATTTTCTTATCGACAAATGTCTTCACGTATGTCCATTTACTCCCCACAACCATAGTAAATCTTTGTATGGCCTCACTACAATTTTTTTTTAGTCTCTCATCAACAAATAACAACTGGGGGTGGGGGGGGGGGAGGGACATGTTCCACCTACTTATGGGTTTTGGCCTTTTTAATCTTGTCTGTCTGTCTGTCTGTCTGAGTGTGAGCGAGGTGGTGAGAGAGTCCAGCATACCACACGGGAAGATTGCACTCCGTCGACCAGTCTAAGTAAACGAACCTATAACGCTAAAAGCTTCGAGGTGTTATGCTTATATTGGCAAGTCATAAAACATTCGATTACCTCTCGAGTTCAGGATGGAGAAGTGGTACAAGGAACTACATATACGTGACATAAAGTTCTTTTTTTTAATATTCTCTTAATGTTTCAATAATTGTGAGTCGAGGTGAAGGAAGGACTCCATTTCATTCTGACGTATTGGTCTGTAAGGGTCTTGAATCTGTATGCATTTTTTTGGGTACAGTTTTCGTAGTTTTCAAGATATACTTCTTTCAGGACACTACACTACACTACACACAAGGTACTCCTGTAAATATTGATGACATTCAAGAGACGGTCGTCCTGAATAGAGTATACGACAACTTCAACTTCCATTTACAAATTCTAGTATTATGTTTCATTGATATTCCTTCAGTCGTTGAGAAGTTATGGAGCGAGCCTGAAAGACGAGGTAAATACGAGGATGATCGATAAACAGTTCTGGCTAACAAATATGGTTTAACACGCCCATTCATCGTGCTCACTATTATCCCCGTTCACTGTGTAGGTAACAACAGCTCTCAAGACTAAAGCTTATCTACTGTAGTCATACACCCAACAAAAACAATTACCTAAAGTATATAATCATATAATTTGATATTGCTGCTATGAAAGCGATAATGATAACAATTATGAAATTTTAATTTAGCAGCATTTCATATCTATATGATAATGATAGCATTGATTACAGTGAAAATCATTTAGTATTATTAGTACGAGAAATAATATTACAACTAATAATCATAATGATAATACAGTAATAATAATAATAATAATAATAATAATAAGCATCATCTACGGGTAGGTGAGGCAGAGAGTCAATCGACATCTCACTACCCCAGCAGGAAGACTCAACTCATCTGTCGCTACATAACGCTGTATTTTGAGTAAGTTTAACCTTTAAAGACTAAACTCAAACTAAAAATAAAACCAAATTCTGGGAATCTTGGCCTACTTTTTGGTGTAATTACCGTGCTAGTTAACTTACCCAACGACCCTTAATGACCAGTAGTTAAGGAGCCACCGTTAACGACCTCTGATGAGTGTAACTATTTTTTTATGACAATGTTTTACTTTTGTCATTAAAGGTCAAGATTGAAGAATGAAATGTGTAGTAAAATTATATGTTTATTGTGATGTAGTTTTCGTCTTAATGTTATATAGTCTTCAAAATGGTCTGTGTGTGTGTGTAATGCTTTTCTTTTGTTTTCCCTCGTGTGGTGGATAGAACACTGTGTTGTGCTCCAGTCAGCTGTGAAATACACGTGTTTGTGTTGGTCTCAGGTGTTACAGGTAAGTTTAACAAGTAGAGAAAGTTTGTGGTCGAAGCATTTTACTCCTTGTCTTCAGTATTTCTGGTCTGCATTTAGATTTCTTTTATTTTAAGGATATTTAGAATACAGAAGTGTCTTAATTGGCTCTCTCTCTCTCTCTCTCTCTCTCTCTCTCTCTCTCTCTCTCTCTCTCTCTCTCTCTCTCTCTCTCTCTCTCATATTCTTACACGACAGAAAAAAAGAAAGAAAAAATATCGTTCCTCGAAAAATATATTCATAGTCTTTTCACATCTTCTAAACGTTCAATAATATAACAGGCATTAATATCAGTTTAAAACACCTTTAACTTATTAATTAATTTAGTAAGAGTGAAGCTCAGTGTGTGTGTGTGTGTGTGTGTGTGTGTGTGTTACTATACATCACATTTACACACACAATCCGGATTAGTAATTACGAGGTGGAGGAGAATGCCAGACGCAGATAATTGCTCATGCTGGCGATATTCCTCCCACCCAGCCCACCCCCCCTCACATACCACCCACCCACGTCCCTACATAAACAGATCTCATTCCCATATCAATAAGGAGCTTAACCAGACAGTTATGTAGTTGTCAACAATAGGGAACATGTCACTATAGCACTGTATTACCTATAATCAGTTGCCCAGGTGAATTACGAGGTGGTTAAGACCAGGTGTTTGGGAATTGGTTAGGTTAGTGTAGAGGAAGATCTGGTTAGGATAGTGTACATTGGGGACGATTTGATTAGGATAGTGTACATTGGGGACGATTTGGTTAGGATAGTGTACATTGGGGACGATTTGGTTAGGATAGTGTACATTGGGGACGATTTGGTTAGGATAGTGTACATTGGGGACCATTTGGTTAGATATGGGTAATGAAGGCTAGATATAATTACATAGTTAATGATAGTTATGGGTAGCTAAGGTCAGCTATGTTTATTTAAGCATAGATGTGATTAGATAAGGTTAAATCTGGTTAGATACAGGTGTGGGTTACGGTGTTAATTAACCAATCAGATAAATTACAATAAATACCGTTATACCATTAACTACCAGCACAGATTACCCATTCAGAGTGTTTACCAACAGCGCGTTAATCTACAGGTGGTAGTCCGGATGAACCAATCAGAACAGTCGCTGGAACATGAAGCTTAACAACAGGTGTCACTTAACGTCATAGTAATCATGCTATATAAATGACCTTCGTTATATATTTTGACCAGGTGTTGACTCTTCCTCCTCACTACCTACCCCTTTCACTGTTTTCCCTCACTGCTTCTAACCATCACTGCCTTCTCTTCACTTTCTCCTCTTCACTTCCTTCTTCTAACTACCACCCCTTCACTGCCTCTCCTCTCTACCACCCCTTCACTGCCTCTCCTCTTCCATACCCCTTTCGTATTCATGTTACTCCTTTATCTCATCTATCCTTCTCCCCCTCACCTTCATTATATTTTTCTATTCCATTTTTTAACCTCATCACTCCCCACAAATTTCCTCTCCCATCCATTCCATTGTTTATTACTTGTTTCCTCTCATCCCTAACTTTCTCTCACCCTCCCCATCCTCCACCTCCTGCTTTTAATACTTCTATCCCATCCTGTTCCTTCTTTCATGTTTCCCTTATATTTCTTCTACTATACCCTCACTATTATCCTCTTTCACCCCCTATTATCCTCATTTATTCTCAAATCTATACCTCATTCTTCTCTCTCATCCCCCTTTCCCTCATTTCCTTAACCCACTCCCCTTCCACCTCCATCCTTCAAAGCCCCTCCGTTCCATTTTTTTTTTATTCTTCCTTCCCTCCAACCCTTTTGTTTCTCTCCCCTCAAAAAGGTAAATAAAACGAGGTGGGCCAAGAAGAATGAGCCGTGGTTGAATTAGGAGTGAACAACGCCTGCTGGGTGAGAGGGTGAGAGGTGGAGAGGGTCGTGTGAGAGGTGGAGAGGGTCGGGTGAGAGGTGGAGAGGGTCGTGTGAGAGGTGGAGAGAGTCGGGTATGAGGTGGAGAGGGTCGTGTGAGAGGTGGAGAGGGTCGTGTGTGAGGTGGAGAGGGTCGTGTGAGAGGTGGAGAGGGTCGGGTATGAGGTGGAGAGGGTCGGGTATGAGGTGGAGAGGGTCGTGTGTGAGGTGGAGAGGGTCGTGTGAGAGGTGGAGAGGGTCGTGTGTGTGGTGGAGAGGATCGTGTGAGAGGTGGAGAGGATCGTGTGAGAGGTGGAGAGGATCGTGTGAGAGGTGGAGAGGGTCGTGTGTGAGGTGGAGAGGGTCGTGTGAGAGGTGGAGAGGGTCGTGTGTGTGGTGGAGAGGGTCGTGTGTGAGGTGGAAGGATATGTGAGAGCTGTGTGAGAGGTGAGAGAGAGCTAGACACCACCTTACTACTACCTTTACATATATTAGTACCCCTTCTGCTGTCCCATTAGAGTCTCCTCACCTGCAGATAACTCAGATTTGAATATTGCAGGTAGTACACACACACACACACACACACACACACACACACACACACACACACACACACTCACTCACTAGAGAGAGTTGCAGGAGGAAAGTCATATATCACATTAAATAGTGATCGATACCTCCAGATGTTATCGTGTTAAATATTTATCTTCTCACCTGGGAGTCGCTTAAACCCAAGAGTCAACAACTGTCTGTTTACCTGTGATCATCAAGTTAGGTGTGTATTAATCCTGGTTCATTCATTCGTTAATTTATTCATTCTTTCTTTTTTTTTCATTCATTATTTCTCTCTGAGCTGCCCATCTAAAATCTGGATCAACTAGAGTTTGTTGATATCTCTCTCTCTCTCTCTCTTTTTTTCTCTCTCTCTCTCTCTCTCTCTCTCTCTCTCTCTCTCTCTCCCCAGATCAACACACACTCGTACACTTCATCAGGGGGCTGCTCGCTCCACCTTTAAGTTTTTCTACAACGTAAATTAATTGTGGTTACTATAAATAAATATTGGCTTAACCATAACGTCTAATTTGTGCATCTATATATATGAAATGTTATAAGAATTTCAATATATAAATTACAACTACATAAAAGGAAGAGTCAACAATCCACTCACTATAACATGTGTATCATCGCCTCTATATAACACGAGTGAGAAGCTGATATATCTACTTGAAGCTTCACGGTTTCAGGTGGTGATCAGATATTCAATTTTGTTCCTTCTGCCTCCACCTGTGACCTGCAACACAAGCCTCGTGTCTCTCGTTACTTTCTTTAACCAGAGTTTCATCTGTATGTCAGTGAGACCTGGTGAACGACTACAATGTACTGCTGGATACCAATACCAAACTTTGTCATAAAAATAGAGGAAAAAAGTCTCTTGCTGTATCTCCAATTTCTCTGGTGAATAAAAGTTCTTCTTCGGCTTGTTTGGCGACGGTGTGTGTGTGTGTGTGTGTGTGTGTGTGTGTGTGTGTGTGTGTGTGTGTGTGTGTGTGTGTGTGTGTGTGT
This sequence comes from Homarus gammarus, assembly GCA_958450375.1. Lineage (NCBI taxonomy): Eukaryota > Metazoa > Arthropoda > Malacostraca > Decapoda > Nephropidae > Homarus > Homarus gammarus. The sequence continues at coordinate 1,880,774 of CAUDMG010002285.1, read as the reverse complement.
GTGTGTGTGTTAAATCTTACTATTGACCGTCCAAGCTTCTCAATGTTACTCCACCACTAAATACAAGCTGTGCCCTACCTCCCTCACCTGCCCTCCCTTCCTACCTACCTCCCTCACCTGCCCTCCCTTCCTTCCTCCCTCCCTCACCTGCCCTCCCTTCCTCCCTCACCTAGTAATTATCTCACATATCAAGTTCCCTCGCACATAACCTGCCATGATTATAGAGCTGACGACCTCCCAGAGGGCAGGCTCCCATCTACCTTAAAGCTGTACCCCAACACCCCATCAATACCTCTCACTCCACTCTCACACCTCTCACCCACTTCTCATTCCACTCCCATATGCTTAGCCAACTCCCACTCCACTCTCACACCTCTCACTCCACTCTCACCGTTACACAGCACATTTTACTCTATTACTCTCTTGCGTATTTCTCTTACTCTCGCCTTCATGATATTTATCAGTCTCTTTTCTCACGCCTCATTCCTCACTCTCTTTCTCACGCCTCATTCCTCACTCTCTTTCTCATCCTCATTCTCTTTCTCATCCTCATTCCTCATTCTCATCCTCATTCTAACTATTCACTCTTGATATCTTTCATAAGGTTTAAGGACACCAATTAGGGAATCTTTAACTCACACTACTCTCTACCTCTCACATCTTTCAGATCCCTCTCACGCAGCCCTTCTCCAATCTTACTCCCCTATCACACATCTCATACAGCCCCCTCACACCACTCAAACGACACCTCCACCTTTCACACACCCCTCACACCACTCAAACGATACCTCCACCTTTCACACACCCCTCCACCACTCAAACGACCTTCCACCACCTCTCACATGACCATCCACCTTTCACACATCCCTCCATATTTCACACATCCCTCCACCTTTCACACCTGCTTCCTCAGCCAACACATTTCTCATTTCTCACACAAACCTCCAGCTCTCACCTCCCATATCATCATCTTTGTTGTCCATTCTACATAATTCAACCGAGGTTCATTCTTCCTGGGACACCGCTGTTGTTTTTGTCTTTTTGGGGGAGGAAAAGAAATAAGACGAAGGGAAACAAATTTAGGGAAAAAATGGGAATAGGAAAAGAAAGGAAGGGAAGGAAAGGGGGGGGGGGTAAATAATGAAAGAATGGTAGGAGAGGAACAAGTGGTGGAGAGGAAGATAGGGAAGAGGGGTTGAGAAAAAGGGCTGGGGGAGGAAGGGGAGAGGTAGAGGGAGTAAGATGGATGAAGGAAGGTGTAGGAAAAGGTTGAATTTAGAAGACAGGATAGGAGGGGACGGAAGAGAGGGGAGGGGAGCGGATAGGAGGGGAGGGAAGAGAGGGGAGGGGAGCGGATAGGAGGGGACGTAGGGAGAAGTGGAAGGGAGGGGTTATTATGACGTTAAGGGATACCTGTTGTTAAGCTTCGTGTTCCCAGCGACTGTTCTGATTGGTTAATCCGGACTACCACCTGTAGATTAACGCTCTGCTGTTATTAGTTAATCACTCTGACGGGTTAATCTGAGCTGGTAGCCAATGATACACTACTTTCACTTGGTAATCCATATGTATCTATAGTGCCTTTATACAGGTAAAGGCGGCTGGGATGATATACTGTAGGGTTAGTCTCGATCTAAGGCTCGCTGGCTCCGTTCGGGTTAACCTGGCTCTTACCCTCACAAGTGAATAGGTACCTGACTTTACAGCTGAGGTAATGAAGGTGGAGAGTTCAGTGCCGGGTATGTTTGCTTCGTTGGGTCGTCAAGTCTACGGGACATAGTTTCTACCTTCCCTCAAGTCTACTGTAACTTAATCGAACTCTAAATTATCCCCCACTTAACCTAACGTAACCCACTTAACCTTTTCCTGATCCTGCTTTGATCCTGTTCCGAGTCCTGTTCCTGTTCCTGGTTCTGTTCCTGTTTCTAGTCCTGTTCCTGTTTCTAGTCCTGTTCCGAGTCCTGTTCCTGTTCCTGCTCCTGTTCCTGCTCCGGGTCCAGGTATCAGGCTCACCTCCCCAACAATAACTTTGCTCTTAACTCCACTTCACTCTCCATCTCGTCCGGGTCACCTCGGCTGGTGTAATATAAATAATTTGCAATTCTGTTTTTCTTAACAAGAGTTTCCGCTGACGAAAGAGTCCCATTTACATAATTCGTGCAAATAATACACACACGTACGTACATAACAGCAGACACACACGAACATTACATTGAACGTTAAATGCACACACGACTGATGTACTGTCTCAAACTCACGCACCTGTATACTTACACGTCCACACACACACACACACACACACACACACACACACTTACACATTTAAATGCATGTATGTGTGTGTGTGTGTGTGTTTGATGTATGAACAGTACGAGTGGATTTCTATGAACGTACTGTACAGAATATACGAACACATTGTAAGCCTCGAGAGTAATGAATTAAAAGTAACTTAGGGTAAAACTGTTACACTTGTGGGTCATAAAGTTTCTGGTGAAGTGTAAATAGGTCGAGGGTTGTGGCCTTGGCCCTCCCTCATGAATACTAATGACCCATGGGAGACATGCCCTATACGACGCCTTCCTCCCCCCCACCACACGCCTGTTCTCCCCCCACCACACGCCTGTTCTCCCCCCACCACACGCCTGTTCTTCCCCCACCACACGCCTGTTCTCCCCCCACCACACGCCTGTTCTACCCCCACCACACGCCTGTTCTACCCCCACCACACGCCTGTTCTACCCCCACCACACGCCTGTTCTACCCCCACCACACGCCTGTTCGCCCCCCACCACACGCCTGTTCTACCCCCACCACACGCCTGTTCTCCCCCCACCACACGCCTGTTCTTCCCCCACCACACGCCTGTTCTTCCCCCACCACACGCCTGTTCTACCCCCACCACACGCCTGTTCTCCCCCCACCACACGCCTGTTCTACCCCCACCACACGCCTGTTCTACCCCCACCACACGCCTGTTCTCCCCCCACCACACGCCTGTTCTCCCCCCACCACACGCCTGTTCTCCCCCCACCACACGCCTGTTCTCCCCCCACCACACGCCTGTTCTACCCCCACCACACGCCTGTTCTCCCCCCACCACACGCCTGTTCTACCCCCACCACACGCCTGTTCTCCCCCCACCACACGCCTGTTCTCCCGCCACCACACGCCTGTTCTCCCCCCACCACACGCCACATTCCATCTCCGTGCCATACATCTTCTCCCCCTCTTCTTCCTCCCTGAACAGTCTCATCCACATCATCCACCTCTTATTTTTTTCTCCTCTTTGCCATCCATCTCCTCTTCCTTCTTCTACATACCTTCCACTCCATACCTTCCTCCTCCTCCCCCCTCTCTTCTTCTTCTTCTTCCTCCTCCTCCACGTATTCCACATTTCCTTCCATTTGTCCTCAGCGTCCCTGAGATCTCCCACCTTTCCCTCGTCTTTACATTCCCCCTTCCTCTCTCCAAAATTCCTTCCTCCACACCTACACACTCCCCAGTCTAAAATACTCCCTCCCTACTTCTCTTCCCACACCAGACATCATCATATTTTTCCCACTCACACTCTCCTTTCCCACTTTCCTTACTCTTTCCGCCAATTCCCCACGACGTTTATCTCCCCACACCTTTCTTATCCTCCCCTGTCTCCCTCCTTATACCCCCTACTCTCCTCCCGCTCTTCTACACCCCATTTTCCATCCCCATACCCACATTTCTACTCCCCACCCCCGCCCCGCCCCCTCTACACATCTTTCCTGCGGCCAAGTTTTCCCATTCTCACCGGCCCTCCAGCTGTCAAGAGCCATCCCTCACAGATCACCCCTCCAGCCCTTACTTGTTTTTGGGGTCGTGTATTTATTAAACGAGTTGTTTGTTGGGGCACGCTGTTGGTCCGGTCCGGTCGGGTCGGGTCGGGTCGGGTCGGGTCGTATATACCAGAAGAGTAATATAGATACATGTGTGTTGATATATTGTCAGTAGCACGATGACACGCACACACACACTGACACAGACGAACAGACAGACACACACACTCTCTCTCTCTCTCTCTCTCTCTCTCTCTCTCTCTCTCTCTCTCTCTCTCTCTCTCTCTCTCTCTCTCTCTCTCTCATTTTCAAACATTGAACGACTTACACTTCTTCCAAGAGAGTATTTGATCCTCTCGTACTGAGTTAAAGTCCTCATTCACGTCTCCTGCATATGAGAGAAGGAAGGAATAGGAGAGAATGAAGAGGAAGAAGAAGCAGGAAGAAGAATAAGATGAAGATGTAAGATGGTCAGGGGGATTCACAGTACCACCACTACCACCAGTACCACAACTATTACTAATACCTCCATCACCACCACTATCACCACCACCGGTATCACCACCACCCGCAACACTACCACCAACCCCTATCACCACCACCACTCCTAACACCACCACTATCACCCCCATCACCACCCATCACAACATCAATACCACCATTACCAACCACACCACCACCAATACCACCACACACAACACCCATCACCCCCTCCCACTCCACATGGGTTAGTTGTCGTAATCCTGGTCTTCAGAAAACCTCACTCGTGTTTTTTTTCCTTTTTGTCAGAAGTAAATCTCTGTATACCTCCACCAACCTGTTGCCTCTTCATAACTTACTGTGACATCCCCTGACTTCTGCCTTCGTCTTTTATGTTTTTACTTGGATTATAAAACAGTATTATACACGTTTTCTTTCCTTCTTTCTTCGTATAACTTTTATATTTGGTAATTATTGGTGGTATTAGTAGTAATACTCATAGTAATACTAGTAGTGATACTAGCAATAATACTAGTAGTAATACTAGCAATAATACTAGCAATAATACTAGTAGTAATACTAACAATAATACTAGCAATAACACAAGCTATAATACTAGTAGTAATACTAGTAGTAAAACTAGCAATAATTGGTGGAACGAGAACGACAAGATAAGGGCATATGGGGAGAGAATTCAGAACGTTGTTCAAGGCAGCTTCACTCCTCTAGTGTTCACAACCTCTAGTGGGATGGGACCAAGTGCAAGATGCTTCTACGCCAGACTGGCGGAGGTGCTATCTGAACAGAAGCAGCAGCCCAGAAGTTACGTAACAGCCTGGATGAGATGTCGACTGTCCTACTCTCTCCTTAGGTCGGCTTTGCTCTGCCTCAGGGGAACGAGAGCAACGGCCCCAAAGCCGACAACAGTTGCAGATATTGACTATGAGCCAACAGTCAGTGAATGCCGCATAGATGTAAGTCTGTATATTTTCAGCCACCGGCTGCAACTCTATTAATAAACCGTTTATTATTATTATTATTATAAGTATTAGATCTGCGGCTCAACTAACTCAACGCAGCTAGGATAGCTACTTCTGTATTAGGATATTTAATTTTTAAGGTAATAAAATGGCGGCGAAGGTGTGGCTATAGGGGGAGGATGGAGGCCATTTAAAAAAAATACTAGCAATAATACTAGTAGTAATACTAGTATTAGTACTAGCAATAACACTATCTATAATACTAGTAGTCATACTAGCAGCAGCAGCAGCAGTACTACTACTACTACTACTACTAGTAGTAGTAGTAGTAGTAGTAACGAATTAATAACAACAAAGTAAATTTTTTCACACCTAAATTATCCCCAAAAGAGAAAGTTTTACTTCCATATCTAATAAAAACACTATATCTCATCACCCCGGACACCATCAAACTCTACTTCTAAACACTATATCTCATCACACGATACACCATCAGACTCTACTTCTAAACACTATATCTCATCACCCCGGACACCATCAGACTCTACTTCTAAACACTATATCTCATCACCCCGTACACCATCAAACCCTACTTCTAGACACTATATCTCATCACCCCATACACCATCAAACTCTACTTCTAAACACTATATCTCATCACCCCGGACACCATCAGACTCTACTTCTATCAAAAATTACTATCAAGGACCATCAACCTTTCCTCCATAGCGATCAATTTCCCTTTGTCTAAACATCACGTAAGATTTGGGAAAATATCACCCATATCCTGGCCCTTCTTAACCCTTAATATAAACATAAAAACAAAACAGATGAAACACGATTGTAAAGTTTAAGGATCTCGTTTTCTCAGCTGGTTAAAAATAAATAATTATAGTACAATTATACGCTTAAAGTTCACTGTGATAACTCTTCTTTATGACATATAGGGTGATATTTACCTCTTGGTCTCTTTTATCTCCTTTTATTTCTCTTACCTTTATGATATGTCTATTTATCTGTCTGCCTGTCTGTCCGTCTGTGTGTGTGTGTCTGTCTGTCTGTTCTCCTTAGTTTTCTTTCTCTTCTTCTGACCCGTGACTCACCAGAAACACATAAGCCAGGAGGACAAGCCAAAAGGATCTCTGTACGTCCAGTTCATCATAACTTTACGGGGACACACACACACACACACACACACACACTCTTTTGTTCACTGGCTCTCTCTCTGTCTCTCTCTCTCTCTCTCTCACATATCCCCAGGGTCTTGGATCGATGGGAAAAATTTTCTCGCCACAAGCCTCGCCTGACCATCCCCCCCCCCCCCCCTCCCCTTCCTATGAAAGTAACACACAAGGAGTCAAGGAGCACTTACGTTCATCCTTTGACAATGATACCTCGTACTTAATGGTAACAAGGAGCACTTACTTTAGTGCCTTGACTTCCCCACCTACTTCTTTAAGGTAACACAAGTAACACAAAATAAATCGGATAGTTTCTCTACCTCTCTGTTCATCTTTCTTAGGGAAATTCTTAAAGGGAAACGCAAAAAATATTAGTCAGATTTTTATATATTTCTTAGGACTTTCTTTTATGAAAGTTATACAGAAGAAACAGTAGCGGTATTATTTACTCCTGTATCTTGTTATGTAGTTATTATAGCGAGACGTTAACGAGGAGTTGTAGATTTTTAACTATTAACTTATCTGGAGATTCTTTTCGTGATCATGGACCAGGAAGCAACAAACAGCACTTAGTTTTATCCCTGGGTAGTCATTTAACGTGAATTTCATGAGATTAAAAGTGACAGATATCGTTTCGTATCTGTTCGTCTCTGGTGTTACTAGAGAGAGACAGGGAGCAACAAAGAATGGTACTGTCACCCATACTATAAACAGCGCCAGCACGAGCAATAAATGTCGCCTGGCGTTCCCCTCAGATAGTGACGCTGTTAGGTATGTATGTCCCAGATGAAAGTTCGGATGTCTTCTGCCTAGTGTGATGTCCCTCTACCGTGTATGTGTTCACCTTCCATAGGCATCCCTCTCCAAGGCTAGGTTAGGTTAGTTAGGTTAGGTTAGTTAGGTTAGGTTAGTTAGGTTAGGTTAGTTAGGTTAGGTTAGTTAGGTTAGGTTAGGTTGTTGGTGCCTCGCTGGACTTAATGGTGATAACTATGGCAGTGACGAATGAATCTGGCTCCCTTAATTACTGTGTCAGCTTATCTTGACCCTGTGTTAAGGATGGTGGTATCGTGGCGGTGGTGGAGCGACCTTAGGATTAATATATCTTGTATATGTGTCAGGAGCTGTAGTTCTCTCCTTACACAACTCAGTAGAGAATGTGTGTATGATGACCCACACTCCTCATAACAGCCTCATGATTCCAAGGGTCGGGTCATCAACTAACATTTTTACATTCACTGGTTTAGAAGGGAAATAATTATATACTGTGGTAATTTGGCTCACTCACTGCCTACTTATACTGCCACATGAACTGGTCTAATTGACTGGACAGCCCTAACTGGGATGGATACATATCTCGAATGATGACTGTGCGATTCGGCTAACTGGTTAGGTAGTTCATATTGATTAGTTAAAGTGGTACTGGGTGATACCTGAGTCGATCAGGTGACCAGGCATACCTGGCGGGGTGCCAGCAGGTAATGGGAACAGGTGGGGGGGGGGGGGGGGGTTACGTACCTTCCTACCTGTCCAGCTAATTCTCTCTCTACCTGGCGTATATGACATGTTATGACCACTATATTGTGCCGTAACCCGGAGTTAGTGACCCTGGCGCTGCTCTCCCCGGAGTGGCCGCTGACGTATATAGTGACCCCGGCCTCGCCCCTCCACTATCCCGGTAATGGAGGTGGGCCTCGCCAGACATACACCGCCCCTCCATAAGCTGGTCTCGTTACACAACATTACGCCCCCAGGATCACCGTCTTAGTGGTGAGTTGTGTCTCCATCCCGCATCAACGTGGAGTTTTGTGAGACTCTCTACCATTC